>JAXIVH010000024.1:1516627-1559127 GCA_036785325.1 Urophycis tenuis | reverse complement strand
AACAGGCGGCATGGCTCAGTCGGTGGAGCGGATCATCCACTAACCGGAGGGTTGGCGGTTGGATCCCCACCTCCAACGGCCACATGTCGAATCCCACAAATGTTCTGATTGTAATTTGCTTTGGAGAAAAACTAAATGAAAATGTCAATGTAATTAACGTTATTTATCTGCTCTGTCTAGATCTAGACATTAATATTTTTAATCTGCTCTGCATTGCTCTACACCCTTTTGTACTGTAACTGATGTTTTCTGTTCAGATCTACACACTACGTGGTGGGTAGTGTGTTGGTGTGTGGATAGGTCCTGAGTTCAATTCCCAGTTCAAGTTCAGTTCAAATGAAAGTCACTCTTTTCCATAAAGGTAATCTGAAAACTATAATAAGCACATGTCATGTGTACAAAATATCTGAAGTAGGAAACAGAAGCAAACGTTACTGATATAGTCAAGCAGCTAGGTATTAAAAATAATAATCATGTACACTGAAAAACACTCATGTTGAGCCTAGCTCAAGATCAAGCTTCTAAAAAATGGCCTTTTGCTGCTTGGGTTCTGATGATGACAAACGTTCTAGTGTGTATTCTGCAACCAACAACAGAAATTATGTCCCTTCAACTTGGAACAACCAACCAACTACACAGAGTCATTACGTTTCAAATACTTCATAACTCATACCGGCTGTTGTCCAAAAAAACACCTATTTTAGTGTTATTTAGGCTGAGTGTGTGTGTGCGTGCTCTCAGTAGGAGACAGGAAGGAGATGAAGGGCTGCTGCCATTTAACTATACAGCAAGACTGAGAGGTCTTTGTACCCCAAACACATACTTTCCCCAATAATATTGGTCTGCACCCTTCAGCTCAGTCACAGGCCCCTCCCCCAGACAGGAAGAGGAAGTGGGTGAAGAAGCAGATAGGGGTTAGGGTACTTATTTCTCGTGGTACAGGTAGTCTTCTGATATTTGGGTTGGAACCCAGAACCTTTCAGTTTGGAGGGAAACAACCTCATTCACCTCCTGGCTCAGTGGCCATGTGGTAAACAACGTTCCAGCCTCTTCTCCTCAGAGAGAACGTTAAAGAGAGACCCAGTGAGCGTTGATACTCCAGACCCTCAGCACTAACACGGTTCCACAGCTTTCGGTTCCACAACAGGAAGTATCAGCAGGAGCTTTGGAACGTACAGGAAGTCATGTGGCATGGGGGGGGTTAAGGTACGAGGGAGTGAAGACACATCTGCTGGTCTGGTCCTCCTTCTCAAGGTCCCCTCTGGGGGAGGTGTTTCTCCCCCCTAACCTAGCTAGATGTGAGAAAGGTAATGCAGATGTGATAAAGGACAGACTGTCACTGTGATAAAAGACAGCATGATAACTGTGATACTTGATGCGTAAAGAGTGTAAAAATGTGATTAGTTGCCATGATTGATGTTCAAAAGAATCCTGGTCGTTCATGAGGAATAGTTTCAGCATGAGGTGTAGCTCAGTGGATAGAGCGGGTAGACAGAGCGGGTTGTTCACTAACCATAGGGTCGGGAGTTCGATCCCCTTGATCCCCACCTCCACATGTCGAACCCCACAAATGTACTGATTGTAAGTCGCTTTGGACAAAAGCGTCTGCTAAATGCCCCTTTAAGAATGAGTCTCTTTATTGCGGGCGGTTTGGAGCATGACGTCAATATTATGAAAAGCTTCCCTTTCTCCCAGTGAGAGCAGAGTGTCTGGACTGAGAGCAGGAGCTGTTTCTCTGATAGGATACACAGACCTCCTTATTGAACGCGGCCGTTTGTCTTCAACCAGATACATCACTCTCCACTTCTGATGCCTTCAGCAGATGCTGCAGAGGCCCGGGGACGTTAAAATGGCAACATCGCTACTGAAACTACAGTATGCACAGCTGTGTGGCTACATGGTTCAGCTACAAAACGTGCGGTTGGGTGGTGACATGGTTCAGCTACAGCATGTCCAGCAGTGTCTGTGTAGTTATATGGCTCAGCTACATTGCAGAGGTTACTCTGTGGTTAGCTGGCTTAACCCCAGTATCTACAGCAGGGGTTTCATGGTTTAACCACAGCATGTACAGCCGGTTACATTGTTTAACCACAGTATAGGCTACATGGTTGAACTACAGTACACCAGCTGCTGTGTGGTTACATTTAACTATGGCATGGTGTGTGGTTACATGGTTGAGCTACCAGCCAGGTAGCTGATTGGCTGTTAATCACAGAGCAGTGTGTTAGGATAGGATGAGGTGAACACAAGGCCAGCCTCTCCTCTTATCCATTGTTGACAGGACTGTGTGGGAAACACTGACCCTAGGAGCAGGTGACTATCTCTCTCACACACACGCACACACACACACACACACCCAGACACACACACACACACACACACACACACACACACACACACACACACACACACACACACACACACGCACAGACACACACACAGAGACACACACACACACACACACACACACACACACACACACACACACACACACACACACACACACACACAAAACACACACACACATACACACACACACACACACACACACACACACACACACACACACGCAGGTATACGTCAGGAGCTTATTGGGTTTGGTCTTCTCTTTTCCAGATGTATGTCAGAAGGTATCAGAAGGTACAAGCTGAGCTCACTTTGAACCTTCTAGATAAATCCATGGATTAGTCAGATGCAGATTCTGTGTGTACGTCGAGCATCAACAGGTTTTTTTTTTTCTATTTGTAGTTCTACTACTTTTCTATTAGTTCTACTACTACTATTTGTAGATCTACTCCTCTGAGATAGAAGACAGCACATGACAGTGTGATCAGGTGAGCTCGCAAACAATAAGGTTTTTAAATATTTCAAGCTGAAATGATTACATTCAGATTTCGAAAAATAGGTTTCTGACTTAGTAAAATAAATCTATGCTTTATTTAAAAAAACAAAGAATGAAATGCAGATATAAATTTAAAAAGATTCAAATGTAAGCAAATAATTAAAAAACTTAAAACGTTTTCAGATTTTGAAAGAAACATAAATAACGATGTATTAGAATGGTCTTTGATTGTTTAAAATGTTGAGATTTTTAAAAATGTTTGTAGATTTCTTAAAACATTTTAAAGGGAAAGTTTTTAAAAGTAGGATTTAGTGGCATCTAGTGTTGAGGTTATAGACTGCAACCAACTAAGAACTCCCAGAGGTTACTTCCAAGATGAAGCCATTGTCTACGACAGCATCGAGTAGCCAAGTGTCAATTGATAGATCTCTGAATTGCATGTCTTTAAAACCATAGGTTATAGCTTACAAGTTAGATAGCAAATGAACCACATTGTGGTACCAGAATGCCCTAAAAATGTGTCTTATCTCTCGTTTGTCTGTCCTGGGTTACTGCAGAAACAACAAACTGTACCAGGACAAAATGATTCATGAAGAAAAAATCTCTCGATGGATTGACTTGGTGGCATTATAGCAGAAGTTATATAGCAAAAGTGAAGTTTCAGATAAGAGAAGATTGTACTTAATTTAATTAATCGGGAATGGGAAAGTTGTTCATTGTTAATCCTGAATAACATTTTTTTCCCCCATTTTTGTCCATGTTGTCTTTAACAGGCAGTAACCAGATTCTATAAGACCACAACCTCAAACCTAAACCCTAGACCAGGTCTAAGTCCTAGGCAAGGCATTAACTTTGGACCAGGTCTAAACGCTAGACCAGGTCTAAACCCAAACCCGATCTAAACCCAGACCAGGTGTATGTCCACATCGGCCCCTTGGGTGAGGGATGGAAGAGTTCTGCCTCCTAGACCGTGTGGAAGGTCAGTGATCACAAGCTTTAGTTATTAATAACAATAATTCATAATGATGATGTCATCACTGAGACATGATGGGATACTGAAGCATGAGAGAGGGAGGAGGAGAAGGGGGAGTGACGGGAGAGTAGAATAGAAAAGAGGAGAGTAGTGGGGGGAGAGGAGAAGAGGGGAGGTGAAAGAGGAGTAGGAGGAGAAGGAGGGCTAGGAGGAACAGGAGGAGGTGACCTCTGTGTGGAGGACACTGCTCCTCTTGTTCAGCTACTGTGGATTGGAACCAGATGTGACTCCTCTCTGGCTCTGCTACCACCGGTCTGTCTGCCTGCCTGTCTCTCTCTCTTACCTGTCTGTCTGTCCACCTATCTGCCTGTCTCCTATCTTAGAACCTGTCTGTCTTACCTTACTGTCCTGCCTGTCTGTCTGTCTCCATACCTTAGCGCGTGTCTACCTGTCTGTCTCCATACCTTAGCACGTGTTTGTCTGCGTCAGTCAGTCTGCACTTCACTTTCTCTTACCTAACTGCCTGCCTGTCTGTCTGTTTGCCTGTCTGCCTGTCTCCTACCTTAGCACCTGTCTGTCTGTCTCTCATGTTACCCGTCACTGTCCACTTCACCAGGCAATCAGTGTGAACCCAGAAGTCTATTCTCTCGCTCTCCCTCTCGCTCTCCCTCTCCTATAGCCCCCTGCCCTGTCTCTCTTTATGGGGTACTAGTATATAAAGAGATCTATTTTTAGAAGGCCCAGTGAATACATTGCCTATCTAATAAATAGAGGCAGTCAGTAGGCCCTAGTAACCCAGCTCTGGAGTTATAAAGATGTCTATAGGCTAAAAGGCTACATGGAACTCTAGATCCATAGGCTCCATGCAGGACACTTAGGTCTAATTAAGGTCTAATTGAGTTTCATCAAATAAGTCATTCAACAATACTTATGTAGGCTTTTTTTCATTTTTGTAAAACTTGCACAAAAAAATACATCTCTTGTCAGTTTGTTAATTTGTGCATAAACAGTGGTTAAACACCATTAAATACCATTGCTAATATAAACACAGATATCTGCTAGTCATTACAATAGCGGTAGAAAGTAAGCTCCGCTCCCTGCTGTCCGAACAGCATCACCAAGGCATCCCCGAGAAGAGGCTCCGCTAGAAGCCCATCACCTCTACCCCTACCCGGACTCCCCGGCCCCGTTCACCACCCTCACTCACCTGGACTCGCTGACGACTGGCCCCGAAGCACCCAAGACGTCCGGGTGGGACAGGTAAGCAGAATGTGCTCTTGGTTTAACGGTAACTACTTCTTAAAGTCCCGCGATCGATGTCCGGTCGAGGAAAGTTAAGGTCAAAGTTTTTTTTTAATGTTATCCCAAAACCTGTTTTAAGAGAATGTCTTCACCGGATTCACAGCTGTAGGTTGTGAAAACGTCTGACTTTGTAACTCCGTGAGCCTGCTAGAGTCTCCAAGAGTGACCGTACAGCGATGAGGCGCAGGTATTAAAACGGCAGCAGTTTTTGGGAACGTGTCGACCCTCCCCCGCTTTGAAACCTGAACAGAAGGGAGTGAACAACAGTGTTTGGAGACAACTTGGAGAGGGCGCACCGCATGCCCACGGTTTGCGCTTGAGGCCGGATTTCCCGTGCGTAATATGGGTATCGCGCTTCACCATGGCGTGTATAGGACGACCACCGAAGTAACCGACACAATCTGTTGCCCATTATATATAAATATATGTGTTGTGAGAGAGATGCTGCAGATTTAGGCACACCTTAGTCAGCAGTATAAAAACCTACTGTAAAAACATACCATTCTCTGTCAAATGATTGACTGAATGATGACTAGGCACGCCTCTCTTGATTTGTGTTCCATATGTTCTTGATAGTGATTTTTAGCAGTCAGTCAGCCAGTTTGCTGTCACACAAATTCAGATAAACAAAATAATTCAGATGAATTCAGGTTTAGTCTCATTTAGAGTGTTAGCTGCATAACAGTCAGTATCAATGTTCTTACATGGCCAGCAATACATCAAGAAACGAGGTTAAAAAGAACCAAAGTTGTAAAGAGCTCTAAAGACCAGGTTATAAAGAGCCCCGAGGACCAGGTTATGAAGCTTTCTAGGAACCAGGGGAAGAGAGGGTATTTCCTGTGCTTGCAGGCCCATTAGGGTTTGAGTGGAGGACGTAGCTGGCTGAATGTACCAGTGTTTGGAGCTACAGTCAGAGCATCACCTTACACTCTGGGAGCTCCTGGGAGGCTCCAGCCTCAGAACCATCCATCACGAGCCTCCACTCCAGAGCCTCCACCAGCCATGTTTACCCATGGAGGCTCTCACTGTTGCTCCTACAGCCCTGTGCTAATAGCGCTACACTTATTAAAGCCTGGTAGCTAGTGCTACCAGACCTGCTAAACGCTTGTCCTTAGTGAAAGCTCATCCTTCTTCGTTCATCTCCCCCTCTCTCCCTCCCTCTCTCTCTCCATCATTCTGTTTCCCGTGTGTGAAATGCCAGAAGCTCTGGGCGCCTGACACAATGACCTCCGACCTTGGGGGTGAGGGGGGGGTAGCTAATTTAGGCTACTGCTGACACCTCGGTGACTGGCCACACGTGCACACGCACACACACGTGCACATTCATATGCACACACATACATGCGCACATACACACACACTTATATCCTGGTGCACGATCACAGACACACAAATCAACCTGATCTTCAAATATAAAACCGCACACGTGCTCTCTCTCTCTCTCTCTCTCTCTCTCTCTCTCTCTCTCTCTCTCTCTCTCTCTCTCTCTCTCTCTCTCTCTCTCTCTCTCTCTCTCTGTCACACACACACACATACACATACATACACACATAGGAGATTTGAAGGCATGCACACACATGCATATTTGAGTCAAGAAAGGCGCACACACACATTTTTTCACACTGGCGGGAACAGAGAGCCGGTGAACTGTGAACTGTGAACTGTGACCTATAAATTGTGAGGAGACTTGCGGGGTCACTGGAGACTTTCTCTAGAGAACCAGCAGGATGATCAGCAAGGCCCAGGTCCTCACAGTCAGGTCCCCAGAACAGACACTGCTGACACTACTTAACACAACTCACACATTACTCAAACACTGCTCAGACACTGCTACTCACTACTAACTCAATACTCACCCTGCTCAGACACTACTACTCACTACTAACTCAATACTCACCCTGCTCAGACACTACTACTCACTACTAACTCAATACTCACCCTGCTCAGACACTACTACTCACTACTCACTCAATACTCACCCTGCTCAGACACTGCTGCTCACTACTCACTCAATACTCACCCTGCTCAAGCACTACTGCTCACTACTCACTCAATACTCACCCTGCTCAAGCACTACTGCTCACTACTCACTCAATACTCACCCTGCTCAGACACTTCCGCTCACTACTCACTCAATACTCACACACTAGATATTCACGACTCACACATGCTCATACACTGGAGACACGTAGGGCTAGGAATGGTCGGGTTACAGTTAGTAGGGGTAGGGTTGGTAGGGTTACAGTTACAGTTACACTGCTTTATAATACTAAGTACCACCTGGTTCAGTTCTGACTTGATTGATCTGACTCTGAATTGAATGTTTATCCAATCAATAGACTGGATCTGGGGTTCCAGGGATGTCAGCAGCCAATCACAGCCAGGGGGCCGGGCAACGCGCCCTCAGACCAGACCATCACCATCCTACATGCCAAGGTGGCACAGAAGTCCTATGGCAACGAGAAGCGGTATGACATCATCAGTCACTATACTACTAATACCAGTACTTAGCTAGTACTAATGCTAGGAACACAATCTAGCGGTACAATAGTCACTATATTACTAGTACTAGGACTAATACTATACTGTAGTATATACTACAGGTCCACCCCAGACATCGCAGTGGATCCCAGAACCTGGGATCATCTGAGAGATCTGAGACTATCAGAGGATAACAGGGTCAGTGGTATGACCAGGTCCTCCATCGTGTGACTCCCCAGGTTCTTCTGTCCTCCTCCCTGTGTCTACGTCAGCGGTCGGGGGTGGAGGCTTAGGCACGACAACACCAAAGGTCAGGGGTCACGTCATCATCCGTGAAGCTGTTCTTCATTCAGTCCTCCTGTCATGCATATCCTCTCTCTTGCTCTCTCTCTCTCTCTCTCTCTCTCTCTCTCTCTCTCTCTCTCTCTCTCTCTCTCTCTCTCTCTCTCTCTCTCTCTCTCTCTCTCTCTCTCTCTCTCTCTCTCTCTCTCTCTCTCTCCATCACTCCCTTGTTTCCTCTCCTTAACCCCACCCCTTCAGCTGCTGGTTACGGGGACAGCCTCTATGGTCTGACTGGCTACATGTGTCTTGATAGCTCCGCCCACTCTCTGGACGACACCTTCAAACTAGCCTTCGATGACCTCACTAACTACAGGGTAAGTGTGTGTGTGTGTGTGTGTGGCCATTTGTGTGTATGTTTGTGTGTGTGTTTTAGAGGATAGTGTAGTGGTTAAGGTGTCACCAAAAGGTAATGACTTTGATCCCTAATTTCCGCAGGCTAACCTGTTGGCATCCTTGAGCAAGATGGCTCCTAACCCCTACCTGCTCCTTGGACATCCTGTAGAACACCAGACCTGTAGGACACCAGACCTGTAGAACACCGGACCTGTAGAACACTAGACTTGTAGGACACCAGACCTGTAAAACACCAGACCTGTAAAACACCAGACCTGTAGAACACCAGACCTGTAGAACACCAGACCTGTAGGACACCAGACCTGTAGAACACTAGACCTGTAGAACACCAGACCTGTAGGACACCAGACCTGTAGAACACCAGACCTGTAGAACACCAGACCTGTAGAACACCAGACCAGAACACCAGACCTGTAGGACACCAGACCAGAACACCAGACCTGTAGGACACCAGACCTGTAGAACACCAGACCTGTAGGACACCAGACCTGTAGAACACCAGACCTGTAGAACACCAGACCAAAACACCAGACCTGTAGAACACCAGACCAGAACACCAGACCTGTAGGACACCAGACCAGAACACCAGACCTGTAGGACACCAGACCTGTAGAACACCAAACCTGTAGGACACCAGACCTGTAGAACACCAGACCTGTAGGACACCAGACCAGAACACCAGACCTGTAGGAGAGCAGACCTGTAGGACACCAGACCTGTAGGATACCAGACCTGTAGGAGAGCAGACCTGTAGGACACCAGACCTGTAGGATACCAGACCTGTAGAACACCAGACCTGTAGAACACCAGACCTGTAGAACACCAGACCTGTAGAACAGCAGACCTGCAGGACAGCATGCCTGTGGCAGGGTTATAGAAGAACAGGATGTGACAGCAGACTGGTGTTTAAGGGTCCAGACTATGTTGTGTCTGAATGGTTTACAGCTCTCTGTGTTTACCGAGAGAACTTCATGGCATTCACTACTGTTGACTCGACTAACCACGTGTCTCAATATAAAGAGCCTGTCTCTCCTACAGCCTGTCTCACTGACAACCAGCCTGTAAGTCTGTTTCTCTGCCTGTCTGTTTGTTTGTGTGTCTGTCTGTCTTTCTCTCTGTCTCTCTGACTGACTGCATATCTATCTGTCTGCCTGTGTTTCTACCTGTCTGTCTCTCTGTGTCTGTCAGATGTTTGCCTGTGCCAAGTCTCTATACATCTCAGACCAGGACAAGAGGAAGCACTTCCGCCTGTTGCTCCGCCTCTTCCTCTCCGGACAGGAAGTGGGTTCTTTTCAGAGCAGGATGATCAAAGTGATCTCTAAACCATCTCAGAAGAGACAGTCCATGAAGAACGCCGACTGTGAGATCAGCATCACATTCATTTACATAGCATTACATAACATGACACAACATAACAAAATATTCATATATTATATTACATTGTGTTGTATTATTATTATATTACAATATATCATTACATGCACACACATACAAACTATATATCTATATATGTTAATTGGTGAATTTGTGTGTGTGTGCGTGTGCGTGTGTTTGTGTGTGCTTGCATGCATGCATGTGTGTGTACCTGTCTGTACGTGTGTGTGTGTGTACGTGTGTGCATGCGTGGGTGCATGCATGCGTGGGTGCGTGCGTGTGTGTGTGTGTGTGTTTGTGTGTGCTTGCATGCATGCGTGCGTGTGTGTGTGTGTGTGTGTGCGAGTGTGCGTTTGTGTGTGTGTGTGTGTGTGTGTGCGTCTGTGCGTCTGTGTGTGTGTGTGTGTGTGTGTGTGCGAGTGTGTCTGTGTGTGTGTGTGTGTGTGTGTGCGTCTGTGCGTCTGTGTGTGTGTGTGTATGTGTGTGTGTGTGTGTGTGTGGTCGTGTGTGTGTGTGTGTGTGTGTGTGTGTGCGTCTGTGCGTTTGTGCGTCTGTGTGTGTGTGTGTGTGTGTGTGTGTGTGTGGTTGTGTGTGTACCAGTGTGTATCTCCTCCGGCTCCAGGGTGGCGTTGTTTAACCGTCTACGCTCCCAGACCGTCAGCACGCGCTTCCTGTCCGTGGACCGCCAGGCCGCCGTGGCCAGCGGCCGTCAGTGGACCGCCTTCACCATCACCCTGGGTAGGCCACGCACGCCTGTGTGTGTGTGTGTGTGTGTGTGTGTGTGTGTGTGTGTGTGTGTGTGTGTGTGTGTGTGTGTGAATAATAGTGAAAGGATTTCATTTATACTTAGCTTTTCTGAACACTGTGGACACTCTAGAAGGCACTTTAGAATTAGTGCCTCACATTCACTCACTCATTAGTGCCTCACATTCACCCATTCGAACGCATCACACACCTACCCTTAAAACGAGCGCAGAGGACTCTGTATTTAAAACAATGGGTTCATGGTCAGAGAGGTCAGGCTCAGGGGTAGAGTTAACACCTGAGGTGGATAGTGGTTCGTAGGTAGGGTTATGGTTAGGGTTGTAGGATTACAGGGTTTGAGTCAGGGCTAGTGTTAGAGTGTTAGGAGTAGAGATGGGTTTTGTAGAGTTAGTATCATGCTGTAGTGAGTGTTGGCAGAATGAGTAGTGCTATCAGCACTAGGGCTAGGGTTAGGGTTCCTATGGGTTAGGTTTTAGTGTTGGTTTCTGCTATACGGTTAGTATTTCTCATGAGTTTAGTCCTAGGGTTTAGTTTTCAGTTCAAGGGTTTGGTATTAGGGCTAAGGTTTCCTATGGATTGGATTTTAGGGTTTGGTTTCTAAGGTTCTAAGTTCAGGCCTCCTATAAGTTGGGTTGTAAGATTTCGATTTTCAATTCAAGGGCTTGATATAAGGGTCAGGGTTTTCTATGGGTTGGGTTGTATGGTTTACGTTTAGGGCTATTGTTGGTAGTGTGAGGATCAGTAGGGATAGTCTTAGTAGAGCTAAAGTTAGTAGAGTTTGGGGAGCAGGATTAGGGAGGCTTACGAGAGCTGTTTCCAGGGTTCTGTCTCCTCCAGCAGGGATGAAGGAAGCTAGTGTCCTCACTGTAAACCTCAAGCTGTTTATTTACCTGCCAGACCTCCTACAGCTCTCCATCACTACACACACACACACACACACACACACACACACACACACACACACACACACACACACACACACACACACACACACACACACACACACACACACACACACACACACATAACAGTACAGTGTGTGTGTGTGTGTGTCTGTGTGTGCATGTGCGGGCGTGTGCATGTGTGTGTCTCTGCGTGGGTGTGTGTCTCCAGTACAGGGTCTGGACCAGGGAGACTTTGTTCTGAGTGAGGGCTTCATCTGCTACAGCTCTGTGGTCCAGCTGGTCTGTACTGAGACAGGAGTAGCCCTACCACCTATGGTAAGACACACACCTACACACACACGTACACACACACACACACACACACACACACACACACACACACACACACACAAGCTCAGTCCTTACTGATGCCCTCTGAGGTGTACTATAGGAGGGACCGGCCTGTGGGCAGTAAAGTGCAGAGCTGGTTGGTTCCTCCCTCTGGTTAAACTGCTCAGACAGCATGCTGGGTGGGGGTCCAGTGGTCTCGTGGTCTGGGGGTCCCGGGGTAGGGAACCTGGCGTGTTGTTTCAGGTGATCTCTACGGCTCTGGCGTTTGTTTAAAGAGCGAGAAGAACAGGATTGATTTTCCGCTGAGTCACTGAGAAGATACCTGGTGGCTTCTGGTGTTGTGCTGCTGGGTCAGGGCTTTCTGGGGTTCCTCCTGGGTCAGGGTTTTGTGGGGTTCCACTTGAATCAGGGCTTTCTGGGTTACCTCCGTGGTCAGGGCTTTGTGGGGTTCCTCCTGGATCAGGGGGTCTATGGATAGCTAATGGGTCAGGGTGATCAAGGGCTACATGCTTGGTCTAGGGGATCGGGGGGTACAGGTCTGGGGGTCTTTGCCGATACTGTGATCAGATTAAAAGTCGTCTTCTGGGATCTGGTTGTTCATCAAGGCCTACTGTTGCAGACCAGGAGGGACATGTACAGAGTGTATCTGATGCTATGGGAAAATATTTGGTTAATATTATTTTATTTTCAGTTTTTCAGGTTTTCTAAATGTGTTGCCTTTTATTTGTCTGATATCCACGTTGAGGGTTTTATAGACCTTGACTCAGCCCAAAATTAAATGTTTTCAGCATAAACTCTTTCCGATCTTCAGCTGTACTTCCAGGCCCTTGGTTCCTCCTAGATCTCCACAAGCTGTAGGGTTAGGGTCTAAGGTAGGCATACACGTTTTATTTTCCTCCGCCACAAATGAAATCTTTCCAGAGGGATGTTTACGTCCCATGGCTGTCCATCTCTGGTGCATCTGTCTGTCCTCATCAGTTTTCATCACTCATTCCCTCTCTGCAAATAAACACTGTCTCCATGACGTGGATTGTGGTTCTCTAGCCCTTAGCCTTTCTAGCTTAGCTCACTAAACCGCACCAGAACGCAACGTTTCAGTCAATGTAAAGCAAATCTTCTCTAAGGCCCACACATTATGTTAGTAGATGTGATGCCTAGCAAAGTGAGCTAGGCTGCTCCATGTTAGTTTATGTTAGTCTAGCTCGTGTTGTGTTAAGGGGGTCTCACAGATTAGGCGGTCAGGCTTCTTCTGATTTTGAGGGACGTCTATGTTGTTCTAACGCTGAAGTCAGGCTTGGCAGGAACACGATCGCATTAGTGTGGAGAAAACACCTCCATCACCTCCTCCAGATCCTCCGCTCTCACCTACTCTATCACCTCCCCCACCTCCTGTAAAACCTCCTCCTCCATCACCTCCTCCACCTCTATGATCTCCTCCTCAATCTCCTCTATTTCCTCCTCCATCACCTCCATTACCTCCACCCCTTTCACCTCCTGTATCACTTCCTCCTCTGTCACCTCCTCTATCATCCTCTGTATCACCTCCATCACTATATCATCTCTATTATACTCCATCGCCTCCTATATCACCTCATCCTCCATTACCTCCTCCTTCATCTTCTTCTCCATCACCTTGTCTTCCATCATCTCCTCCTTCATTACTTACCTCTATCACCTCTTCTTCCATCACCTCCTCTTTCACTTCCTCTTCCACAACTTTGTAGATCTTCCATCACTTTGTGATGTTACATCTGAATGAGAGATAAATCCACTTTATGTTCTTGTGTAACCAAGAGGTGCATTTGTAAACTATGGCTACCCTGTACTCGTTTTGTCGGCTGAATAACTAAATGCAAATGTAAGGTGCATTTGTGCAACATATGTGCAACATATGAGAACCTGGCCTCCATGTTGCTATGGAGCCTGAGGTGATGTCATGTAGTTATCAAGAGGTGTTTTTTCCCTACAGGTGATCCGTAAGGTGAACAAGCAGCATGCCATCCTGGATGTGGATGAGCCTGTCTCTCAGCTCCACAAGTGTTCCCTCCAGTTCAGAGAGACAGAGCATTCCTACCTCTGCCTCTCCAATGACTCCCTGATACCACACCAGGTAAGACACCTGCTTACCTGTAAATACTGTCGATACAGGTGACCAGGTGAGGTACCTGCTTACCCTTAAATACTGTCGATAAAGGTGACCAGGTGAGTTACCTGCTTACCTGTACAGTAAATACTGTCGATACAGGTGACCAGGTGAGGCACCTGCTTACCTGTACAGTAAATACTGTCGATAAAGGTGACCAGGTGAGGCACCTGCTTACCTGTACAGTAAATACTGTCGATAAAGGTGACCAGGTGAGGTACCTGCTTACCTGTAAATACTGTCGATACAGGTGAGACACCTGCTTACCCTTAAATACTGTCGATAAAGGTGACCAGGTGAGACACCTGCTTACCTGTAAATACTGTTGATACAGGTGACCAGGTGAGGTACCTGCTTACCTGTAAATACTGTTGATGAAAGGTGACCAGCTGAGACACCTGCTTACCCTTAAATACTGTCGATAAAGGTGACCAGGTGAGGCACCTGCTTACCTGTACAGTAAATACTGTCGATAAAGGTGACCAGGTGAGACACCTGCTTACCTGTACAGTAAATACTGTCGATAAAGGTGACCAGGTGAGGTACCTGCTTACCTGTAAATACTGTCGATACAGGTGAGACACCTGCTTACCCTTAAATACTGTCGATAAAGGTGACCAGGTGAGACACCTGCTTACCTGTAAATACTGTTGATACAGGTGACCAGGTGAGGTACCTGCTTACCTGTAAATACTGTTGATGAAAGGTGACCAGCTGAGACACCTGCTTACCCTTAAATACTGTCGATAAAGGTGACCAGGTGAGGCACCTGCTTACCTGTACAGTAAATACTGTCGATAAAGGTGACCAGGTGAGACACCTGCTTGCCTGTAAATACTGTCGATACAGGTGACCAGGTGAGGCACCTGCTTACCTGTAAATACTGTCGATACCCTGCACCAGGGCTCCTCCTCCTCCAAGGACCCAGGGCGGGTGGTGCTGAGTGATGGGTGCTGTTGGACCATCATTGGTGTTGAGGCGGTAGAGTTTTCCTTTAATCAGAACCTGGCTCCCCTCCACTCCCTCGTCAGCCCTGTTCCTGTCATTACAGGCCTACAGGTGAGACTCACACACAGACACACACTCATGTGCTTGTGCATACACGCACACACACAGATACACACACACAGACACACACACACATACACACACAGGCTCAGATACATATACTGACCCACACTGTAACAAGATTCTGTGGTTTTCACAGCATCACTACTGTATATGAACGAAATATGTATTGTAATTGTAAATAGAGTATGTTGCTGTAGTTTTGCAATGAATTATGGTCAAAATTCGCCAAACTACAGTAATATACAGTAATAGAATTTTGCTGCGAATCATAATGCAGTAAATATCAATCTGACTCCTCCCCTCTAGTCAACTTTGTGAAAAATCCAACATGGCGGTATATCGGTTGGGGTTTTCTTCACATAAATAAAAAGTTAGGCTATTTTTTTACTATATTTTTAGACTTCTGGTGAGAAATAAGCATTGACCAGTCTAACAGTCTGGTTGTTGGAGCAAAAAAATGTCTGTAACAAGTTTCCAGTGCGTACAAACTCTCTGTAATGTAACTTGCTGTAAACCTAATAAAGTACAGCAACTAGCTGTTCTGGAACACCGGCCAATATCTCCGTTTATGCTATCACCCTGGGCGGAATTCAGAATTAGCACACTTAGAGCTTATTTCCACGTATATAGATTAAAAATAAAAAAACGGATATTTTGTTATGCGTTTGTTTTTGTAATCGCGTTTACGCGACAGTCAAGCACACACTGCACACACATGAAATGGAATCGACACACGACACAATGGAACGCGTCATCGTTTGAAAACTGCTGCGTTTACTTTGTTTACACGGACCGCATACAAACGTATGCGTTTATTCAAATATCTAGATACGTGGAAACGAGCCCTTAGACCACGTTTATACGTAGTTTATACGTTCATTCCTGGTTGACTGCCTCCAGTTTGTGTGGAGCCAGATTTTGTCACTTCCACTTGCCAAGGATCTTGGACAAGTGGAAGTAATATAAATGTGTGCACATACATGCACACCCACACACATACAGACACACACACACACACACACACACACACACACAAAGATACATGCATACATACAGTCACATCACTCACAGCTGTGCTTATTTAAATATGTACGTTTGTTTGTGTGTGTGTGTGTGTGTGTGTGTGTGTGTCCGTGCGTGTGAGTGAGGGTGTGTGTGTGTAGGTGAGTGGAGGAGGTCATGTTGCTACTCTGGAGGTCCAGGGAGATAACTTCACTCCTCATCTGAAGATCTGGTTCTCCTGCCAGGAGTCAGAGACCATGTTTAGGTGAGGAGAGGAGAAGAGGAGGAGAGGAAAAGAGAGGAGAGGGTAAAGGAATGTGGTGAAAGGAGGGTTTAATAAACCCTCAAAAGGATTTAGCCACCCGGAGATCGGAAAGTAAGTCTTTTAAACCGGGAAATACTCCCTTTAATGGAATTCAGGAAACAGGACTTCATGACCTTAGTAAAGATGTGCCGTGCCTATACATATATTTTATGATATATTGTCAGATAAGTAGTGGTTTCAAATATGTCCTCAGACTACAAAATAAGAGTTCAGATTCCTGAAACTATAGCGACCAGTGGGGCTTATTACTGGATGTTTTATCAGCTGTAGATTAACTGTGAAGTAAGAAAGGCTCTTAACTGTCCCTAACCCCTATTGAACTGTCTCTGTATCCACCTCCCAAACCCCTACCTGTTATGTAATGACCTGTCTCTGTATTCACTGTCTAAGCCCTGCCTGTGCATGTCCATGTATCCACTGTCTATCCATAACAATGGAAACACAATATGTGCCGTGTCATATCCTGCGGGATTAAACCTTAAGGTGGTTAATGGGGGCTGCCAGACTGCTCCACCCGGCCGGCGTCCCCGAGCAGACATAGAAGGTTCATGATGAACCCCCCCCAACAACCAGCCGCCCCACGCCAATCTGCTGAGGCCAGTAGAAGTAGTTGGGCACCCACCCACCGTACTACAGTTGTCAGTTACTTGGAGCAGGGTGGCTAGGAGCTAGGTTAGCTAGGAGCTAGGTCATGAGGAGCTAAATCGCTAGGATGCTAGGAGCTAGGTCAGCTAGGATCCAAGTCACTAGGAGATAGGTGGCTAGGAGCCAGGCAACTAGGAGCTAGGTGCCTAGGAGCTAGGTCACAAGGACCTGGACAGCTAGGTCTTTAGGAGCTAGGTTAACCAGGCACCGGGGAGCTACATCAGCTAGGAGCTAGGTCGCTTGGAGCTAGGTAACCTAGGAGCTAGGTAAGCTTAGAGCTAGCCACCACTGTTTGTACAACACCAAATATCCACAATAAGATCTTTGTACACGAAGCAGAAGCCAATTAGTGGTGGTAACAGGATCCTTGGAGACCACCGAGGACATGGAATCCAGTGGGTTCGAGAGGGGCTGAAGGAGGTATGCTAGGATAACTTTACCCTTCATAAACCCACGCCAAGCAAAAACACAAGTCAACATGTCCTTTTAGATTAGATTCAACTTTGGTCATTCTCAGTATTTTTTTTGCTATGGGAACGGATTTGTTCTCTGCATTTGACCCATCCTATGGTACATAGGGGCAGTGGGCTGCTATGTTCAGCGCCCGGGGAGCAAGTTGGGGTTCAGTGTGTTGCTCAAGGACACTTCGACATGCGGACAGTGGGAGGAAGGGAATTGTGGGGATCGAACCGCCGACCCTACGGTTGGTGGACGACCCACTCTATCCACTGAGCCACCGCCGCCCCCTTTTCACTCATCAATTGTTTTTATATGATTGTATGAAGAGTCAATTGCTGCCGCTGTCCAACACCAATTGTAGTCTATGCATGTAAATCACCTTAGGTCTACCCTCTCTCCTCAGGTCATATATTTTGGAGAAATGTTCTGGTCTCTGCTCATGTCCATCTTATATTCTATAATGATGTTCTGGTCTCTCCACAGGACCATCCTATCCTCTGTAGTGACGCTCTGGTCTCTCCTCAGGTCCTCTAAGTCCATGCTGTGCGTCGTCCCGGATGTCTCCGTGTTCGGCGAGTCGTGGCACTGCGTGCGCCGTGTCATCACCGTGCCACTGTCTCTCGTGCGGTCGGACGGTCTCATCTACCGCTCCTCCTACAGCTTCACCTACACCCCCGAGCTCCAGCCGCCACCTCCCTCCCGGGGAGCAGGAGGAGCAGGAGGAGCAGGAGGGAGGAGGAAGGAGGGAGGGCTGGAGAGAGGAGAGGAGGATGACGCATTACTCGACTCCATCCATCAGGAGTTCACGAGAGCTAACTTTCACCTTTTCATGCAGAGCTAGCCAAATAACAGCTAACTGGCTAACGACCTGCTAACAACTAGTTCGCTGTCAGCTAACTGGCTACAACATGCTAACTAGCTAGCTGGCTGACAACTAACTAGCTAGTCAGTGAACTGCTAGCTAGCAGCCTGTTAACCGCTATTATCTGCGGGGCTGGTGACCATGGAAACCAGTGTTTGGTGACCATGGTAACCAGTGTTCAAAAGGTATACATTTGAAGAGTATATTTAATGACTATATTTAATGATTCCGATTGACTCTAGTTTGGTGGGGAAACCTAATTTGTAATAATTTAAATGTACAGTAATATAAATCTAGCAAAATTGTAAGCAGAATGAATATTGAAGTGAGCCGCGGTGTGTTCAAAGACAGTCAAGAAAACCGACACACATGAAAGACTAATCTGGCATAACGCACATACACCTCACACACATCCAACCCTTTGAAGATATGGTGCTGTTGAATTCAATATGAAGCAGAACAAAGGAAAACGTCAACTGAACTGAAAGGCTTACAGGTCGACCTGAAGCGAATCTGTTAGCTAGCATCACAAGACTCCCAACGTCACCCGGACATCTTGTTTGCTCTCTCTAATGTTGACAATCGTCATGATAAAGAAGAAAATATGTCACGTTTTACATGAAATGCCTTGTCTCTTGTGGTGTGTATGTATGTATGCATGGGTCTATGTATGTGTGTGTGTGTGTTTGTGTGTGCTTTTGTGTGTGGGTGTGCGTGTGGCTGTCTGCATGTGTGTGTGCGTGCATGCATGTGTCTGTGTGTATGTCAGACAGAGAAATCAGTTGTCCCTCTGCTGCTCTCCATTCTTGAAACCCTGTGATCCAGGCAGACCCTCACTTCTAACCCCAACCCCTGACCTTTGACCTACGACCCTACAGTCAACAGCCTGTATGCAGGGCTTTTCTCCTCAGACCTCAAAGCTCTGTCCAGGTTCCTGCTCCAGAAACGTATCAACACTCTCCTGAATGAACAAAAAAGACGATGACAATTCACTTGTGATGCTCGCTATCACGCCACGCTAGTTCAGTGATCTCTAACTCATAGATGTATGTTAAGTGTGGCATTACAAATGTAGAAGGTTATATTAAGGTAAAGGTTGATAAAGGTTCAGCTGAGTCTGTTGAGCGATCCCGGTCACGTGACCAGAGTGCACGCCTCACGTGCACGCTCTTCAGAGTGGAACAGTCTGCCTGATAGATCCTCTCCTCCACCTCTCCCTTCACCTCCTCCTCTCTTCTCCCCTCTTTTCCTCTCCTCAACCTCCCCCTCTCTCACCCCTCCTCTCTCCTGAACTCCTCCTCCTGGTAAGACTACCAGGAGTAAGGTGGTTTAATCTCTGTCATGGGTTCCACACTCGGACAACAGGGCTCACGTGGCCGCTTCCCTCCCCCTACCTCTGTTCTCCTCCTTCCCATACCTCCCTCCCTCCCCCGCCTCCCCCCTCACATGCCTCCTCCCCTCCGCTCCCTCCTCCTCCTTCATCACTCCATACCTTCATACCTTCTCTCCTCCATCCTCCCACCATATGAACAGCTTCATTCTTCTGCTGGTTTCCATGGAATATTACTGAAGTGCAAAAGAACAGTACTACAGTACTAAAGTAGAGTAGTACTCCACTATGTCACTAAGGCTTCAACACTGAAGTAAAACAGTAATAAGCAGTACAGTACCACAGACTTACAGTCGTAAGCAATACAGTACCAGAGTATTACAGTCATAAGCAGTACAGTACCACATCATTACAGTAATAAGCAGTACAGTACCACAGTATTACAGAAATAAGCAGTACTGTACCACAGTATTACAGGAGCAGCAGCCTTGGTACTTTAGGTACGTTTAGGAATGTGGCTGTCTTACTGACCAAGTATACTTCTAGAGTTGTTTGTGTGTGTGTATGTGGTTGTGTGTGTATGTGGTTGTGTGTACACGTGCTTGTGTGTGTGGGTGTGTATGTGGTTGTGTGTATATATATGTGTGTGTGGATGGTTGTGTGTATATATGCGTGTGTGTGGGGGGACCCCTGGTTTGTTCCTCCCAGTGTGTGCGAGGGGCCCGTCTCCCCGGGGGGCCTCTTGTATAGATTACAGTGGAATATAAAGGCTCCCACTGTCCTCCCTCTCCACCAATCACAGTGAAGCTCCCAACCCTCATGGTCAGTCAGCACCTCAACATCACCGTGATGGACAGGAGGGAGGGAGGGAGGGGAGAAGGGGGGAGGAGGGAGGGGAGGGAAGGGGACAGACGGAGGTTGGGAGGATCACACTGGACTCCAGTGTTAACATGAAATATCCATTGATATGTGATAACATCCATGTTGGATATTATGGTTTGACGTGGGATTCATCCTAATTTGGGCCAGATGAGTATAATCTATTGATATTCTGGATTCTGAATCCACTGTTAAGTCTGTGGGTTGAAGCGTCTCATAATTGAGTAGGTAGTGTTTAAAGGTTACTTCAGGACACAGCTCTCCACAAGAGAAGCGAGACGACAACATGCACTACAGTACACACTTCACACCAACACGGCATTACATATTACACACCGTCACACTTAACACCACAGATGGTGTCTTTAGTTAGGGACAGGTGAGGAAGAGGACAGGTGAGGAAGGTCTCAGCTGTTACTATAGGGGCCCCATCTCCACACACACACACACACACGGTGCAGGTGGAGCAGGAGATGAGAAGGTTGTGAGCTGTCAGCCAAACATGGAGGGAATGTTAATGACGAGAACAAAGACACACACACACACGCAGGTTTGTGTCTCTGTGTGTGTGTGTGTGTGCCTTTCTATTTATATGTGGGTGTGTACTTGTTTCTGTTGTGCGGCTCTCCGTGTTAATGTTCAACATGGGTCAGCCATGGCGCTCTATGGTACCGGCACGTACGTAAGGTAAGTGGCTACTTTCATCTCTTCCTGTTCACACCCACCCACTAAAACACAGAGTGTGTTTTTGCGTGTGTGTGTGTGTGTGTGTGTACAGCGAGACCCGCAGACAGACAGACAGGCGGTGCGTGTCTGGTTGCCGTGGTAACAGACACACACTGTCCGAGGATGTTCAGATACGGGTCGATGTGTTGGAGGAAGGAATTTACAGGAGCTTCAGGGACGTGGAGTCTGTGGTGTGGCAGAGGAGAGATGCTTCATGGTCTCTGGGGAAATACGGAGGGGGGGGGGGGGGCGCTGTAAACTCTATGGACCTCTTTCACCATCACCCTCTCTCACGCCACCTCTGCTCAGAGCACTCTTCACTGGGCTGGACTGGATGAGGCCAGTGTACCCTGTGGCCCCGATCTGCTCCTCAATGACCTGTAGCTGAGTTGAGCTGCAGCTGAGGAGTTGAGCTTAAGGATAAGAGGGTCTGGGACAGGACTGGATATGAATATTTGTACTGGGACAAGGAAGCGCCATTCAAACACAGGGTTAGGGTTCATGTGAGGGGAGAAGAGCAGGGCGGGGAGAGGGAGAAGGAGAACAGTTAGGAGAGAGGAGAATATAATAGAGGAGAGGAGAAGATGAGAGGAGGAGAGAGATTAGGGGAGGGCTGGGTTCAGGGAACAGGGCTGACAGGACAGGTATGTGCGGAAGGAAGATATGATCAAACAGTGGCTCCACGACCCAGGAGACACCAGGAGAGAGAAATCAAACATACCCGTACAAGGCCCTGCTCATGAATCACGGCCACACACACATCACTGTTCTGGTTCTGGAGTGGAATGACGCGATGGGTGGATGTGGTCCAAGGTGACCATCAGTTTGGTTGATCCTCTCTGCAGATGCAGACAAGACACACCAGCAACCTCCCTTCATCTCTGGAGGGGGAGGTGATGGAGGAGGAGTGGAGGAGGAGGAAGAGGAGAAATGGAGGCGGAGGAGGAGGACCTCTGATCTGACAAAACAAGCTCCAGGAGACGGAAACCCCCTGATCCCAAAGGAGAGACCCTCTATAAACACACAGACACACACACTCACTGACTGACACGCACACAAGTATATTACCATACACACATACAAACATACATACACATACACACATGCAAACACATACATTCACATCCCACAAGTCCCACACAAAAAAAAAACATGCACACAAAACAAATACATTCACACACCGATACAAACAGAACACACACACACACACACACACACACACCGTCTCTCTCTCAGTAGGAGGGGTGATTCACATGACCGGGCCCTCGTCATCCTCGGAGAGAGGAAGGTTAAATCAAGCATCCCCGGCCCTGGGCGGTGAGTGGACCAGCTCTCCCTCGTACCCCCACCGGGGGGCGTGACGCGGACACGTGGACATACCATACCCAGTGAGATGCTCGGCCGCTCCGCTCGGCCGGCCCAGAGATTGGAGACGGCCCGTCTCGCTGGGCCGCTCTGTTTTATAAGAGAGAGAGAGCTGCTCCACTTTGGGAAGGAATCACAGGTCTCAACGCCCCCCGCTCGGTTTCCATGGAAACATGTGGGAGAAGCCGGACCGGCCAATCGGGCGTCCTTGGCCCCGGGTGGTCTGGGCTCTCCGTCGGGGTCCGGTTTGGGAAGACGGCGCTACTTGTTGTCAATCGTTTTGTGGAAACAGAGTTGACCCTGGTTTTGGCCGAGCGTGACTGAGCTGGTGAATCCCAGTGACCCCATGGTCTCAGGGGACATCGTCTCCACGTGCACGTGCCTCTGTTTCCACATCTCCTCTTAACATATCCTCTGGGCATCGCGCAACACTCAGTGACCGTTAGCAGTAGTCTGTGCACCTCAGGGGACCCTGAGTGGGGGGGGGGTCCCGACCCACAGCCTGGGAAACCCCTGGGTTGGACCGCGGTCCGGCCCATAGAGGCCGGTTCAGACCCATTGCACCATCAGAATGGTGGCCTGAGGAGGGCTCTCCGGGTCCAGCTCACGGTTCCTGGTCATAACGCGGACCTTCATGGAGCCGGTCCATTTGAAGAGCCATCAACAGAGACTCATTTGACTTTTTAAAAAGCGGGAAGGTCAAACCATACGACCTAGCCATTAAACATACAGCTATAACATATAACACATGTTATAACAGCAATATAACACTTATAGGTAGCACATTACTGTCAACTTCTCCTCGAGACTTATTCTGAGGAGAGAGGGTTGATACAAAGTGTCCTCGAAGGGGAATTCCTCTCAGCAGCTCTGGGGACAGAGAGCGAAATAAATAAATGTTATGTTAGGTATGAGGAGGAGGAGAGTCAAGCAAGACGCTCATTGTCAGGCTGGATGAATGGAGGTTTGTGCAGCACAGAGGAGGAAAGGAGGGGACGGGGTGAGAGGAGAAGAGGGGAGGGAGAGGAGAAGGGAGGCAGGAGAGGAGGGTAGAAGGGAGAGGAGGAGGGAGGAGGGAAGCAACATAGGGATAGCAACTTCAAGTCGACTTCTCTCCAGAAGTTTAGGTTAGAGGTCTCCTCCTCTATGCAAGCTCATGCAGCCGCAGATGCAACAGTGTGTGCGTGTGTTTCGGTTTACAATGAGGCATCCTTTGCTCTCTGGCGTCCTCTAGTGTAGAGACCCACGACTCTTGAAGAAAATACCTTTAATAAGTAGGCCTACTGGATAGCGCCTCCTGTCACACTGAGTTCCTGGTAGTTTCATTTAGTAAAGACAACAGGCAAGGTACAGTATAGCTCGTATTTAATAACTCATTATGAATGAACACACAGCACAGCGGTAGGAAAAAGGTGATATTTACATCTACTGGTCCACAGTCAGGCGGGACAGTAGTCCACTGGCCCATTCCATCTGTCCTCGATGCGAAATACACACACAAAAAACAACCCAATCCCAAATCCAAACATTGTCATAAGACTTCATACAATAATCACACGAATTAGTCAAACGTATTTTACGGTGGTGTCATTTTAAAAAGGATTTCACATCAGAGAGGGCGAGGCACCGAGACAGAATACAGCCCGCCTCTCGTCGCCACGGTGATCTGCTGCCGGGGTTACAAACACAGAGACGACAGCTGCAGCTTCTGAAGGGGAATAACTCCGGCTCGTCCTTGTTACCGTTTATTACCGAAACGCACTCGGGCCACATGTCCTGTGACCACGGAAAAGACACGTAGAAAAAGGAGCTTCATGCAGAAATTAGAAAACTAAAACACAAGTATAAACAGTTCTCTGTCTTTCACAAACTACAAAAGATCATTTTATGAATTGCTATCGAGTGTACTGTTTCTGCTGCGTCTCTGCTGGTCTGTAGAGGCGGATGTTCAGTACCTTGCATAACAAAGTGAAACATTCTTCTATCCCATGAAGAACTAGTTAGAAATCAGTGATCCAAATGCTGGGGCATTGCATAGGTTATACTTCATATAAAAGGAGACATTTTGTTTGTTTGTTACAATAAACTAAATGTGTTCTCTCAAAACCTTTAAATCATGTCATCAATCACACACTCAATCACATATTATCAATCACAAGTTATAAATCACATTTTTCAGTAAAGTGATCTCATTGAGGGCAGGAACTAAACTACCATAAAGTGACGAATCATTGAGCTGAGACGGAGCTGCTCCAATGGGCTTCTGCTTTTTGTTCAAAATGGGAGGGGCTAGCTCAGTCCCGCCTCTATTTATTGGTGGAATACAACTTGCCCCTGCGACAGCCATGGCCTCTCAGCTGAAATACACCTACACAGTCTGGAGGCTCAGGGTGAAAGGTCAGGTCAGGCTAGCTGTGCGGTCTGAAGGATCAGCTCACCTTGAGAAGTGAGTCTTTATAGACTCCTCTCCCACCCCATCGAGAACAATGAGCAACAAACAGCACGTTTGCCCTCTGCTGAGACAGACAGACAGACAGACGGGTGTCAGAAGAGCTGAGATAATAAATTAGTTACTCAATATTATACCCTGGGTCTGGCTAAATATGTGCCGTGCGTTAATGGTTTTATTATTATATTATTAATATTCAACAGTGTACAGCAACAGTGTGAATCGTGTGAACAGAAAATAAATATAGAAAGCACTGTGAGTCTCCAGAGAGAAGCCCTGCCCTCGTAGAGACAGAGGTACCTCTGTAGGAGGGGAACCGGAGTCCTTCACACAAAGTCAGAAGAACATCGGTCACTGGGCACGAAGACGGCGACCAGAACACAGAACCCCCTGCGGGCCTGTGGCCTGGGGTCAGGGGTCAGGGGTCAGGGGTCAGGGCTCATCCTGATAGCTGAACACCGCTAGTTATCTGAGCTCTGGTCAGGAGTCCCTGGTGTCTCTGCTGTCTACCTGGCTCCACACACGTGGTCAGATCTTCAGTTCCCCGGGCGCTGCTCATAGCAGCTCACTGCTCCTATGTACAATAGGATGGGTCAAATGCAGAGAACGAATTTTGTCCCCATGTTTAAAAAACATGGGAATGACAAATGAAGACCACAAGATCTCACACCTCACCCACAGAGAGAGACCGGGAGGAGGTGGAGGGTGTAGGTGGAGGTGGAGATGGGTGGGGGTTGGAATATTTTGCCTGTATAAAAAGTGGTTGTTTAGTAGCGTCTATAAATCCTTCACACTTCTGTGAAACCGTGAAATTAAAAACACAGTGACAAGTAAAAGGATGTGTTTTGGCAATATCATAATGCATGTGTGGATAACATATCTGCTAACTCACTGTTGCAAACCTCAACACCTCATTCCACACACAACGTTTACAACTTATATTATATATACTATAGTGATGAACTAGTTTACAACTTATACAACTAGTTTAAAGAGTGCACATGTTATTATTTTCCTCTCATCAACAGGTTTAAACAATGGACAAACCCCTCTCCTTATAACACTGTAAAGTAAAATCAGATATTGATATGTGATATTATCATAGATATTATCAAAGAAATACTGTAGGCTTCATAAAACAAGATTATTATTATTATTATTGTTATAATATAGTAGAGATATTGTGGTCTTAATAGATTATATAGATCACTATGTGTTTATCATATTTTATAATAACATTGTGGTCATTTAAATAAACAATATTGTTTTATAACTTTTTAATACTTGGTATTTTGTCCAGAATTACACTGAAGGACTACATACATTATATATACATGTTTGACTCAACTCTGGGTTTATAACTATATATAAATATATATATATTTATTTATTCAATCAACTTTAACACAGGAATCACGTCTTTGGCGTTGGTGATAAGTGTGATAAGTGTTTGTGATTTGTTAATTTGTGTTTAATTAACCATAGCCCAAAGCACACAGAGGTGTGGAGAGCCACACAAAACAATGTTTCAGAATGTAGTCCTAGACGAAGCCAGCAGGAAAATACAGCCCACAACTTTGTGCTTTGCTCTGTTAAAACAATAGGATTCTTGTTCTGGTTTGGGTCGGTCTACAAGAGGGCGTGGCCTGGGGTTGTGGTATGGGGGGCGTGGCGTGTGGGCGTGGCCTGTGCATGGCCAGGGGCATGGCTTCACGCAACCTCTAGGAGCTCACTACTCCTCGCTGACGGTCTGCCAGGCGGCCTTGGCCTGCTCCTCCTTGGCCCCTCCCATCAGGGGCTGGGAGATGCGGCGGGGCATTGGCCTGGGCACCTCCTCCTCCTCCTCCCCCTCCTCCTCCTCCTCCCTGAGGAGGGGCTTCGGGGGGAGGGCGGGGGGCTGGTGGGCCTGGTAGAGAGGGGGGAGGTGGAGGCTGTAGTTGGGCTGGGGAGGATGATGATGATGATGAGGATGATGAGGATGGTGGTGGTGGTGGTCAGAGGCCAGGACTGAAGCCTGGGGCAGGGGTAGAGGCGGGCCCAGGATGAGGGCTCCGGGGCCGGGCTGGTAGTGGGCTTCCTCTGGGTCACAGCCGGAGGGGGGGTGCCCCAGGTTACCGTCGCCAAGGGAGGAGACCCCCGAGCTGGCGCTGCCAGACAGGGTGGAGCTACTGCCATCCAGGAGGGACTGGGGACTGGTGGGAGAGGCAGGTATAGGGTGCAGGGGAGACTGGAGAGAGAGAGAGAGAGAGAGAGAGAGAGAGAGAAAATAAAATAAAAACACAGACACACACATGTACACACACGCAAATATATTTGTGTGTGTGTACATGTGTGTGTTTGTATGTACACATATACAGTATATTATATATATGTATATATATATATATTTACAGTGCACAAAACACAGCAACTCAGCTGGAGGATTCTAAAGGTGCAGGCAGACATTCGGACCGGCTAGATGGCAGGTGAGGAGACGAGAGGAGGGGAGAGTGGGCGAGGAGTGGAGGGGAGTGCAGGGGACGGGAGCAGAGGAGGAGGAGGGTACCTTTCTTAAGGAGCGCGCGGGGAGAGCTGGCGGGAGGTCGCTGAGCTGCTGGTTGAAAGCATCAAAGTGTATCGACAGGTGGGGCCCTACAGGGGGGAGACACAACAGGGAGCACTCAGATACACACACACACACTCACACACACACACACACACATACACACACATACACACACATACACACACACACACACACACACGGCCGGGGACTCTAACCACTGAACATTGTGTTACCAGGAGGCATGTTGCGGGGGGGCACGGGCGGGGCCAGGCCCAGGTGCCCGGACAGGAAGGGGAGAGACTCCCGGGTTCCGCTGTCCAGACTCCAGCTGCTGGGGGTGGTCAGGACTGGGTGGGTGTGGGAGGGGTGAGGAGGTGAGGAGAGGAGGAGGGTTTACATGTATTGTCCCACGTATTTTAAGTTATTTCTGTGTGAATGAGTGATTGAGTGAGCGAGTGAACGAGTGAGTGGGTGATTCAGTGGGTGAGTGAGCGCATGCGTGTGTGTGTGTGTGTGTGTGTGTACCTTTCTCGGCGACTGACAGGTTGGGATCACTGCAGGGCTTGCATGGACCGATCACCTGGTGGAACAGCGCCCTCTGGAGGTTGGACGGCTGAAACACAACAGACGTTGAAACACAACAACCACACAGCCCAACACACACACACACACACACTCGAAAAGGCCATTGTCAAGTCCAATCATCTCTCGGCCACTCCCCTCTCTTGCTCTGTGTGTTCCTGGATGGTCACCATGGAGACGGTACCTGAGCGTGGTCGCTGGTGGTGGGGATCATCACGCTGGAGGGCCGGTCTCTGTGTGGAGGCAGCAGCATCATCAGCTCTCGGTTGTGTCTGAACCGGTCTGGTAGAGAAGGGGAGCCCACTGCACACACACACATACACACACACACACACACACACACACACACACACACACACACAGTAAGCATTAACCCCTGCAACACACCTGACCTTAACCTGTAATCTTTAAGCCCTGCAGCGCAATATACGAGAACCACAATGGCACGTCAACCATGAACCATGATAGAAAGGCATCGCCAGAAGCTGATTGGCTAGGTCCTCACCCCTGATGGTGGAAGGGGCGGAGTGAATCATCTGAGAGGGGGCTGAGTGGGTGGAGCTTAGGCTGGAGGAAGAGGGGCTTGGCTGGGTGAGAGAGAGAGAGAGAGAGAGAGCGAGAGAGAGAGAGAGAGAGAGAGAGAGAGAGAGAGAGAGAGAGAGAGAGAGAGAGAGAGAGAGAGAGAGAGAGAGAGAGAGAGAGAGATTTTATTAAGATATGTGATTAACTGCCAATAGTAAGATGCATGCTTAACTATTTAAGGTCAGGAAAGCAAAGCCTCATGGGAACCCCCAGCAGGAGCCAGTGAGCCTGCAGGCACCCACTGTGTCAGGTGATCAGAGGCTCCACTCACCTGCATGCGATAGAAGTCATCGGGGTGCTCTAGCACCAGCCCCTCAGCCAGGATCACTACGTTACCAACAGTCCCACTGTCACTGGAGCACAGGAGAGAGAGAGTTAGCACAGATATATAGAGGAGCGAGAGAGAGAGAGAGAGAGAGAAAGAGCATGTGTGCGGTTTTATATTTGAAGATCCCGTTGATTTGTGTGTCTGTTTGTGTGTCCCGTTGATTTGTGAGAGAGAAACAGATATATAGATAAGACAGATAAATAGAGGTGTGTGTGTGTGTGTGTGTTTGTGTAACCTGTGTCGATGAATGAGTTTGAAACCCTCTGGGGTCATGGGACCGTGGGAAGCCAGAAAGCCTCGAGCGCTGACCCCCGCACCGACCCGCTCAGAGCCTGGAAGACCCTGGAAGACATACATTACGCCCACACATTACACAGGACACACAAGTAACACACACACATTACACTCCAGAACACACATTATACAGTCATTACACAAACACATGCGATGCACACACGTTGCACACACATTACACGCATGTTAAAGCACAGTGAGGAAGGGTTTATTGGGAACTCACGAGACAAAGACTGGTCCTCATCATCTGGAACTGATCTATTAGCTTCTTGTGCAGGGGACGCATTTCTGGGTGCACCAGCTTCTCATGCACTGCCAGACCCAGGCCCAGGATGTGAACCTAGGACAAACAGGAAGTCAGTTTCCTCTCACAGGATCGTGGCCCAGCCCTCATCGAGGCCAGTGTTCTGCAGGACGGTCTGCGTTACTTTAGCTCTTTGTTCTGTTCTAAATTGTACACTACAATATACTTCTGTTACCTGCATGGTCTGTGTGGGACATGTTAAGGTCTAGAGTAAAATAATCATATCTTTATAGTCATCATAATGGTCCTATCGTCTAGGTCCTACCTGGTCCTGCATCAGATCTTATCATCTAGGTCCTACCTGGTCCTGCATCAGATCTTATCATCTAGGTCCTACCTGGTCCTGCATCAGATCTTATCATCTAGGTCCTACCTGGTCCTGCATCAGATCTTATCATCTAGGTCCTACCTGGTCCTGCATCAGGTCTTTGAGCTGGGTGATCCTGTCTGTATCCTCAGGGTGGCTGCCGATGTACTCCTTATCAAAGAAGGCCTGAAGGAACAAGAGATTCAATTAAAATCAAACTACACTACCGACTCTTAGTGTAGTTGATAGGGGTGATGCTGGATGTGATGTTGTAGGTTGTGATGTAGTGATGCAAGTAGTGATGGACCAATCAGGCGCTGACCTCCTGGTATCTGGCGATGCCTCCGTTGACCGCTGCATCGATGACCCCGTTGAGGGTCATGCTGAGCAGGTTGATGTTGCTGTGGAGCTGCTGGAGCTGATACTGACCAATCAGAGACCTCAGCTCCTGGTTCTTACTCTCCACCACTTCCAAGGCGTTCTGCAGGGGACTCACCTCCACCTGGGAGAGGGAGAGAGAGGGGGAGAAAGACAGAGATAGGGGGAGTGAGACGGGGAATAGAGAGAGGGAGAGAGAGAGAGAGCGAGAGAGGTAGTGCGAGAGAGAGGCAGGGATAGGGAGAGAGAAGAAGGGAGAGAGATGGGGGAGAGAGGGGCAGGGGTGTTGGTATGGTAGGAACAGTAAGTGTCATGCCATATTCCATGGCACAGAAATTGTTCACATACTTGCCTAGGTACATTGAGTGTTACAGGAGGCTTCCACTAGAGGGCTCTGCAGAGAACTCAGACCGTATAGAACCTCTGGATTTACAGGATGTAAACAATAAACAGGGCGACACTCAAGGAGGTAACCGTCTTGTTAAGCCTCAGCTCACGGCAGATCTTTCCGCCGTTGTTGTTGCTGCTGACGTGACCTCTGACCTCTGACCCGGTCACATCCCGACGCCTAACGCACATTTCTGAGGACGTGTGCGACCAACGCTCCAAACAGACGCGGGACACACAAGACAGACGAAGAAGGAGAAGAAGAAGAAGAAGAAGATCTCACCAGCTCTCTCTTCTCCACCTCAAACCAGCGGGAGATGCCGGGCAGGGGGTGGGTGAGGATCAGTGTAGTCCTTTCTATCCAGAGACTCTGCAACGAACCGACAAATTGAAACGCACATGCATCACATGTGGTACAGCTGGCTGCAGCAGTAGGGGTCCTGGCTAGCTCGTTTTTGTAGCGTGTTTTTGTGCTGTTCTGATAAAACGATTGCCAGATTGTGCCTGATTGTGTATTGAGTCGTGCTCAGCATCGATGTTTATTTATTCATTATGATGTGATGATGTGGCGTTCTAACTGTGAGGTCCTGGTGATGTCGTGGGCGTGTCCTGACCTTGAACTCGTTGTCCTTGTCCTTGGGCCCCTTGTGGAAGGGCCGGTCGTAGCGGAACCGCCGCACGTTGTTGACCCGGTAGAAGCTCTTGATGCGGTCCGGGACGCGGTCCATCTGCAGGACGCTGAGGTTCTCCGGCACCGGCGTCACCGCGTAGATCTGGAGGTCTTTAGGACCCTGAGTCAGGGAGCCAACCCCTGGGATGACCTCATGCGCATGACATCATGACCCCATCACACGGGCCGCACCCTCATACAGATAGATGCTATTACACGTCATGTTCTGTTTGAAACCAAGGACTATCTACACACAGAGCACACAGCCAGAGCACACACACACATTGTTTCAACAGGATACACTGGGCGTCACATTGTAGAATGGCCTCGTCCGGTTGGTTGGGGTGCTGCATCGCAATTGCTTGTGGGAATTCTCCCAGCATCCTTTGCTGGAAGGCCTCGAGCCTCTCGTAGTCATGGCCGCGACAGACAAACTCTTTGTTCTGGCGGAGGCCGGACGACAGACAAAAGCAGCATGTAGTGTATTTTGCTGTACGAGTGTATGTACAGTAAAAACACAAAAAAAAAATACTGTATTTTTACTGTCCAATCATCTACAATACATTTTGATTGCCGTCCTCAAATAAATAAAAAAAAGTAATCACTAGTATGTGCTAATGCTTATGTGCTAGTGATCTTGCTTTAGGAGACTGAAACTGTGGGCTATACAAATAACATTTATGACAGCTAATTATCCAGCTAGCTGTGTGGTATCACGCCGATGAGCTATGTGCTAACTAGTTAGCTCTGTGCTAACTCACTCTAAGGAAGAAGGGGAACTTGCGGCCGTAGAACCCGATCCTGAAGAACTCCGGCTCCAGGCGCTGCTGCTCCATGATGTTGTCATAGTAAGCAGCCTCCATCTTCTACACACACACACACACACAGTTATAGTTATAGTTGTAGTTATACAACTCTTATACAACACTCTTCATGGTGTATTGATAAGTACTTCATGGTGTAAGTACTTCATGTGGTGTTCAAGTATGAAGTATAAAGTATAAAGACAGGTAGGACTACAGACCCGGATCCAGCTGAGACTCTGGTAGTCATATAAAGACTCGTACTGGAAGGCCAGCTCTCTGCACAGAGGAATGCCATACTCCCAGCACTGGACACACACACAGACACAGACACACACACACACACACACACACACACACACACACACACACACACACACACACACACGCGCACACACACACACACACACACACACACACACACACACACACACACACACACACACACACACACGCACACACACACACAGTCATATTTGGTTATTGTAGATCTTGATAAATCATTATAATTGAAGATACATCACATTTATTATGTGAGAATATGCGTATTATAGATTGTCATTGTTGAAGTAGCGCGTGTGTGTGTGTGCGTGCGTGCGTGCGTGTGTCTGTGTGTGTGTGTGTGTGTGTGTGTGTGTGTGTGTGCGTGCGTGTGTGTGTGGTGTGTGTATGTGTGTGTGCGTGCGTGCGTGTGTGCGTGCGTGCGTGCGTGCGTGCGTGCGTGCGTGTGTGTGTGTGTGCGTGCGTGCGTGTGTGTGTGTGAGTTCTGGGTACCTTGGCCTTGTTGAAGTAGTGCAGCACCTTGCGACACAGAGCCTCCTTGCGGTGCCAGTGGGTCTGCGCAGGGTAGTGCAGGAAGTCCCTGAGGGGCCCCTCCTCCCAGGACAGCTGCTCCCAGTACAGCAGCAGGGTGAAGGCTGCCTCTGCACACACACAAAGTTTGCATTGTGTGTGTATGGTGTGGTATGGTGTGGTATGGTGTGTGTGTGTGTGTGTGTGTGTGTGTGTTTACAATGTGTGTATAGTGTGTATTTTGTCTACTGTGTCAATAGTGCGTGTACTGTGTCTGTATAGTGTGTATTGTTTGTCTATTGTAGTGTGTGTCTGTGTGTGTGGGGGTGTGTGTGTGTATACTGTGTCACAATGTGTGCTCTACCAGTGTAGTTTTCGGCCTGCAGGTACATGTCACACAGCTTGTGGATGTAGCGGACGTACATCTCCTCCTTATTGATCTCTGACTTATAGAAGTTCTGCGGAAACACACACACACACACACAAGCAGGATCAGAGACCAGCCGACTACACTAGACCAGACCAGACTGGACCAGACCGGACCGCACCAGACTATACTATACTTGACCAGACCAGACCAGACCAGATCAGAACGGACCAGACAAGACCAGACCAGACTGGACGAGACCGGACCGCACCAGACTATACTATACTTGACCAGACCAGACCAGATCAGAACGGACCAGACAAGACCAGACCAGACTGGACCAGACCGGACCGCACCAGACTATACTATACTTGACCAGACCAGACTAGACCAGAACGGACCAGACTAGACCAGACCAGACCAGACCAGACTGTGGGGCTTACCAGTAGGTTCACAGTGCAGCCAATCTTCTTGTTCTCGGTCTCATCTCCCTTCATACAGTCCCTGGAGAGAGGGGTGGACCCGTATTACTGCCAGTACTGTTAAAGTATTATAACAGTACAGAGAGGGGGGCTAGACACACAGTCAGGGTGGGAGGTAGAAATACAGTGAGAGACTACCTGTAGTCCAGCAGACGCTCCATCAGTCTGGTTACCGAGGTAACGAAGGAGAGGCCACTCTCTCGCCACGTCTCCTGCTCGATCTTCTCCAGTAAGCTGCACACCAACATCTACAGTCAACACCAGCTCGGCCGAGGTTCAAGTCATCCCCTTTACATCCCAGCCTCATTCAGTTTGGGCTCAGTGTGATTCAATGGAGTCAAATTCACATTCCATTCCAGTGTAATTCACTTTCCGCTTGATGTAAAGGTACAATATGTAAGATTTGGACTTTCAAACTAGCGACGGTCTAAACATAGAAAGAACTAACACTCTGCTCATCACCCCACCACCTCCCCTTCTCCCCAAACCTCCCCCACCCTCAAGCAAAGCTTGCTAAAACATCGTACCATGAGAGTTCTCTAAACTGCTGCAGAGTCCAAGCCACTAACCCAGAACCTGTAGCCTTAAGTCAGCGTTAGGGCTTGGACTGTATTGACTATATCAAATCTCAATATTTTGGACCAAACTCTCCAGAATGTGTTTTAGAGCACATTTCAGGCTAAAGGTTCCCCCTCCCAGTGGAGTGTTGTCGGTATTCTCGGTGCTGAGAGAGTGACGTTCCCTCTGAGAGATGAGGGTCTTACCTGGGGTACGGCCCAAACAGCTGGGTTCTAATCCCGCAGCACACAGACAGACAGACCAGCGGTGTTAGGGCACAAGGGCACAACGGCAGAGAGAAGAGGTTATTCTCAGAGAGAAAGAGAGAGAGAGAGAGAGAGAGAGAGAGAGAGAGAGAGAGAGAGAGAGAGAGAGAGAGAGAGAGAGAGAGAGAGAGAGAGAGAGAGAGAGAAAGAGAGTTAGATAAAGATAGGTTAAGTTAAGAAAGTGAGAGTTGGTGAGAGTTAGACAGCGTTAGATATATTTAGAGAGTTAGCAGAGAGAAGTTATAGTATACTTTAAAGCAGGGTGTTAGACATGGTGACACAGACATCGCACATTCAGACTCTTATCTTATCGTATCTTATCTTATCTTATCTTATCTTATCTTATCTCATCACCTCCAACTCTGTAACCTAGCAACACTCGTGGTTGTTATGAAGACAGGGTTTCCATATTGAGGCAGAAAAACAAGAAACATCAGCTCTCCAAATAAGCAAATACAAATCATTTGCGCTGGTGTGTGTGTGTGTGTGTGTGTTTGTGTACGTGTTACTTACAGCAGACTGAACAGTTCTCTGTAGTTTTCGTCTCCTTTCCCCTCTGACACCAAACTGTCCAGTTTATCGATCAACTCTGCCTCCACCTACACACAAACACACACACACACACACACACACAGCCTGATAATTAAGTTTGCCCAATATTGATTTTTATTTCACTTTGTGTTCACTTTGTGTTCACATGGTGTGTGTGTGTGTGTCGAGTACATTGTGTGTGTATAATGTGTGAATTGTGGTTAGTGTGTGTGTTCTGTATTGTGTGTGCATGTAGTGTGTGTAGTGTGTCGTGCACATTGTGTGTGTGTATGTGTAGTGTGTGTGTGTGGTGTACAATGTGTGTGCGTAGTGTATGTGGTGTACATTGTCTGTGTGTGTGTGTGTGTGTAGTGTGTACCTGTTTGAAGTGCCCCTTCTTGCGCTGCTCCCAGTCCATCATATCATGGAAGAGGGGGATCATGATGTTGCGGACCTCCGTCTGGGGCACCAGAGTCACGCCCAGGAATGGGCCTATCATACCCGGAATGAAGTGCACCTTGTTCTCCCCTGGAAACACACCCAACACAGCCCCTAATCAATGTATCCACTAATCAATACATTAATACAGCCCCTAATCAATGTATCCACTAATCAATACATTAATACAGCCCCTAATCAATGTATCCACTAATCAATACAGTAATACAGCCCCTAATCAATACATCAACACAGCCCCTAATCAATACAGCACCTATTTAATACATCAATGCAGCCACAAAGCATACCGTCAACATTGGAGTAATTATGAAAAAGGCAATGTGTCTTACCAAGGTTCTGCCACATGGTGAGGAGTTCATAGGCCATGGCGACTCTCATGTCTCCATACCTGCAGGGGAGGAAGAGGAGGAGGAGGAGGAGGAGGAGGAGGAGGAGGAGTGAAGGAAGAAGAAAGAATAGTGATGTTGGTGTTTTCATTGGAGGAAGGTTGGAAAGCTGCAAATAAACTCCAGCTCCATTCTTGCATCTCAAATTGCCCATTGGACTGGAAACATGTGTTAACCGCGATCCGGCTGCAGCGGAACCCCACAAACAGTGTCTGTCCCCGGAGGCGTGGTCAGACAGTCGCCAACGTTTCCAAGATTGTCCACAGGGTAATTTGTGAGACTAAGATGAGGGAGGGTTCTAAAACCTGCTAGTGGCATGAGCAGGTATGGCCCATATGCTAGCAGATAATTTATTAACAGCTAGCCTCAGAAGGCAGCGTTAGCAGGTATTGTAAGCATGTGGCATTAGCAGCTAGCATTAGCAGCTAGCATTAGCAGCGTGTGCTCTTACTTGTCCAACACCTTCTTCCGCTTGGCAGGGCTCAGGCTCTCCAGCTGCAGGCTGGGCTGGTTGATGTACAGCACAGCTAGGCTGAAGTAGGAGCTCCACACCTGCACACACACACACACACACACACACACACACACACACTTATTGATTCAGGAGTGAGTGACAGAGGGAGGGCCACCTCTTACTTTGGAGGATCAGAAAATAGAAAGCGATTCTGTTGAATAGATGTGTGTATGTGTGTGTATATGTGTGTGTGTGTGTTAGTGGAAGACGGTGACTCACCTTAAAGTCAAAGTCAACTTCGTTGAAGTTCTTGTGAATGGCAGGGGAAAGATACCTAGCTGTCGACACTATGATACTAAACACACACACACACACACACAAGCAGTTTGATCAAGAGTGTGCAGATCTATGTAATGTCTGTGTGTGTCTGTGCGTGTGCGTGTGCGTGTATGTGTGTGTGCGTGTGCGTGTGCGTGTGCGTGTGCGTGTGCGTGTGTGGTGTGTGTGTGTGTGTGTGTGTGTGTGTTAGTGTGCGTGTGCGTGTGCGTGTCTCACTTGCTGGTTAGCAGTCTCATTACGTTCCAGTCTCGGGGGAAGATGCTGAGTTTCATCAAATTCCTGAACACACAGAGAATCTTCAACAGGAACTCCTGAAAGAGGAGACAGGAGAGGAGAGAGGGGAGGAGGAGAGAAGAGAGGAGAGAGGAGAAGAGATGAGAGGAGACTAACTAAGTTCATTAGATTCCTCTTGGCATGATGGACGATGCCTGATAAAATCCTTGGTATTTATTCAGCACTCTATGGTTACACAACCTCCCTACAGGCCCTAGCTAACAATGAAGCCACACACCTTCAGCTCGTCCTTGCTCTGGAAGTTGTCCAGCAGGTGCTGGAAGTGGGTGTCAGTCATCTGGCGAAGGAGGGACAGGAGGCAGGACACATACTCCCCCTGCCAATAGCAAAACAGGAACCCAGAAATCAGCCAATAGGATGAGAAGAGAACATTCGACCAATCAGGAATAAAAGACATAAACAGAGGATGGAGTAGAATGAGTCAGAATGTGGACACTAAAATATCACAAAATAGTAGTAGTAGTAGTAGTAGTAGTAGTAGTAGTAGCAGTAGTAGTAGCAGTAGTAGTAGCAGTAGTAGTAGCAGTAGTAGTAGTAGTATTAGTAGTAGTAGTAGTAGTACTAGTAGCAGTAGTAGAAGCAGCATTATTACAGTAGTATTATATTGTTGGTAAATGCGATTCAATAGTGAATGAATGAACAAATGAACGAATGGATACATGATCAGCTAATAGTAATGAATGAATGAGTTATGAAGGGATGAGGCAATAGTATTATTGTATTGATGGTTACTAACAGTGATGTCATCAGACTAATGGATGAATGGTCAGGTAATAGTAGTGGTAGTGATGAATGAATGAATGACGTGATAGTAGTATTGTATTGTTAGTTACTAACAGTGATCTCAGCGGTGCACTGCGGACAGCGTTGGCCCCTTACCGCCTCCTGCGATTGGCTCTTGCTCATGATTGACAGCAAAGTCTGGAGCAACACGTCCAATAGGGATTCAACCATCATCTCCACCTCCTCCTGCACTGACGAATCCTGACATCACGAGAGAGGGAGGGAGAAGAGTGTGTAGAGGATGTATGAAGGATTTAAAGTGTGTGTGTGTGTGTGTGTGTAAAGAGAAGTTGGAGCTGTAGTGTATATATATATATAGTGTATAGTATACTGTATATATATCATTGTATATTATGGTATATATAGTATGTAAAGTATATAGTGTATTATAGTACATATAGTATCTAAAGTCCATAGTGTGTTTCAGTACCAGAGAGCTGGTCTTGACGATAGAAAAGATGGAGCTGAGGATACCAGAGCAGATCAGGAGCTCTTTCTGCTGACGCAGGTGGAGGTGGATATGATGTAATACCACAGGAAGTAGAATCCTGCGAGACTCTGCACACAGACACACAGGCCGGTAGACAGACAGATGGACAGACAGGCAGTCAGACAGAGAGACGATATCGATTTGATACATTCTTTTCTATTTTATTTTAATTCTAGCAAACAATTGTATTGGTTATATTATAACAGAACAGTCTTAAAGGGGTAGTTCAGAATTTTGGATATAGGACCTAATTTCCAAGTTATACTGTGTGTTATTTATCATTGGAGACGTTTTCAACAAATTTCATTCAGTTCTTCTAGTTGCAGAGTTCGCTGGTGCTAGGCTAGCGCAAGTCGACAGTTTCTGCTAGCCTGCTAATAAAAACGTACCCACTCCACAGTACACCCGAGGCAAATACATTAGAACGCCAGACTGTGGATATAAATGTCTGTGTTGATAGAATTATGTTAGAAATAAAACCCAACCTTGTATGACATTGCATTTTGAGGGACTTGTGTCTCAGCAGCAGCGTTATACTTCCTGGCAGTAGGCTACGGCAGCGGCAGACTGATATTACCTAGGTTACCGGCAAGACTAGTCCCTCAAAATGCGATGATTCATGCGATGCAAGGTTAGTTTTATTTCTAGCATTATTCTATCAACACAGACACGAAAACGACTCCAATGATAAATAACACACAGGCTAACTTGGAAGTTAGGTCCTAGATCCAAAATTCTGACCCACCCCTTTAATAACACAATCATTTGATCCTGTGTGTGTCTGTGTGTGCACGAGCCGGCGACCTCTGACCTGGGAAGGAGAAAAGAGGGCTGTCCACGGTGCGGGCGATGGACTGCAGCCTCACCACGTCCATGGAGTGCCCCATGTGCAGGGTGGAGGGCATGCAGCCCAGAGCCCCGCGCACCAACTCACACACCTCCTGCACCGAGAACACCTGCAGGAGCTCCTCGAAGATAGCAGGGAAGGAGCTGAGGAGGGCCGCCTGCGGGGTAGAGGGGAGAGGGGAGTGGTTAGGAGGAGGAGAAAGGGGCGGTGGAGGAGGAAGAGGAGGAGAAAGGAGGGAGAGGAGAGAGATAATGAGGGTTTGGCGGAGGAGGAGGAGGAGGAGGAGGAGGAGGAGAGCTGAGGAAGAACAGCATTCTGGTCTCCTAAATGACGTGTTAAAAACAGGGCGAAGGCGTTGACTGTGCGAGGCCCTGTTTCCATGCGCTACCACTGCTTTGAAGTGCACATGCATGGACCGCATGCATGGCTTGCACATGGCTTGCATCTCCACGGGTGGGCGGGGACACGAGGTGAAGAGCCAGTTTATATTGCTTTGGATGATGGCATGTTTAATAAGAATTGCACGGGTTGGGGATGGAACAGCACAGCACTGTTGGCACTAAATGAGCCTCTTACAGCCCCCTCGTGTCGCGTCGGTGTCTGAACGCAGACATTTGAGGTAAGCAGTTAACTTGACAACGCCTCCGCGGCACCTTCGCTTCATTAAACCTCTGGCATCGTCATTGTCTCATCGATGCAGCACACAAGACCTCCACAGACCTTGCTTTTGACAGGGGCTTGGTACATCGCTCTCGTGCAACCCTTCCCGCCTGTTTAGATGGAGAAAACACCGCTCTGGTTCAGAGGGGGGTGGAGGTAGAGGTGGTGGTGGTGGTGGTTTAGTGCTGGTCGAGAGGGTGGAGGCAGGGGTGGTGGCGGCGGCGTAGTCCTCCTCCTCGGGGTGGAGAGAGGGGTGGTGGTCGTGGAGACCTGGTTAAGAGGGTGGAGGCAGGGATGGTGTCCTGGTGTACAAGGTTGCGGTTGGGGTGGTGGTGTAATCATGGTTCAGAAGGAGGTGGAGGTGGGGGGTGGTGTAGTCCTGGTTCAGAAGGAGGTGGAGGTTGGGGGTGGTGGTGTAGTCCTGGTTCAGAAGGAGGTGGAGGTTGGGGGTGGTGGTGTAGTCCTGGTTCAGAAGGAGGTGGAGGTTGGGGGTGGTGGTGTAGTCCTGGTTCAGAAGGAGGTGGAGGTTGGGGGGGTGGTGTAGTCCTGGTTCAGAAGGAGGTGGAGGTTGGGGGGGTGGTGTAGTCCTGGTTCAGAAGGAGGTGGAGGTTGGGGGTGGTGGTGTAGTCCTGGTTCAGAAGGAGGTGGAGGTTGGGGGGGTGGTGTAGTCCTGGTTCAGAAGGAGGTGGAGGTTGGGGGGGTGGTGTAGTCCTGGTTCAGAAGGAGGTGGAGGTTGGGGGTGGTGGTGTAGTCCTGGTTCAGAAGGAGGTGGAGGTTGGGGGGGTGGTGTAGTCCTGGTTCAGAAGGAGGTGGAGGTTGGGGGGGTGGTGTAGTCCTGGTTCAGAAGGAGGTGGAGGTTGGGGGTGGTGGTGTAGTCCTGGTTCAGAAGGAGGTGGAGGTTGGGGGGGTGGTGTAGTCCTGGTTCAGAAGGAGGTGGAGGTTGGGGGGGTGGTGTAGTCCTGGTTCAGAAGGAGGTGCAGGTTGGGGGGGTGGTGTAGTCCTGGTCTCCAGGCTGGAGCCAGGTCTCTGGGGTCTCTACTTACTGACAGAGGAGAGGGCCGTGCAGCAGTGGAGCTGCTGGGGGAGGAGGCGCTGCAGGCCGCCGGCCCAGGACCCTGGCAGGGGGCTAGAGGGGGGCCTGGAGGCTGGGGGGGAGCCAGGCCAGGCTGGGGTACACACACACACACACCAGCCAGTGGTGGGGGGGATGGGGTGGTGGGAGAGCAGACTGGTTTTAATCAGGGAGTTGAGCAGAACTGAAAGCTACTGGGAAATGTAATGTATTCTGAACTACAAGCAACTAAAGCAGAATGACATTCAGAGGCTTCTAAGCTACGGGCCCAGAGGATCCTGTGTGTGTAGTGTGTGTAGTGTGTGTGTGTGTGTGTGTGTGTGTGTGTGTGTGTAGTTTGTGTATAGTCTGTAGAGTGTGCGTAGTGTGTGTGTGTGTGTGTGTGTGTGTGTGTGTGTGTGTGTGTGTGTGTGTGTGTGTGTGTAGTTTGTGTATAGTCTGTAGAGTGTGCGTAGTGTGTGTGTGTGTGTGTGTGTGTGTGTGTGTGTGTGTGTGTGTAGTTTGTGTATAGTCTGTAGAGTGTGCGTAGTGTGTGTGTGTGTGTGTGTGTGTGTGTGTGTGTGTGTGTGTGTGTGTGTGTGTGTGTGTGTGTGTGTGGTGTGAGTGTACAGTGTGTGTGTGTGTGTGTGCGTGTGCGTGTGCGTGTGCGTGTGCGTGTGTGTGTGTGTGTGTGTGTGTGTGTGTGTGTGTGTGTAGTGTGTGTATATAGTGTGTAGTGTATGTATAGTCTGTAGAGTGTGCGTAGTGTGTGTGTGTGTGTGTGTGTGTGTGTGTGTGTGTGTGTGTGTGTGTGTGTGTGTGTGTGTGTGTGTGAGTGTACAGTGTGTGTGTGTGTGTGAACCTGAGCGAACAGCAGGGTGTCTGTGTGCCGGGCGTCCAGGCTGAGGACGAAGCGCAGCGAGGTGAAGAGCTGGTGGACGCTGCAGTGGAACTCCTCCTCCTCCAGGCCGCAGGTGGCCCGCGAGTACAGCAGCCGAGACTGGACTATGAACTTAAAGATGTACTCCAAAGCCTGAGAGAGAGAGACAGAGACACAGAGAGAGAGAGAGAGAGAGAGAGAGAAAGAGAGAGAGGGCCTGCACATCAGTGATGATGCCAATCTTGCTGTGAAGGGGCCCTAGAAAGTCTTGTGGTTTGGATGTTTGACCCCCAGCCAAAAGGTACTGGGTTAGATCCCTAACATCTACAGTCTACCTGCAGACATCCTAGGGAACGATGCCTCATCACCTCTATCTGTACTGTCCAACCCCTACCTGCTCCTTAAGGACACGTCTCTGTATTCACCATCTGACCCCTACCTGATCCGTAATGACTTGTCACTGTACTGTCTAACCCCTAACCACTCCTTTCTCTATATACACTGTCTAACTCCTTCCTGCTCCATAATGACTTGTCTCTGTATTCACTGTCTAACTCCTACCTGCTCCTTAATGACCTGTCTCTGTATTCACTGTCTAACTCCTACCTGCTCCTTAATGACCTGTCTCTGTATTCACTGTCTAACTCCTACCTGCTCCTTAATGACCTGTCTCTGTATTCACTGTCTAACCCCTACCTGCTCCTTAATGACCTGTCTCTGTATTCACTGTCTAAACCCTACCTGCTCCTTAATGACC
>JAXIVH010000024.1:1504127-1506627 GCA_036785325.1 Urophycis tenuis | reverse complement strand
GTCTGTGTGTGTGTGTGTGTGTGTGTGTGTGTGTGTGTGCATGCGTGTGCGTGCGTGCGCGTGTGTGTGTGTGCGCGTGTGTGTCTGTGTGTGTGTGTGTGTGTGCTCACTCGTTGCCCCAGTCCAGGCGCACGGTGATGTGCTTCTTGACGTCTCTGCTCTGGTCCCGGGTCAGGTGACCCGACAGCAGCTGCCTCCTCAGGTCGATCACCTCGGACATCACGTGGCGCAGCTTGTAGAACAGGTCCACTTTGTGCTTCTGTGCCCAGAGAGAGAGAGAGAGACCCACAACCAGAGCAGCTTTGGCATACAGGGAATTTGTTGTGATGCTTTGGTCTACTAATACAAGAGGCAAAACAAGATTACAAAGATAGTATTTACAGAATACATGTAAATAGAATATAAAACCGGGTTTAGATCTCTGATATTTGTATGGCTGTGACGGTGAGCTTTGACCAGTGGGGAGCCGTCCTGTCTGGACCCCAGGCTCATGGAAAAGTTCTGGTAAGGGGGGCGCCCGTAGACCGGTCACTGTACCCGTGTGTGTGTGTGTGTGTGTGTGTGTCTGTGTGTGTGTGTGTGTGTGTGTGTGTACTAAGTTCAGCCAACCTTGACCAGACCTTGGGCAGCTTTGCAGCCTGCCTGTGGTTCAGCCAGTGGTTCCCAGACATGGCCGACTGTGACCCACCTGCAGAGGGGCTTCTGGACCACAGCCCGCCACATGTGTCGTGCAGTGAAGTAAGCAGCATGATCTCATGTAAAAGAGAGATCATTAAAACGTCTCTGTACAGTGTTCCTCAGTACGCTGTTACCCTTGTCAGTGTCTCTGAACATCCTGACGAAGACGGGGAAAGGGACGAGCACGCATAGGCATGCGTTTCAGACTAAATGTCAATATAAACCAGACAGACAGAGAGGTGGACAGAGAGGTGGACAAGGTGACGTATGTGACACAACGCTTGAAAGCCACTGCCAACCAAACTGTGTTTGGTTCAGGTGGATCAGGAGAGATATTGAGATTAAATTGTTATCCTAGCTTCATCGAAGCCAAAGATAATCTAATATCGTCCACAAATATCCGTGCAATAATGTGTACGATAAACATAAAGATAGGTGTACGTCAGTGTGCATGAAGCTGAATCAGAGGAGCATCCGTGTGAAAAGCTGGGAGGTACCCGTCGACTCTGATTGTGTTGAGGTCATGTGTATGTCAGCAGAGGATTATCTGGGAGCCCAGATGGAGGCTCCCAGTTACAGCTGCTGACATCAGGAAGCCCAGTCCAAGCCGGCAGCTGGATAGGGACAGGAGCCAACATGGAGGACGGAGGCGCTGGTTTACCATATGACTGGAGCACAACACAAACTCTCCTTAACTCTTCATGACAAATTTGCGCTCGGCTACTTTCTAATGGAGTACTGTTTCATACACCCTTGCTCCTCCTCCTCCTCCTCCTCCTCCTCCTCCTCCTCCTGCTCCTGGGGCTGGTGGAACTTGTCACTTCAAGGTTTCAGAGAGGTGTTTAAACCTTCACCTCCTACCCACTGTTTCTTTTCTCTTCACACGCACACCACACACACACACATACACACACACGCACACACACACACAGACACACACACACACACACACACACGCACGCACACCGCACACACACACACATGCACGCACACCACACATGCACAAACACACACACATGCACACACACACACACACACACACACACACACACACACACACACACACACACACGCACACCGCACACACACACACACATGCACGCACACCACACATGCACAAACACACACACACACACACACACACACACACACATGCACACACACACACACACACACACACACACACACTAACGCACAAACACACACACACACACACACACGCGCACACCACACACACACACACACACACACACACACACACATGCACGAACACACACACGCACGCACACACACACACTAACGCACACACACACACGCACACCACACACACACACACTAACGCACACACACTAACGCACACACACTCTGGATTGCCGAGTGTGAACCTGTTTCCCCGAGGCGGTGTGGCCCTGTTCACACCTGGTTTCAGCGCGGGTCTCAAGGGATTCCATCTCAAGGGCTCTCAGGGTTTGTTCAGACCCACCAATCAGGCGCTGCGGTGAGGGCAGTCCGACCAGAGCGTTTAATCTGCGGTGGTGAGGGGGCCGCATGGGTTTAAAGGCTGAAACAGAATCAACTTTTGGGGAAACGCCAGCTGACGCCATGCTGCGGTGGCCAATCACGTGAGCCGGCCAGCAGACCCCCGGAAGACCAACCGCGCTCACCCTGCGACGTTAGCGTCGTGGCATAGCATTGTAGCGTAGCGCTGTTTACCCTGCGACGTTAGCGTTGTAGCATAGCATTGTACCATCCCGCTGTTCACCCAGAAACTTTAGCGTCGTAGCATAGCATTGTAGCGTCCCGCTGTTCACCCAGCAACCAT
>JAXIVH010000024.1:1499127-1501627 GCA_036785325.1 Urophycis tenuis | reverse complement strand
AACATCATACACAACATACATGAAATATTACTCCTAAAGCCCAGCCACTGCTTTTAACAGGAAGACATTTCATGTCACTTACATGTCACATCTCCCTAACGTAGCAAGACGGCAATCCTTTGTCTTTTGTGTTTCAGTTAGCTAATCGCTCACCCCTTAAGTATGTATCAATACACACTCATGCAACTCTAACTGGGCCAGCAGGCGCCTATGTTAGCTAGCGACAGCATGGTAATGTAACAGTGGACATGGGAATAAGCTAAACATCTAGTAGGCACATGGGCATTCTGCCAGTTTAATAATTAATGCCAGCTACGAGGCTAAAGCTAATAATGTATCAAGGCTGGAGCTATTGTTGGAATATCGGCTGGCCTATAAGCACTCTCGCTCCACACACACACACACACACACACAATGTGTGTGTGTGTGTGTGTGGTCAACAGTGATTAGATAGAAGTGTTATTTAGCTGCTGGGTAAATAAAAACTGATGTAGTGAAAAGGTCAAAAGACAGCGCAAGAGAGAGAGAGAGAGCAAAAGAGGGAGAGAGAGAGAGAGAGAGAGAGAGAGAGAGAGAGAGAGTCAGACTCAGCCAAATTTTTTAGTTTTTGTTTTTTGCTCTACCTCTCCCACGCAGTACACTTTACTGGACACCAGACTCTTGCGTGTAATGATGTTATATATAATAATCTATAGCACCAATATTGCAGCATATATTGTATGCTGTATATTATATCAACACATCTATTTATAAAGTCTGCGGGCCTTTACAGGGGAGTCCAGGGGATTCTCCACTCTAACCTTGTAAACACGCTGCGGAGGCCTGGTGGCGACACGGCCGGCTCTGTCAGTAAGAGATGTGTGCAGACCGCTGGGTGCTCAAGTCACTCCATGGCCTGTTCCCAGGAAGCACTGGGTTTAACTCAACGCTAACCCAACCTCTGTTCAGAAAGATGCCACGCAAAACAACGGTCACGATGAAAGCCTTCTGCACCGTCTAAAAACTGTGTCTTTCACTGGAGATGTCCCGATGGTGAGGTTGTCAGAAGATGATTTTGATGAGTCTTCCCACTCAGGCCTGAGGTAGGCCAGCCAACTGAAGGATGCGTTGATTCTGGACACACTGAGTGACATCATCAGTAATGGGACATAATAATGAGAGGCTATTTTTAGCGGGCCCCTTTTTTTTAACTTTGAACTGTTTGGGCCGCTCTGATCACCAGAACAGCGCTGGACCCGTCGGCCCGCGGTCTCAGGGAGAGTTCTGTTCTACCGGACCCGGCCAGACCAGTGGTTTCTTCACCTGTGGTACCACTGGTGACCCACAGGTGCTACATGGGATTTTATTCTTGAAATAGACAAATGTAGAATAATACAAACAAATACTTATATTAGTGATATACTGATATTGACTCATGAATTGAAAATAAATATGTTATAAATATTGTTCAGTAAATACAGTATTTTGGGTTGTTTGTTATTTCTAACACAGTGTCACTGTTTGAATTCCTGTGTTTTCGAGGTAATGATTTCCACTCCTGTTTTGTGTTCATTTCTGTTTAAATAAACACACTGGAGCAGAGAAGCTTTGCTGACATTTTCTTTCTTCTGATTCTTGGTCTTATTGTGGTAACAGTAGCGAGGGGGGATGGCAGTCTTCGCCCAGCCAATTGCGATGAGTATTTTTTACTGTAACTTTTACTGTACCAGTACCTTTGGCTGTTTACATGTGAGGTGGGCCACGAAGGGGCTTGATGACAATTTAGTGGTAGACCTGAAGTCATCAAGGTGGGAAGACCACTGACCAAGACCTTCTGGGCATCCCATCCCAGCCATGTCCTCACCACAAACATGAACACACGAATGCATGAATGCATGAATGTTGCATTCATGTGGAGGCAAGCTGGCATTTTGGCTCCCGTTTGAAAAACACAACAGGAGCAGCTCTTGTCTATTCCTCTTCCTCCTCCTCCTCCTCCTCCACTGCACAGCTGCAACACGTTAGTCCCTCATGTTTTCTCTCTGTGACATTAGTGAATAATTCATTTTCGTTTTCTGCCACCTTGATTCTGACGTTCATCATTAAAACATCACCTCATAGTGTTTACAGACTCAGAGTTAAGATCTGCTCCTTCCACACCCTGCAGGAACCCTAGTCCTAACCCTGGATAATATGGAGACGTCAAGTATGATAGTCTGTTATAGCTTTAGGAGTCTACCATTTTGTCCACATTTCTGCTGGTATCCAGAAGTCCTCTCTCCTCTTCCCCTTCCTTCCCCTTTCCTGTCCTATATCATTCTCTCCTCCTCGCTCCTCTCTCCCCTCATCTTCATCTCTCTCCTCCTATCTCCTCTTCCCCCCTTCCCTCCCCTTTCCTGTCCTATATCATTCTCTCCTCCTCGCTCCTCTCTCCCCTCATCTTCATCTCTCTCCTCCTATCTCCTCTTCCCCCTTCCCTCCCCTTTCCTGTCCTATATCATTCTCTCCTCCTCGCTCCTCT
>JAXIVH010000024.1:1444735-1498927 GCA_036785325.1 Urophycis tenuis | reverse complement strand
TAAAACCAAACCAGGAGGACAACAACGAACACTCATCAATCCCCCTCCCCCCCCCCCAATCCAACCGCGGCTTCGAGCAGCTGTTTGTGATGTCACGTCGCCTGCCGGCAAAGTCAGCCAATGGGAAACCTTGGCTGCAGTACCGCAGTCTCCCTGTAGATGGTGCCGTTCCTCCCGGTTTGGCTCTAGTGTCCGGTAGCTCTTCGCCGACCGGCGAACAGGCTGGGTCTGCTAACCTAGCGTAGCATGTCGCTACCTCGATTCACTTCACAGTCGTTTGAGTGGCGCCGTGGTCGCCACGGCGACCGGCCCTCAGGAACGGAACCCGCGTTCTCACAACGCGGCGGGGAGCAGAGAGGGCCTTTCGAGGTGGGCGAAAAAAGGGGTCCCGCTGGGTAAGGGGGGGGGGGGGGTCCCGCTGGGTAAGGGGGCGCCCCTCAGTCCCCCCCCCAGCGTCCTCAGGAGCTCGTCCTCCAGGTCCGAGGTGTCCGTGTTGCCAGAGCTGTCTGAGGAGTCTGCTGCTCACACACACACACACGCACACACGCACACAACACACAACACACGGTCTGAACACAGTGGCTCTTTTCCCCACCGATGAAATCACTTGAGAGTACCAGTACATTAACAGAACCAGTAAATGAACAGAATCAGTAAATGCTTGTTCCTTACAGTCCCCCAGGCTGAACTCTCCTTCGGAGTCATCATCGCCATCGCTGTGGTTGGCAAGGAGACGGGCCACCCTGGGGGGGGGGGGGGGGAGAGAGCCAATCAGACAGCAGAACAACATGCAATACACGGCGCGCCACGCGCATGATACAGGCAGTGTGTGATGGAGTGAAGGGGGCGGGCACCTCGTCTGACAGCGAGTCCCCTCCCTCGCCGTTCTCCGCGTCCCTCTCCGCCGCGCGCTCACCATCACCTCCCCGATGTCGATCTCATCGTCGTCATCGTCGTCGTCATCTTCGTCGTCTGAGTCCGACGAGTCGTCCTCCTGGTCCTCGTCGTCCTGGCAACACGCAACGCGGTGACCACACGGCCTCCAGAGTGTGTGTGTGTGTTTGTGTGTGTGTGTGTGTGTGCGCGCGTGTACGTACTTGGTCATCGTCATCGTCTCCCTCCTCAGCCAGTTTGTGTCGGCCGACCTCGTAGAGACGACACACCGTGTCCAAGCTCATCGTGTCCTGGTTCTGGAACACAAATCACAGTAATGGCTCAAGCTATGGCTGATCGTCCCATCCAACCCCTGTCATCAAGCTAAGGCTAAACATCCCATCCAACCCCTGTCATCAAGCTAAGGCTAAACATCCCATCTAACCCCTGTCATCAAGCTAAGGCTAATGGTCCCATTCAACCCATCATCAAGCAAAGGCTGATCGGCCCATCCAACCCCTGTCATCAAGCTAAGGCTAAACATCCCATTTAACCCCTGTCATCAAGCTAAGGCTAATTATCCCATCTAACCACGTCATCAAACTGAGGCTATTCATCCCATTTAACCCCTGTCATCAAGCTAAGGCTAATTATCCCATCTAACCACGTCATCAAACTGAGGCTATTCATCCCATTTAACCCCTGTCATCAAGCTAAGGGTTATGGTCCGATCTAACCCCTGTCATCAAGCTAAGGCTAATGGTACCACTCGACCCATCATCAAGCTGGGGCTAACTCTTGCAGCTAACTCAGCATACCTCTATGACTGCCAGGTAGCAGTCTCTGGTGTCGGTGCACAAGTCAAAGATGTTCCTCTTCACGTCCACCGTGGCTGTAGGACAGCAGGGAAGACCCGAGTAGCATTACAATATGACACACACACACACACACACACACACTAGTACAACACAAACACTAGTACTATAGACATAAATACTAGACACACACAACTACAGTGTGTGCGTGTGTGCGTGCGTACCGATGGGTTTGTAGTCGGTGGCGGTCGAACGTCCTGAAGGAGGAGCCAAAGGGACTCTTCATCTGCTGGTCCATGGCATCGTCTTCCTCATCTGCCTGCAGCATGGCTGATAAACAAATCAATACCATCAATACTAGACAGACACACAGAATGGCTGATACACAATCAATACCATCAATATCATACACACACACACAGCATGGCTGATACACAATCAATACTATACACACACAGCATGGCTGATACCCAATCAATATACCATCAATACTACACACAAACAGCATGGCTGATACGCAATCAATACTATACACACACAGCATGGCTGCTACACAATCAATACACACACACAGCATGGCTGATACACAATCAATACACACACACAGCATGGCTGATACACAATCAATACACACACACACACGTCAGCCTTGCTGTCAGTCTGTCTGTCTGTCTGTCTGTCAGTTGGCTGGTAGATACCCATCACCGCTAGAACACAGGAATGCACATCCTCTTGGGGCACCACGGACGCCCAACACAAGCACACACTCGTGTGCGTGTGTCCACGTGTTCCTCACCTCCGTACATGATGGTGGCGTTGCTGTTGAACACCAGTCTGCACTGGTCCAGGGCAGGCACCGTGTGCAGCAGGTGGAACGTCCGGAGGTCCCACTGAGGAGGGGCTGTCAAGGCTGCATCTGGACCAGTAGTGTTGTAGTAGTTGTCTAAAGTAGTACGAGTAGTGATGTAGTACGAGTAGAAGTATTGTAGGACTATTGTGGAAGTATTGGAGTAGTATTGTCGTCGTATATTTATAGTGTTATAGTAAGATACAATCTTGGAGTTGACAACCGTATTAGAGTAGTATTACAGTAAGATAGAATCTCAGAGTTGACAACAGTGTTACAGTAAGATACAATCTCGGTGTTGACGACAGCATTACAGCAGTATTACAGTAGGATACAATCTCGGTGTTGACGATGACCTCCAGCCCGTTGGGGTGAAACACACTCCGCTGATGTTCATGTTGAACTTGTCAAACTTGTGGATGGCCCTGGCCGAACGCACGTCCCACATGACCCCGTCGTTCAGCACCAGGTCGTCGCTGGGGTTAAAGGTCGCACAGTTCCTCTTGTAGTTGTTGGCCAGGGCGGGGGTCGCTGAGGGTCTGGATCTTCTGGCCCGTCTGGATGTCATAAATCTGGACAGAGGGAGCCCCCCCCACCGCCTCAGACACACTCAACACTCTGACGTGACAGAACTCAATTTCAGAACCGGATCACTAAAGTGGCTCCAAGAGTTCTGGTGCCTTCTCTTAGGAGACACATTTGGCAACAATGGGTCATTTTTCCCAGGGATTCAGATCGATACACTTGATCACAGTCTGTTTGTTATGACCAAACAAGTCGTGCTCTGAAATCTACCTGTTGTTGCAGAATATTTCCATATTGTTATTACAATCTCAACTCTCCTTCAGCCAAAACTTTCAGATAGCGCTACACTACGCTTTCTGTGTTCCAACAAACAAACTGTCTTCCCTCACTCACGTTTCCTGTTTTCTTCCGGCAACAACTCAACTCTCACAAGGCTTCTCGTCAGGCGAGACTTGGTTGAGCAAAATAACAAAACAGACCGTGATCAAGCGAAAGGTAAAGAAACTAGTTTCATACTGGAATAGCTGCATTTGTAAATGTGTTGTTGATCAGAAAATGATCCAGAAAATAGGGTCCAGGCCGAACAACCCCCAAGGTCTCTTTTAAGAGTTAAGAGTAAGTTGAACTCAAATCAGTTTTTTATGGCTAGGTCAGCCTTCACACACAGCGCATGTGAGGTTCTGTATTGGTGCCAAAACACAAGATACCAACAAAAGACAACGTAGCGATACAGGACACCAAACAGGATGCAAGACGTGACGCGGGGCTGGACAGGAAGTGGACTACTCACGTGAGCCACCTGATCTTTGGTTCCGATGACGCGGTCCTGACACAGCTTGCTGAACTCCACGTAGTGGTCATCCTCAAACGAGTGGCTGCACAACAACATGCCTTTACTGTTTTTTACCTGAGCAGCAACTCATAGATGCAACAGAGAGGATCTACATCTCTCCCCCACCCTTCCTCATTCCCCGTCTCTCTCTCACCTGGGGGTGAAGACACTGTCCATGCTCCACAGAGCAGACAGAGGAACACTCCAGGACGCTGACGTCAACAACAGCTTCCCATCCTAAAAAAACAAAACAACAATCAACTTACGAACCTGGCTCCAGGTGTGTTTAATACGAACTCAACTGGCTCCAGGTGTGTTTAATACGAACTCAACTGGCTCCAGGTGTGTTTAATACGAACTCAACTGGCTCCAGGTGTGTTTAATACCAACTCAACTGGCCGGACTACAGGTGTGTTTAATACTAACTCAACTGACTCCAGGTGTGTTTAATACTAACTCACCTGGGTCCAGGTGTGTTTAATACCAACTCAACTGGCCGGACTATAGGTGTGTTTAATACTAACTCAACTGGCTCCAGGTGTGTTTAATACTAACTCAACTGCTTCCAGGTGTGTTTAATACTAACTCAACTGGCTCCAGGTGTGTTTAATACTAACTCAACTGGCTCCAGGGGCCTCATTTATTAACCGTGCGTACGCACAGATTTGTGCGTACTGAGTGCGTACGAACATTCCCACGCAAAGTATGGAATTTATCGACTTGTACTTGTGCGTAGGAACATGCGTAAATTTAAGCACAACTCTGACCATGCGTACACACAAAACCTAGTGGTAGAATAGTGAAACTACTAAGAGAACCCGTTAAGAGTCGCAGTGTTCAGCAATCACAAACGTCACATGTCCCCTGTATCGTCTAATTAATAACAATTCTCATTTAGTAAGTTAGCAGACATTTTTGAATAATTGGTATGACAAGCTATAAAAGACAGCTGGGACAGGACAACCTAAAAAAGACAACTTGAAATAAGGACGATGGCGCATCTTGCACTTTTGGAAAATTTAGAGAACCGTGCGCTTTGCAGGGAGCGCGTTTTCAAAGAGCGTGTGGATGTGCTCAGTCAGAGCACAGAGTGGCTTCTCAGCAGGTACAGATTCCCAAAAAATATACTTGTGGATTAATGCCAGGATTTACAACATACTATATTGGAGCGAGAGACCAAACGAGCCATCCCAGTGCACATCCAGCTCCTGTCCACACTGGGTTGTTTGGCCACCGGGACATTTCAACGTGAGATTGGAGACATATGCGGCATTTCACACTGAGTAGAATCATGCCAGCAGTGTTGGATGCAATCATTTCTCTAGCCCCATTTACATTCAGTTCCTGTAAATTCCACGCCATCGCTGGATTCGCAAATATAATTGGAGCCATAGATTGCACACACATCACAATAAAAGCACCATCACACAATGAATTCAGTTACGTTAACAGGAAAGGACTTAATTTAATTAATACACAAAAAATCTGTAATGCCAATATGTCTCTACTAAACGTTGTTGCCTGGTGGCCTGGAAGAACGCACGATTCGTTCATCCTGCAGGTGGGTGAGCAGCTCCAAGCAGGAGCTATTGAGGATGGCTGGCATTGACGCAGGGGCGGTCCTAGCCTGTTTGGTGCCCTGTGCGAATCTCCCCCCCCCCCCCCCCCCCCCCACCCAAAGTCAAACCAGTTCATTTAGGTTTAGGATTGTACAATAATGTATTTTGAATAATGTATTTTTGTATTTCTGAAATAAAACAGAAATATATGCACATTATGCCATAATAAAATAGTCACACTGAAGTTAAAATAAGACATACATAAGTGTTTCCCGCAGGATTTTTGTAGACTATGGTGGGGGGCTCGCAATCCTCTAGGGGGGTCCGGGGGCATGCCTCCCCGGGAGAAAAAAATTCAGTAGATTTAATTTAAATGCATCAATCTGGTGAATTTTGAGAACCAATTTATGACATATCAATTACTGACAAATTACTTACAAACTGCTGGTACTGGTATGAATGTTGATGACACAATGTGTCATACTAAATGGGGTTGAGGAGTTTTCAGAAAGCATTTATACAAAAATGACTAAAACACAGCGCTGAGCCTTTATACTACTAGTGAACTGTCAAGCGCGCAGCTGGGGGGGGGGGGGGGTCGCGAGGACGCCTTGCCATGGCGACGGGGGGAAACAGGACGTTGGGGAGCCAAACCAGCCGCGAGGATTTCCCCTTCTATTAAACGCTACAGCCCACCTGTGTTGGCATATTATTGGGCTGCTAGTGAAGTCTATTTGCCTAGGTGAAATGAGTCCAGGCCAGAGCTAGTGAGCGGAGCGGAGCGCGAGCGAGCGAGGAGCGGATGGAATGTTGCTGGAGCGTGGAGCGGTTTTTTATTTAGACGCCGGAGCGGCCGCTCTGTTCCGCTCCAGTGTCGCTCCGATACCGCTCACACCACAAGTCTGAGGCATGCCCAAATCCAAACGTGTGTAATAACTGGCGTGATTAACTTATGGTAGCCTGTTGCATTATTAGATGCCATTAGATGCCCGCTGCAGCAAGGGAGAAGGCCTGAATCGCGCGCCCCCCTCCCCCTCCCCCTTCCCCTTCCCCTTCAGGTTGTGTGTGTGAGACCAGCACAGCGGTAGGGCGGACCTGCACCAAACGGAGGGCGCACACACTCCCCACAATGAGATGGGCATTAGAAAACCTATCGGTGCCCATGTTATCAATCAAATCATGCACTGGCATGATGTCTGGGCAGCATAGGCGCTCGTCGAAAAGAAAAAAAAAAAAAATTGGCGTGCCTCCGATGCCGCCCCCCCAAAGATGCCGCCCTGTGCAACCGCACATGTCGCACATACGAGAAACCGCCCCTGCATTGACGTATTATTAAAGGGATTGCCGCTACCATATATGGTCAATTGGAGGCGTTTCTTAATGCAAATGACTCTAACCGTGTACAAGCATGGTAGTTAAGAACAGGTGGGATTTATCATCACCGAGTACTTACTGGTGTGCGTACGACCGGCGTCCGCACGTTTGATAAATATGGATTTTTTTGTACTTACACACATTATAAATTTCATGCGTACGAAAGAAATTAGAACCTTTTCTACGCACGGTTGATAAATGAGGCCCCAGGTGTGTTTAATACTAACTCAACTGGCTCCAGGTGTGTTTAATACTAACTCACCTGGCTGGGCTCCAGGTGTGTTTAATGCCAACTCACCTGGCTGGGCTCCAGGTGTGTTTAATGCCAACTCACCTGGCTGGGCTCCAGGTGTGTTTAATGCCAACTCACCTGGCTGGGCTCCAGGTGTGTTTAATGCCAACTCACCTGGCTGGGCTCCAGGTGTGTTTAATGCCAACTCACCTGGCTGGGCTCCAGGTGTGTGATGGCCGAGTTGTGGCAGGTGTAGCTGGCCTCCTCCTCTCCTGAGAAGACGTTATAGAGCTTCAGGTGACCCGTGCAGGTGCCCAGCATCAGGAAGCGCTCCCGCGCCGAGAACGCACAGCAGGTGAAGCCGCTCTCGTCGCCGTCGCCCTCGTGGAAAACCGACATAGGCTTGAACCTGGGGGGAGGGAGAGAGAGAGAGAGAGGTGTCAACAGGGACCAGTCTCCATCGCTACATATGTATAATCCCTGGAGTTGACCTGGTTGTCCCTGCTGGCCATCGCTAGCTTCCTGCTGGTCGCCGGGGGCTACCTGCTGAAGATGAGGTGTCTGTCGAGGCAGCCGCGGTCCACGCCGCCGTACTTGGGGTACAGGAGGCGGGAGGAGAGGCGGGAGGTGAAGTTGTGGGGCGCCTGGCGCCGCTGCTTGGGCTCGGGGCAGCGGTGGGGGGGTGAACAGGGAGAAGGGGGGGCAGGTGGTGACGGGGTTGGGGCAGCGGGCGTGCTGCTCCCGGAGGTACTCGGTGATGATACTGTCCAGAGCCGGGGGGGATGGAAGGTGACTCTCCAGGGGCTTCTTCATCGCCGGGCTCTGGAGGGGGGGGGGGGGGGAGGGAGTGTCATGAAGAGATGAATCAACACGGTTTAATAGAGTGTGGTCAACTGTAGGCTGGCTGGTGCGTCTCCTCTGCCGTTGACCTTCATCACATCTGTCATTGTGTCATCTGACCCATCATTACCTCACCTCATCTGCCATTACCTCACCTCATCAGTCATTGCAACCACGAGACATCCAATGTTAACCAGAAGCGGCTGCGGGGTCGTGGACAGAGGGACTGACCTGAATGAAGGCCCCATGGTCCGACTTCTGCCTCAGAACCCGGGGCTTCTTCACAGAACACAGGTTGGACGACGAGGACGACGGACGCTCCCGGGAGAAGAGGATCCGGCCAATCATGGGAGAGCTCTGGCAGTGGGGGGCGGGAGAGAGGCCGGGGGTGGCGGCGGCGGAGGAGGAAGGCTGAGAGGCCACGGGGGTCCGAGGGGGCGCCGCGGGAGTGGCGGCGATCGGGGTCACCGGAGTGGACCGGACGCCGACCCCGATCCCGTTGGCGAGGCGTGGGGTTCGGGCCAGGGCGGCGCCGGAGCCGGCGGCGGCGGCGGGGCAGGCCGGGGTGGCGGGCAGGTCGGCCTCCCGGGCCAGAGTGCTGGCCGTGTCCTGGAGCCCCTTGGCCAGCAGGTGGTTGCGGATCAGCATGAGCAGCTCCTTCTCGGGGAAGGTGATGCGGGACTGGGCCACCACGCTGGCTCTCTGCAGGCGGGCCAGCGACACGTCCGTGCCGATCAGGGGCTTGCCGGAGACGCGCTCTGTGAGCTCGGCGGCGTAGCGGCAGAAGCGGACGTGCTCGCTGCGCTTGTCCTGCAGCACGGGCTCCTTCATCAGCTGGGGACGCAAGACACACACCTGTTCACCTGACCCGACACCTGGAGCCCTGGTTCCACACATCTTCACCTAAATAGCCACCTGGGCACCCTAGGTCCACACCGGTAAACGTCATTCTCATTCTACCTTGTCTACCCGTCCTAAGGTCAGTCTACCTGTCATAGTGTCAGTCTTCCTGTCGCAGGGTCAGTCTACTTGATGTAGGGTCAGTCTACCTGTCGTAGGGTCAGTCTTCCTGTCGCAGGGTCAGTCTTCCTGTCCAAGGGTCAGTCTACCTGTCGTAGGGTCAGTCTTCCTGTCGCAGGGTCAGTCTACTTGATGTAGGGTCAGTCTACCTGTCGTAGGGTCAGTCTTCCTGTCGCAGGGTCAGTCTACTTGATGTAGGGTCAGTCTACCTGTCGTAGGGTCAGTCTTCCTGTCCAAGGGTCAGTCTACCTGTAAGGCGTGGCTCTACCTGTTGGATGTGCCCACTGCTGAACAGGGGCAGTTTGCTGATGATCTGTCTGATGGCCGAGCAGCGGGAGAGACCGACCAAGGCCTTACAGGCCATGGAGCGGATCAGGTCAGCGTCCGTTATGGGCATCTTCACCGAGAGCAGGGCCAGCAGCACCTGAGACACCGTCAGGGGGCACACAGGCAGCATCCAGGTTAAGGTCCACAGGGACCGCGAGAGAGTCGGGGAAGCCTGAGTTCACTTCTCTACACATTCGTATCATCTCTTATAACAGAACTCTATAGAACAGAAGTCTATAGGGCAGAACCTGTTACAACGGAACCCGCTACAACAGAACCCATTACAACAGAACCGTTACAACGGAACCCGCTACAACGGAACCCGCTACAACAGAACCCGTTACAACAGAACCCGTTACAACGGAACCCGTTACAACGGAACCTGTTACAACAGAACCCGTTGAAACAACACCGGTTTGAACAGAAAGCTCTCTGGACCTTGATGCCGTTGTTGTTCTGGACCACTTGCCACATGCGGGTCAGGACTCGGTTGGAGGGGCCGGGGGGCTGCTGGGGCCAGAACCCCCCAGCCGCAGTCAGGCTCTGGTCTGGAGCACACACGCAGTTGGTTATCACCTGGAGGAAGAGGACGACAGTTCTTCGCATGAATTCCTGGTTCTCCAGTTTTTCCAGTTCTGCCTCATTCTTTAAAACAGAACGTTTCCCCGCTTTCCTGGTCGTCTGATCGCATCTGGCATCTGATCTCATGGCAGTAACCTTGTAATCTACATCAATTGTTGCTTGTTCACCTGCAGGGCTGACTTCTGGATCTCTGCGTCGTTGACAAACACTTCGCCCTCGGCCACGCCCAGGATGATGCTCATACCTGCAGGAGACGCAGATCACAGGTGAGATTACGACCCAGAACACCTGGAGATAACATGTTCAGACCGACACCAGGGCTGCTGTCATCACCTCGCTCAGTGTTCCTAGTTTCCCTTCGCCCTACAGCTTCATCCCCCTTCATCCACGCCACTAATGTTTTACTTTAACTGATATTGCATGATTATCATTTAGCTTCAGTATTAATACTGCAGTGGCCTAGGAACTACTATTATGGTTAGACCATCATTGGTCATCCATTATTCATAAATCAGACAGACAGACAGACAGAAATACTTAAATGATGCCTGAGGGAAATTGCATTGCAAATCACACAAATGTTTGATTCACAACATATTTTTGGGCAAATATTTACAAGCCCCCCGGGAACCTGCTCATGTACCCCCCCACCTGGGGGATGCACCCTGGGCACTCCCCTCTACAGGACCTCCTGTACTGACCCATGGTGGAGACCGGGGAGTTGGTCTCGTCCAGGACCTCCACAGTGTCGGCCAGGACCAGCTGGACCTTGGGGACCACGGTGAGGATGGCCAGGATGTCCAGCGCAAAACGCACCGTGTCGCTCCTGCAGGGAGAGGGGACACACTTCCTGGGTCACCTGCCCTACTATGGGTGCGTTAGGGTGCGTTTGGTTGGCGTCACCGGGTTACCTGCCGTAGTACGTCCTCCAGTCGCAGGCTGCAGAGATGAGCTGCAGCATGAGGGGAACGCAGGACAGCTTGAGGAACATCTCCACGGGGTCCCAGAGGAGGTTGGGCGGAGCACACTCCACCAGGTACTCCATCATCTCCACCACCTGCTCCCTGCTGGACGTACAGGCCTGCAAAACAAACACACCCAACCAAAGTCAAATTTCCCACAGAGAACTTTCCCTCCGGGGCAGAGCAATAATGACTCAATAGTTAGTTAATATTACTAAAATATGTTATGTTGCTATTAATCAAGTATTCTTAATTGGATTCGCTCATAGACACCCTACCTTGTAGTGGGGCTGTTTAGGGATGACAGCGCCCCCTTCAGACCGCTGCTTCACCTGCTCTGTCTTCACAGCCAGGTGTGCCTCAAAGTACCTGCACACAGACAGAGACACGCACGGATCTACACTTTACACTCCCGTCATTAAAAACAGATTGTGTATTGTGTTCAGGTGTGTAGGGGGTTAACACAGGTGTGCGTTACCTGTGTGCGGGGCTATGCAGGTACGGTAGGGTTAGGATTAGTACAGTGGGCTAGGGTTAAGGTGTCGTGCGTTTGGGGTGTGTTGCCGTTAGTCCGGGTGTGTGTTACCTGCGCAGGGCCATGCAGGTGTGCTTGGCCGTCTGTCTGCTAGAGAACACCTGGTCGTCACTCAGGACGGACACATGCTCTTCGGCACTAAGGATCTGGAGCGTGCTGACCTGGGGGGGGGGGGGGGGGGGGGGGGGGGGTAATAAATCGTATCCATCACCTCATACATCATCACACAACAGAAGGAGGAGCACAGGTGCGACTGTGAAGTGGCCATGTTGGGACCGCACTGACCAGGTTGACGAGACGCCGAAGGCCGTCCTGTCGGTCGAACAGCAGCAGGACGGAGCGGAAGGAGAAGGAGATGGAGAAGAACATGGTGGCGTGGCAGCAGCCGGAGGCGTGGGAGGACTCCAGGAGCCACAGGGCGTAGCTCACCACGCCCGCTAGCACGCCATCAGGGAGGGTGCACACCTGGGAGGGGGGGGGGGGTCAGACATTAGTATGGGGGGTGTGTGAAAACTCTCTACACAGCATACTGGTTGTAGCCAGATGGTAGGTGTAGGTCCAGGTGGTAGGTGTAGGTGTGTGTGTGTGTGTGTGTGTGTGTGTGTGTGTGTGTGTGTGTGTGTGTGTGTGTGTGTGTGTGTGTGTGTGTGTGTGTGTGTGTGTGTGTGTGTGTGTGTGTGTGTGTGTGTGTGTGTGTGTGTACCCTCTCCATTGCGTCCTGGTTGTAGGCCAGGTAGTAGAGACAGAGCGAGACCCCGGTGGAGGCCATGGAGGGACGGGGGATCTCCAGGAGGCGCTGCACCCCCCCGTGACCTATGAACTCTGCAGCAAACTTCTTATGGAGCAGCAGAGACGCCAGGTACTGTGGGGGGAGGGCCAGAGAGGGCACATCGTTTGCAACTCTAGAAACTGTTCTGGACTCATTAAGGAAGAACACTGTGATCATCTGCTGCTTCTGTCTTCCTCTGCTCAGCAGCCTCGGTCCGGCAACTGAGACCGTTGTCTGGAGCAGTTCTGGTGACACCTCGGCCTGAAAACACCTCATTAGCGCCATCATGTCTGACCAACAGTCTATGAGCAATATTCACTAACAAACTAATAATAAATACATGCAACCATATTTTAATTAATCTGCAAGTTACTGGGGGCAGCCATTCAAAATATCAGTTTGACTTGTTGGTTACCACAGGCTGCCACCTACTTTGGATCAGCCGGCGAATCACCACAGGGAGGCTGTGTGTGTTGTGTGTGTGTGCGCATGTGTGTGGTGTGTTGTGTGTGTTACCAGCAGAGCGTCGAAGATGAGCTGGACATCGCTGGTAAGCCGGAGGTCCAGGTATCCCATCAGCAGATCTCTGGTGTCCATCTGCATGAACACCGCCAGCAGCTACACACACACACACACACACACACTGTATTAAGTCACACATTGCATAACTACACACTACAATACACACACACTGCATTAAGTCACAAACACACACATTGCATAAATACACACTGCAATACACACACACTGCATTTATACACACAATACAGACACCGTTACACAAGCGCACGCACACACACACAGCCAACATCTACAACACAGTACACATTTCGCTCAATGATACACTGCATGAATACAGAAACTTATTTGAGAAGTTTCTGTATTAACGCGTTTCAAAATGTATGCATATTATCTCTGTTCATGAACATGTATGGGTATATACTGTATATATTTATAGTATGTATATATATATATATATATGTGACCTCCTGGTAGTCTCCTAGAGGCGTCAGGTACTGCAGGATGAGTCTCTGCTCCATGGCCGGGGTCAGAGGTGACAGGCGATAGTTTGTCCCAATCACCATGGAGCTCTGCTCAGCCCAGGAGCTGCTATTGGCCGGCTGGCTGCCAGGGTCCCGCCTCAGCTCGGTGCCAGGGGAGGGAGAGGAGGGGAAATTCAGCTTCTGCTTGGCCTTCCTCCCTCCCTCGCGCCCCGCCTTCCTTTTTACTCCTGCCCCTCCTACTCCTCCTCCTACTGCTGCTGCTGCTGCTGCTCTCCCCCCGGCCTCACGGAGGCCAAGCTCGGGACTGGCCTGGAACACGGGGTCGGGAAGGAGGCGCACAGGGACAGCGCCTCCTCCCCCTGCAGTCTTCTGAGCCGAGCCCAGCAGGAAGAGACGTTTAGATGGGGTCTCCTCCTCCTCCTCCTCCTCTGCGTCGTCGTCCTCCTCCTGCTCCTGGGTGACAGGGCCCGCTCCTGAGGAGGAGGAGGCATCCTGGTGGGGAGGGACCTGGGGGGCATCGTCATGACAACCAGACCCCACCTCCTGGGATCTGAGCTCCCTCAGCCTCTGGATCATCAGAGGGACCTGGATGAGGACGAGGAGATGGAAGAGGAGTTGGTGCTTTTGAGTCTTTTGCTGGTTACCACTCGGTGAACACTTCTCTGCATATGATTGCAGCACAAACTTAAAGAGTTATTATAGTGTGTGAGTGAGTGAGTAACCCACCAGCAGAGCATTCTCCTCCCTGTAGTTAGCAGCTATCTCCTGATTGGCCATGGCTCTGGCCAATAGGCCTGTAGCGTAGACGGAGAGCGGTGACTCTGCCTCCCGGGCCCAGACAAACAGCTTCTCCACCAGCCCCTCCTGCGGACATAATGTTCAATCAAGACATGACTTCTTGTGTGATTTGAAACATATTCTCGACATGAACACTTGGGAGTGACTGAATATTGGATATAATTGTTGCCTAATTCTTTAAGTTGGTGGGACCTGGCCTGGCCTGATTCTCATACCTTCTACTGGACAGCATGGTTCTCCTACCTTCTACTAGAGAGACTGGTTCTCCTACCTTCTCCTGGAAGACAACAGCGCTCTCCAGGCCTGGCATGATGTTCTGGAGGAGGCGGCAGGCAGCCGTGTTGAGGCTCAGCTCCCTGCTAGTCATCACATAGCCGTTCAAGAGCTGTAAGAACACACACACACACACACACACAAAAACACAGTTACACAGCAACAAATATCGATGGTATTTTAAGTTCAAGTTGCAATGTGTAACATTTCAACTAGCTTGTAACTAAAAATGATCTCAACCTATCTGTAGTGTAATTGGTAGGGATTTTGTTATCCATTAAGTCATCAATAAAATAAAATCCTATGACTGACGGTAGAGTATGGCAAAGTTAAAGTAAAGCTAAGGTAAGGCTATGCTAAACCTAAGGTAAGGCTCAACTAAAGCTAAGGGAATACTAAGCTAAAGCAGTAATGAAGCTAAGCTACGATAACGCTACACTTCAGTGAAGCTAAAGTCAAGGTCAAGCTCAGGTAATCCCAAACTTAAGGTCAGGTCCTCACAGCGTTGGTGAAGTCGTCGTTCCTGAAGAGCATCTTGAGGATGTGTCCCAGCATGGAGTCTGGATCTGCCCTCCCTGAGGAAGCACAGAACCGTTACCATGGCAGCAAACTGTGTGAATAGCTAGGTTATTTTTTTATTTAGACCCTGCTGCATCGTGAGATTTCCCCACAGAGCCCCAGGTCACAGTTTGAACACCATTTAAACCTCAAACGAACCATTTACGTGGAATAAAAGTACTGATGTGTCTATTTAATAAAACACATTGCACAACTCCACAGCATCCCACTCCAGCACTCCAGATCCAATAATCAGGTGTACACAAAGGGCATATCCCAAATGTGACAGAATATGAATAAAATACGTTCATTTTGTTAAGTATACATTCTCCACGCCCCCTGCCATGTTATTCCCGGGCAACTCCCCGGCATCCAGTACTAAAGTAGTCTGGACACACCCTGGTGCACATCATTCAGGGGTTTTTCAGCCCTTAATTTTGGCTTGCCTCCTGTTCCACACTGTGCCATCTCTTTAAGCATTTAGTTGTACTGGCTGGCTGGATGTTGGCATGCTGACATTTAGGCCTGCAGAGAGCACTGAGGGGTGACCAGGGGTGGAGGTCCAGGACCAGACCCAGGACCAGACCCAGTCTTACCCGGGTGGCGATCATCGAAAGGGTCAGGGTCTGCCTTGTGGTACTCCTCCGTCTCGCGCTCCATCAACTCAGAGATGCTGCAGAGATCAAGCAGACATGTTAGCATAGTGGCTAACTAAAATGACATATCCTAAAGTCAGAGTGGGTAACATTTTAACTGGCTTGTGACTTAAAATGACCTCGACATATCTGTAGACAATGCTGACCGATGGTGATAACGAATAATGTTCACATAAAATCAATCACATCACTTCCTATAAGTGATTCTTTCCACATGCTGGCCAGCCCGGACCCCTCGCTATGTTTAAAATAACCTTAGCATCGACGTTCCAAAAGAAAAACATTCCCACTCACACCAGCCAGCAAGCCGAGCTGTGCTGGTTCACGCCACACATTTGCTCAGCCAGTGAGTGGACAGAACATGGCTGTTTTATGGTTTTGCTTCTGAAACTCCTGCCTACAAATTGGGAGGGGCTCAAACTTACACCTTGCAACTTTAAATGCAATGCAAGTCGCTTTGAACAATGGCTTCTGCCAAATGACTAGTCAGTCAATTTTGGTAAGTGGCTTGTCAGTAAGTATTGCCATCCTAAAGCTGACTGTCTACTACGGCTCAAGGACTGACTTGGTGAGAATAGTGACGAGCTCGTCGGTGGTGCCTTGTTGCGCCTGCTCCCATTGGTCCAGAAGGGCTGAAAGCTCTGCCTTGGCATCCACGGAAACAGACGCACCCACAGACACTTCTCCCGAGGCTGAGGGGGAAGCCATGACTGAGAGATAGGAGTTATGGAGATAGAGAGACAAAGATTGAGAGACAGACACACACACACACACACACACACACACACACACACACACACACAGAGAAAGAGAAGACAGAGTTAAATTTCATTAATATTAATTCAAAAACCTCGAAAATAAAGATATTGTTATTAAATGAAGGTAAAGGGGAACGACATGAGGGGTGATTGGCCAGTGATACAGTGAATAGTTATATAATGAACGCTGCAGTTACTAATCAGAGGGGAAGTAGGGCGATTATTCTTCAATACTAGGGTCATAAAACGAATGCAACGTCCTTCAAGAGATCAACAACAACAGGTGTCTGTGGCCGCTAGTGACACGACATCCCCTCAGCTCTGCACACACACACCACTAGCTAACTAGCTGTTAAAACACTCCACTTAACAACAACCTGCATTACCATGGCGTTCCCCCGGCGCGAAACGTCAGAGATCCTTTTAAGAAGTGACACTCGTATACCGGTTAAAAACCAAGACTGAATGTTAACAGCGTGGATATTATGTTCCCAGAGTGTCCATGACAGCATGTTGAACCTCCTCATGTCAAACCGTTAGCAACATGCTACACACTCACCTGGACCGGCTCGTGTTCACTTTCAGCCAAGTCTGTTATCTAACTGTTTCACACTCTTAAATAAACCAGAACACATGCAAAACTAAGAACATTAAACTGTGAACATTGGACGTTAAAAGTTTCACATGTTTGTTTTCAAACTTCTCCGCCGGCGCCCGGGGAACGCGTCATCACGTTTAGTCGAACATTGATGACGACGGGCGCAGATACGGGGCACTTGGGACTTGAAGTGTTTTTGAAAGACTTGTCTGGACAATGTTGTTCACAAGACCATGTGTAAGACCATGTGTGAATGTTTGGTATTCATATATATTTATATATTTTAATTTATTGTATCTAAAACATATACTGTTTTCCTGTTGTAGCCTATTACTACCTTGTAAATCATAAGTAGGCTATTAGATATAGCCTGACTTAATCATTCCTAATTGTCTGTCTTGGATCAACAACGTACATCCTATCTTATGTACGGTAACTGTTTTCTTATCTAAACACTTTACAACAAGCAGACTTGGGCGTGCTCTAGGATGAGGGCGTATTGAGCGCCAGACAATTGGAGGGCGGGGCGGGCCAATCGTTGTCCTTTGACGACACACAACAGGTGCCAATTAACTAATTCACCAGCTTGCCATAAAAGCCGTCCATCGCCCCCAACATGACATCCCAGGATCTGCAAGCAACTGATGAGAGCAATCGGTTTGCGGTTTTAATACAGGCGGCCTTCGTGTGTTTGTAAGAGCAACGGCCTACATTTTCATTCTAACGACTGTACCAAAAGCCGTCTGTTTGTACATAAGGCTTTTGATTCGTGCTTCCATTGACTATCTCTTATTGTTCTTGTCCCTCAGGAGAACGTGGAAGATGTCTGGCCGTGGAAAGAAACCCGGGCCCAATGCAAAGGTCACCATGACCAAGTCGACCAGAGCGGGGCTCACCTTCCCCGTGGGCCGTCTCCACAGGCTGCTGCGGAAGGGCAACTACAGCCAGCGGGTGGGCGCGGGAGCAGCGGTGTACCTGGCCGCCATTCTGGAGTACTTGTGCGCTGAGATCCTGGAGCTCTCGGGGAACGCGTGTCGCGACAACAAGAGAAGCCGCATCTCCCCGCGACACATCCTGCTGGCCGTCCGCAACGACGAGGAGCTGAACACTCTGCTGGCAGGGGTGACCTTCTCCGAAGGCGGCGTCTTGCCCAACATTCAGGCCAGCCTCCTGCCCAAGAAAACAAAGAGCTCCAAGGACGACAGCATCGCCAAAGACGTCCAGTCCCAAGAGTTTTAATTGCCGAAACTTTTTTAATTTTTTCAAACTTTTTTTTTGACATGTTAATAAAGCTATTTTTAACACTACGGTAGCGCTGAATTATTGCTATTTGGATCGTTCACTTGCAACTTCTTGGCTCTAGCAAAGGGCCAATTCACTCCAAAAAAATGTGGCAGCGTACAAGGTAAATAAATGTGTTCTGACAATCAGCAGCCAGGTTTCTGCTTTGACTCCACTAGCCAAAATCGCTGCGCCCCAAATACACACGGCTTGAAACCCCCAATGATGTGGGGTTCTCACCATGTGTTCATAAAAAAATGTCCCTCCAGAATGAATAAAGTATCCAGCTATTCGTGATGGGAGACATTGACCAAGATGACACAATGGTTCCCGGGCTGGACTTTCAATGGAGGCGAGACGCAGCGTCGTCGTCAGCACAAGGAGACCCTCCTCCAATCAGGGGATGGCCTTCGCATGCCGGAAGTGTTACCCTTAAGCATGCCGGTTAATGCGAAGCTAACTCGTTAGCATCGCTCAGACCTCGAAGTCCTGACCGCTTTTTCGCGTTCTGTTGAAACAGTATGTATGGACCGGCAGTAGGTTGAGCTGAAAGCGGGTTAATCTACCATGAAACTAGATTTTAAATCTCTTGGGAACTGAGCTGTCAGAGAAGAGATAGCGAGCAAAGGTGAGGAAATGTGTAGGTCATCTCGTCTGTTCGGACAATATCTTTAATAACACGGATTAAGCATGTAGTAGTTGTTTCACGCAGGATTTGTAACGGCTGACGTGTACTGAGTGTGTACGACACAAGCGCGTTTTTTATCACGTTAAGATTAAGCATGGTAGCAGAAGACCTGTGAGTCCCAACGTGAATCTGTTGACGACTAAACACTTCAGTACAGTCGACCTAACGGTTCCCATCCTGTTGCAGTGATCCTTCAGCCTCACGCTTCCTTCCTCATTATCTTCTCAATGAGGTAAGACGAACATGATTGTCTAGTCATTGAGGAGACACCTTTATTTACCGTTTAGTCAAATTCTAGCTGGAGCGTTTATCTAAGTGACTACATGAACAATGAGAATGAACCATCAAAGCGTAGAATCAAAATTGGACATCTGGCACAGTAGCCATAGGAATGAAAAGAAGTTCATAGGGCTAACATAACACTCATCAGCACTTAACGGCATCTTTAAAACTGTCTATGGAAGAGCCTGGGCTATTGCTGATGGTGTGTTTGTCTTCATATCCAGAGGGTCTCAGATCTTGCGGTGGAGTCACCATGGTTCCTGCTGTCAGTACCGTCTCTGTCTCCTGTGGAGACCCCACCCACCCCTCCTGGCCTACAGCACCATCACCCCCTCCGATCCCTCCCCTCCAGAGAGGGGAGGGGGGGAGGTGGTGAAGGAGCGCTCCCTGGCAGCTCTCAAGGTACAGCTGAAGGATGACTCCAGGCCCCACCTCCTACTGGCTGGAGGATCCAGCCAGGTCTGACCAGCCTCCTCTTGTCTCTTGCAGCAGGCAGGGAAGATGGGGAAGGAATGGGGTCAGAGGTCATCCCAGTTCGCTACGGCGACGGTGAACTACTGGTGGGCGCGCTACGAGGAATTTGTAGGACTCAACGAGGTGCGAGAGGCCCAGGCCCGGGTCACTGAGGTACACACACACACACACACACACACAGATCTCAAGGAGGTACACACACACTAGCACTGCACAATGAATTGCACATTATTGGAAATGGTTGCTTTTGGCTGTGCGATTAGGCGGAGACCTCCTTCATGGTGGCCAGGGGTCTGGTCCAGGAGGCCCAGGCCAGCATGGAGTTGGTCCAGCAGAGGCTGAAGGAGGTGAGGACACGTCTGGACCGAGTGTCTCGGGAGGAGCCCCACTACCTGGAGCTGGCCACACTGGAGCACAAACTACTGCAGGTCACCCCTCACCTATTACCTAACCTTAACCTTAACCCTCTATTCTTAAGTGTAGAATTTTTGAAAGTACAGCTTCTGTCGTGGTTCCAGTATGGCCATGGAAAGATACTAATAGAAATAGAAATATACATAGGTAGATGGCTATAGAAAGTTAGATAAATAGTTTTATAGTAGAGTGGAGAATTCCCCCATTCCAGGGGTGGTTGGGAGTGTAATGCCCTACCATCCCCATTTCTATTTATCCTATTATAAGAGAGAGAGAGAGAGAGAGAGAGAGAGAGAGAGAGAGAGATGTATAGATATAGACTGGTGTCAATTGAAATTGCAAGAGCTTAACCATGGCCCCTCTGGTGTGTCGCCGTGGTAACCAGGAGGAGCGGCGGGAGCGCTCGGCCTACGAGGCGGCGGAGGTGACGGAGCGGCAGCGCTTCGCTCTGTTCTCGGCAGCCGTGCGCAGCAGCCACGAGAAGGAGCGCACCCGGGCCGAGCGCACCAAGAACTGGTCCCTCATGGGCTCCGTGCTGGGCACCATCATCGGGGTCATGGGGTCCACCTACATCAACCGCGTCCGCCTGCAGGTCAGTGTGCTCCACCAGTCTCTCGCTCTCCCCCTCTATTAGTAGCCAATGGAATAGCTTCAGTTTTATCTTTTTCTGAGAACTGTTAATCATCAACTCCCTGTCATTGCCACGGCATACCACGGCAGTGTATGTTGGCCTGGGGTCCAGTGGGGCTAACCTCCCACCTAATCAATCAATCAACCAATCATAATATGTGTGTGTGTGTGTGTGTGTAGGAGCTGAAGAGCCTGCTCCTGGAGGCCCAGAAGGGACCAGAGAGTCTGCAGGAGGTTCTGCGGGTGCAGGCTGTAGACCATCGCACCCAGCAGGGCGAGCTCCAGACTCTTGTAGACACACTGAGGGGGGCTGTTGGACATGCCCAGATTACACCGAGCAATGCACCCAGGACTCTGACCACAGGCAGCCCGTTGGCGGCCCTGCAACCTCACCTGGCTCACTTGGAAGGGGGCGTGGCCAAACTAGAAAAGGGTGTGGTGGGTCTAGAAGGGGGCATTTCTCAACTCGAAATGGGCGTGTCTCGCGTGGAAGAGGGTCTGTCTCGACTGGAAGGGGGCGTGGCTCAACTGGAAGGGGGTGTGGCTGCATTCCGGGGCATGGTGGATGTGGAGGAGGAGAGGAGGAAGAAGAGGAGGAGCAGCAGTGGTGAGCCCGCACCCTGGGAAGGAGCAGCAGCAGCAGCGGAGGAGGAGATGCTGAGGAGGTTGGAAGAGGCGCGGGAGCAGCTGGAGGAGGCCGTGCAGAGGAGCGGTGTGATGAATTCTGCCGTGAGCGTGGTTGCCGCGGCGATCACTGTGCCTCTGCTGTACTTCCTGTTGCGTGCCGCCAGCTAAGAGCCGAGGTCCGTAGCGCCAAACCCAGACCACCCTGGCCGGGCCATGGGGTCTGCCAGTCGCTGCCCCCTAACAGCTGCTGGACAAGACTCGATACTTATCGCCATGACAAGACATTTGTTTGGAATTGACTTTAGTGCCGCTTCATAAACTCACACAAATAAAGAGATACGAGACTTCCATAATAACCGTGCTGTCTCCTGAGTCGGTGATGAAGAGGTACCAAAGCCCACACTAACCACACTCGATTAGTTCCTCTGTTAGTTCCTCTATATGATAATAATAATTCAATAATGCTGTATGAAGGGTATTGTTGTGTATTATGTTTCAATTCAGGGATTGTACCACTGATGATCATAAAGAACGTGATTTAATGAAAACACTGTTTGATTATTGAGTTATGGATCTGTCTGATTGGAGGCCCGGCTCGTCCGTCTCAGCTGTAGTACCTTACTGTGACACCAGGTGGCAGAACCACTGCAGCACTGGACCAACTAATCCACATACTTACAATTATATATTGACATGAACACACACACAACCTTCATGCACAACCTTCCCCCAACGACAGCACAACTTTTTTTTTCATTATTCTCCCTCAATGGGGCACTCAATGAAATTGTCTGTCTCCCTCAATTAAATTGTCCCACTGCCTCCCCCAACCCCTCTCTCTCTAATCCATCTCAGCAGGTGCTGGTCTGTATTTAGCCCACTGGAGGTCTTCATCGCAGCTGGATGAAGATTCATCTCTGTGGGTGTCCCCCGTTATCACACAACCCTCCCTTGGGCCCCCAGATCTATCACCAGGAAACACAGCCAAACACCAAAACACCATGAACACAGTTAGGTTAACTGCATGGTTAACTTAACTTGTGGATAGAGTATATGTAGGGTGCATCTCACGTCCGTAGTGCCTGGTCTGAGTAAACCCTCCGTATGACAAACAATGAAAGGTTTGATACCGGGGATTTAGTGCAGTCTTAGTAGTAGTATTAGTAATACTCTATATATAGTGTTATTCCAATTATAGAGAGGGAAGTGCATCACTGACAGATCAACGTGTGGATCAGAAATCCAAAGAGACAAACGATCATATTAAATATGTTTCACTTTATATATTTGTAAGTTACGGGACTTTATTCATTTCCAGGAACAAATGTGTCAGAAGTGATTTAACAAAGAAGAACGTGTAACAATTAGAATAATGTTGTGTTTAAACTGAGACTGCGAGCAGGAGCAAGTGATCCAGTGATCACAGACACTTGTTACATGTGATCTTGCATTTACATTTTGGGCATTTAGCAGGCACTTTTGTCCAAAGCGACTTACAATAACTACATTTGCCAGAAGAAGGTGAAAGATTTCATTGCTGTTAATACAGCGAGCAAGTCACCAGAACAAGTTAGCCCAAGCTAAATGCAAAAAGCAATTATAAAGTGCTAAGACGTACAACAAACAAGTGCATGAGGGGGGTGTTTTTTTTTTGGGTGGGGGCAGGATGGGGAGGTAAGCTAGAGAATGGTTGCAAAGTTAAGTGTAGGCCTATTAATTTTTCTGAAAAAGTGTTCAACTATAAAGTATAATGTCTAAAATATATTTACGTTTTTCAACATAGTACGATCAAGTATGTTTGAGTGTATTTAAGTCCTTATTAGCACTAATAACAGCATTAGTATTTCAAGTTGTTAGTAGGCCTACATCTAAAATCGCAATTTTAATACGTTAATCATGCATGCACATGGAAGTGTACTAAGTATATAATTTAGTGTGTACTTGAGTGTACCTTTTGGTTTACCTGTGCTGTAAATAACGAGGGGTGGGGCACATGTGTTGTGTTAGGTGGATGCTTGGGTGTGTTGTGGTGTTTACGGTGGAGGATCCATCATAATTAATACATTATACATGGTATAATAATACATTAACACAGGTGGCAAGGTGGCTTTTACTGAGCTTCTCCAGAACAAGAATGCAGGGTGGTGATGATGATGGAAACCTGTTTAGTGAGGAGTTTGACTGACAATGATACAATGATGGTGACCTGGTGCCATGCTGGAGATGTCCCTGAGTGTGTGTGGTATTGGCCGGTTTAACCTGTGCACATTGATTTGTCAATGCAAAACGGTCTGCCACAGTCCACTCAGTCTGACGCAGACCAGGTGAGGCTGCTTAAGCCAGCCCACAGCCACATACAGACCACAAATACATTCACGGTGAACGCTGAGAATGCCAGAGGCAACAATTAGAGAAAAAAAACTGAGTGATTTAGTGGTTCCATGGAATTTAATATAATAGCTAATACAGTACCGCCCACAAACACCAACATCATCTGAAAAAACAACATCTGACAACAAGACACCATCTTTATGTTGTTTTGTTGAAGATAAGCCCTAGATAATCTTAAAAGCACACACACACACACACACACACACACACACACACACACAACACACACACACACACACACACAAAACTATATACTGTATAAACAACTATGTCCAATTGATTTACATTGTTGGGTTTAATGTTATTTTGTGTGTGTTGTTTTGAAATGGTGTGCTCTGATACAACTGTCACCTTCACAGCTCAGATCATCAGACAAGTAACTCAAGTTTGAACAGCAGCAATGTTGCCAATGCCTATCCTATGACACTTGTACTTGTATTCCTTGTTTTTCCACGCTTTGGTGAAAGGCTCATTTCATCTAGTCAAGTCAAGTCAAGTCAACTTTATTGTCAATTTTCACAAATGTACAGGACATACACAAAAACCAAAATGCTGTTTCCCTCAATCCCTGGTGCAAGACAGCTATATACACGTATGTAATATAAATATCAAAAATAGATATAAAATAAGAATACAAATTAAAAGAGAAGAGAATATGTACAAACAGTATAAACAGAATGGACAGTATATAAACAGTATGGAAGTGCACATTGTTCAGTAACCACCATGTAGAGTTGGTTAGTGAGTAACTTTAAGGAGGACACTGGGTTAGAGCTCCACATACCACACCACACAGATAGACACTCAGACAGACAGACACCCGCCTGAAGACTGGTAATGCTAATAAAAATGCTCTAGTAAATGCTCGAGTAATACTCAAGTACGGTCCCCTCAAATATTCAAAGTATAAAGTCCCACAGTATTTGAAGTCAAATAAGCTATGAATTGTAAATGACTTTCTTGTCTTGTTATTGCCTTTCAAGGCAGTGATGTCATCAGCTACCTGTTAGTCACATGAGCGGCCGTATCCAAGGTTACAGTTTACCTGCTGTCCTGCTAACCGTGTGTGTGTGTGTGTGTGTGTGTGTGTGTGTGTGTGTGTGTGTGTGTGTGTGTGTGTCATGTGTGTCATGCGTACATGTCAGTAAAGCTTTCCACAAAGGGATGGAATTTTTGACCAAGTCCACTTGGTCAAAAATGTTAGAAGAGGTGTTAGAAGATTTTTTTTTTGTGAGTTTTGCGTGCCTGTCTGTGTTTATTTTTGTGTCTGAAGGTTTTATATATTTCTATCTGAAATGATGGTGATGATATTACATATGTATATGACATACTCACTGTCTTTCAAATCTCCTCATGTGTTTTAGCATGTTATGCTAACTTATGTTAATGTGTCTTTGTGGGGTCTTACCCCTCTCTAATATCACATTTATGTAAATATGTAAACAGACAACACATGACCTGCTTTGAATATTTTCCATGTTATCTCACGCTGTTGTTACTCTCTCTCTCTCTCTCTCTCTCTCTCTCTCTCTCTCTCTCTCTCTCTCTCTCTCTCTCTCTCTCTCTCTCTCTCTCTCTCTCTCTCTCTCTCTATTTGACCTAGTGTACTTGAGTTTTGTTGAGTTTTTATTGTCAGAAGCCCTTTTACCTCCTTCCTTAAAGTTCTAAAGTCCAGATTTCCCTCGTCTGCTTCCTCCCATAATCACTCTTGTTCCTGTTGGGAATTTTCCATCCGTGTTCCATATTTAGCTAAATCACCTAGTATTGGTCAACCACGTACCCCTATATGCTGTTTTCCCAGTTTTACGATGGCATTATTTAGGAGATCATCTACCAAGTCTTCTGTTTTCTATCTATCTATCTATTTGCTGTTGGTTCCCAAGGTCCACACGGATGGTTGATCCTCAGCAGAGCTGACTGGGCGTTGCCTAATTTCCTGTATATTGGGAATCCTAACCTCTAAGTTTTGTATGATACCCACCTAATTCCATTATGAGACCAAGACCATTTTACTTTACACTTGCAGAGTTAATTAAAATGATACCAAACATGATATGAGAATTACATAGTAAAGTATCAAAATCATTACACATACTTTCCCCCTTTCACCCTCACGTCTGTGTCTTCAGTGTGAGAGGTGTGACTCTTTGACCCCCCGATGGTTGGGAGTGGGTCAGAAGAGCAATGGAGAGGAAATGCAGTGAATGATCCTGGGTTCCTCTGCAGTCTGTCAACAAAAGACAGACCCCCACGTATATCCCCACATCAAAGATTTGCAACAAAGGTCCCGGCTAGGAATTTTACAACCCTACTCCAATAACCAGCTAACTATTTATCACAACTAGTATTATAAAAAAAATTGCAACCAGTATTCCAGTTATTAATTAGTAGCTGTTGGTGTGGTTTAAACTGTCGATTACAGTTGTATAACAACTTAAAAACCTGCCCTAACCAAAGATCACATGCTTTCATACTTTCACTGGAGGGAAACCAAACTCTGTGTAGTTACTTCTATATCAATGCAATCACCATCTCCCTTGACCTGTTAGTGAGCAAGGCAGCATCGGTCGGGCTGAAACCCAGCTGTCAGAGACTGACAAACGTCCTTCAGCCTAGACACCTACGACCTGAGACCTACCACTCAAAACTTACGAATCTGCAACATATCACCTTTGACCGAATACCTACAACCTGCGGTCCCTAGCAGGAGGTTTTTAGTGTCTGTGGTCCGTGGCTGTGTCCTGGCTGAAGATATCACAATCTGGAAAATATTTACCTAAAACACACCTTAGTTTGTCTTAACTCCAATCACCTGTGGGCTTTGTTCAATTGTTGTCACATAGCTCTGTGATTTAACTATTTAATTGTAATATAATTTCTTGTTCTTGTTGTTTGGCTTCCTTAGTTAAACACACATGTGTGTGCGTGCGTGTGCATGTGCGTGTGTGTGTGCTCTATATAAATGTGTGCTTCCTCACCCAGCCACACACTGCTCTATATGTTCTGTACTTATGTTTAAACAGTTCTTGGATTACATCACCCTATTTATGTAACAAGCTAATTTCCATAGCAACCATACTCCCCAAAAGTGGGCGGGGTAAAGGGGCTGGAAACACTGTAGAGGTTACAGGGTTCACCAAGAATATTTTAACCCTATCATAACACACATGAAGCACCTCAAGTTACTGCTGTGATTGAATATTACCTCAGTCATCGACTTTACACTTTTTCATTGTGATAAATCAACCATTCTTATTTACCGTTCTTAGATATCAATCTATCTATCTATCTATCTATATATATATAGATAAGAATGGTCTGAATGTTTCCATTTGTTCCCTCGACCACCATCTCTCTCTCGCTCTCACCCCCTCTCCAGTAGTAGGAATGCAATGTGTTCTTTTAACACGTTGTGGCTTTGATCCGTCTGTTAGATGTCCCAGCACACACACACACACGCACACGCACACATACACACACACACACACACACACACACACACACACACACACACACACACAAAAACATACACACACACACAAAGGGACCTTCCATTTCACCTCCTCCGTGTCGCCCCTCTCATGACTTGTCATGAGTCAGCGGGAAGAGGGGTCGCCGTGGTGACAGAACAAAGGACCTTTACAATCCTCCATAGGGGCTGATGAAGTTGCCGCCATAACACAAGAAGTGCATTCAGTGCTTCTGCATGTATGTGCGGTTGACGCGCTGGCGGCCTCACAGGAGTTCAGGTTAGTTCAGGTGTGCCGGCACGCCGCCCGGGATTGGTCCTCCTCTCAATTTTGCGATCCGCAAAGATTCCTGCCGCTAGATTGCAGTGCGGTTCCAGTGTTTCCATACCTTTTTTTTATTTTTTTTTTAACATATTTATATAAATGCATGTAGAACATTCGTACACTTGAAAGAATAATCAATCAAATGCAGAGACGGTTACTTAACAATATGTTAAGGGTTGGTTACATGGATATAGTCTTACAGTTACAACCCGCCGGGCACCCCTGACACCCCTGATTTAGAGGTTTTGTAGAGAGGCCCGCTGAGCGCTGTCTCATGGGCGTGTCGTGTCGATGCTGCCACGCCATCCGCTTGAGATGAAACGGCACGTGTGTAAAGGCGCTGGTGGATTTGTATCAGTGGGACGCCGTGCGCTCGCTGCTCCTCTGCTGGACGGTCAGCGTCAGCTTGCCGGTGACGGTGGCCGGTGTGCAGCGAGCGGACGGTTTCAGCAGCTACATGACACCCGAGCAGGCTGAGGAGAGTCTGGGGCTGGGTCAAGCTGCACACCTGTGTCAGGCGTGCAGCTTCTGACATGTATGACATGTCACCGGGTAACTAGTAACCTGTTCTCCCTGTGGTGTTTTCCAACTTTTTTCAACGTTAGACTCCCTGGGGCGCTGTATGGATGAGTTCAGTCAAACACCATAGGTGGCGTGTGGAATGTCACAGCCGCATTACTTTGATCTGCTTGGCTGAAAGTATGGTCTGCCAAGGCATGGCTTTAAATCAACTGCGTAGCACAGAAAGCCGGACACTCTTCTGAAAAGCAATGATAAGACCTTCCAAAATGCATGCATGCAAAGCAAAACAGATGCACATTATAACCCAAGCGACGCAAAGCATGCAAATCCATGAACAAAGGCAGAGTTGCGCAATACAGTGTCCAGTTCCCACAGCAACACATAGTTAACACGCAGTGTCTCATGCCTGCACGTAGGCTATGTAGGAATGGATAACACACAGACACACACATGTTAACACGTGGTCTGGTCCCCATGAAAACAGGATCAGCGAACAGTCAGCAACATAGGAGGTTTACTACATTTTTACTCTTTTTTCCACTCTTTAATCTATTAGTAGTGGAAATTCGTATAAAAACATTACATGTCATGACAAATGTGTGGTTTTATCATACAGCAATTCATCATATAAGGGTAATTATTAGTAAGTAAGTAGTATTATTTATTATTAGTAGTAAGTAAGTTGTTATTATTATTATTTTTTAATAACAACCAATATTTATCCATAAGCACAATATAAGCAGTTGAAACATGAAGTAACAGGCAGCATTCTTTTCTAATCTGGTTTCCTTGTTGCGTCAGACTTTTCTAGTTACAGACCAGAAAAGACTGCTAGTCCAGCCTAGAGTCCTTTAGAGAGAGGAGGACTAGAGAGAGGAGGTCTCTCTAAAGGACTCCAGCCAACCCCCTGCCAGCTCCTATTGGCCAGCCACTAGTTTCACTAGACCAATGGCGTCGATTCGTCCCCATTCTGTCAGCACACCTCGGAATGCAGTACTTTGGTCAAAGGAAAATTCCTCCATAATTGTGCTAGGTCTACTGAAGTTTAAGTATTTAAGTCCACAATATTAAACATCTAGAAATGTAAAGGTTCAACAGTTGCTTGGTCAGTAAAAGTGCATTTGTGTTGTAGCAGACTGAGGACAGGTGTTGAGTGAAAGTTCTCCCAGCATTGCAGCATCTCCATCCCCTCCTCCAGGTTGTCATGGACACAATTTGTCTCCAATATCTTATTGCACACAGAAACAATTAGGATAGTCTTAGGAGTTAGGGTGTTTGCCCCCCAGCCGAAAGGGACTGAGTTTGATGCCCAAGGTCAACAGCTTACCTGTAGGCATCCTTGAGAAAGACGCCTATCCCCACCTGTTCCTTAACCACTGTATCTGAATTCACTCTAAGTGGCTTAGGATAAAAGCTAATGTAATGAAGTGATGTAATTTGGGCGTCTTAGCTGGTCAACTGACGGGAGCGCCCACATGACGCCAAGGGTCATGTGACCCAGGGTCAGTGCTGGGGGCGTTCCAGGTGTATTGAGTTGAGTCGTGAGTTGAGTTCACGTGAAACAAACTCACGACTGACAATTATAAATATTATGAACATATTTACCCTAGAAACAATACGATAGACAGATAGACGGATAGACAGTTTTATATAAAAAAAAAAAATCGCCCCTCTGGAAAATGCTCTGTCTTTGGGGGCGTGGCATGGCGTCCAACCGCTCCTTTAAAATAACTGTCCGTTATTTCTGTGTATAGTGTACATGTATCGATTACAGATATAATTAATAATACAAGACCTACGTGTTAATATAATATCATGTATAATTTATTTGAATGTTATTGTATTTATTGTAGCCTATTTATCTCATTGCATGTATGACACACTCGCACAATAACACACACTTGGTAAAAAACCTGGCCACACTTATTCTACAAACATGACTTAATGTAGAACTGAGGGCAATTAGCGCACAATAACACACACTTGGTAAAAACCTGGCCACACTTATTCTACTAACATGACTTAATGTAGAACGTAATTAGCTGCGTACTGCTCCGCACGTCCTTTGCTCAGTGACGTCACGGTGAGCGGCTCCCATTGGCCCCCGGCGTCGGCGTTATAAAAGCTGCTGACGGAGCGCTGCGGAGAGAAAGCGGCGGCGGTGCTCCACATGTCTACCGGGGAAAGGTCCCTGTACCGCCGGCGTTATGTTTGACTGAAGCCCAAGCTTTTGTCCAAGTAAAAACCGAGGCGACAGAAAAGGAAGGAAGGAGGTCACATCGCGGGACTACATCTTCCGTCCCAACCCACTGATAGCCGGCTCTTGTCTCTCTTGCACTTCGGTGAGTAGACTCCCACCCTTGCCGGCCGTTGAAGTGAGGTGGTCCTTTCTGGTTGTGCGCGTCCGACCCGGGTGCTCTTCGTGTGTGTGTGTGTGTGTGTGTGTGTGGGTGTGGGTGTGAGTGTGAGTGTGAGTGTGTGTCTGGGGGGCATACAATCCGGACGGAGGTTCTGTTTGATTGCGCAGAGCAGTGGACGAGCATTGTTCCGGCTCTGGCCGGGGCGATAAGTGAGGGTGGGCAGGTGGGGGGGTGCCACAGACAGATAGACAGACTGACCGACATAGTGTTAGATTAGGATGGTGCTGGAAGGGTCAGATAGACAGACACTGTGAGGTTGGGTTGAGGTCTGGTGGTCGTTTATTAATAAACCGCATGTGCGTGTGATTGAATGAATGGTTACATAATGTGTGTGCATACCGCAGCCGGCTCCAAACTGCATGTCGGGTCTTTTCTTACCCTCGCCGTGCGGTTTACCGTAATCTCACCGTCTGACCCGCGTTACGATGGCCAGGGAAATGGTTTAGCGGCTCTCGGGTCAGTGTGTCACCAGACTGACCCCCGGACAGAGTCTTCTAGAAAGAACGACCCTACTGCGGCTGCTGATCGTCATGTACAATAACCTTGGTGTCTCAGTGTGTGAGTGCGTTTTGCCTGGAAGTACTGACTGTTAAACAATGTACGGTTCATTCCGGCGCATGCGTGTTGATACGTGTGCGACCCCATTTTACCTCTGATGTCCCTCTGGGGGCTGCAAACAGGATCTTACACAGACACACACACACACACGCCGGCAGTACTTGATCATCATCGTCTTCATCTACATATATGAATATGCATATTATATTTGTATAGTCCTATCATATTTCAGCTATGGTTGTTTTTTTTTAAGATTTGTGTTATGTAATCCTGCACAGAGCTGACCAAGAGAACACACACCTTAACATGTGTGATACTGGGTTGGTCTGTAAGTCAACACCCTGTCTGTCTCTCTGTGGGAGCCGCTGAGGGGGCAGGAGGAGAATGTCAGAGACAAGCAGGTTGTAGGACAGAGGAAAGGGTGACATTTATAACCTGTTCCAAGCTGCCCCTCTTTTACAGTTTAACTTAATTCCAAAAGAGCGTTTTTGATGTGGAAACACACAGAAGGGGAGGAAAAATAACAACGTACTGTTTGATGGTGACATTGACATTTAAAGTAAAGTCAAAAAAGAATGAGGCAGTGGTTGGGATGGTAGCAAGTGAATCAATCTATTAATCTATCAATCTATTTCTCTCCCTTCAGGTGACATGGCTTTGTGTGGTAAAGACATTGTTCCTGGAGAGGTTCTCCCCGTGGTTGTTATTGGTAAATACAAACACACACACACACACACACACACACACACACACACACACACACACACACACACTCTCTGTGTCCAGGGATTAGGGCTCCTGTGTTTGAGAATGGATGGCTGTGTGTGTTTGGAGCAGCAGCTGATTATACTCAACCACCCCTGACTATATCAACACACACATATACAGTATATAAATATACAACCCTTTGACGGCCCTCCAGGTTTAGATACCATCAGACAATAACACTGGAATGAATACTCGAGTAAACATACTAAAGTATGTCCTGTATTTCCTGTTAGTATTTCCTGCGGTAAAAATGCGTCCTGATCATATTTTGATCACATTCTATTCTCACGGCAGAAATGTACCTGCTTGGTAATCGGGTACAATGGGCTGGCCGTCACCATGTCCATTTCTTTTGATCCTGCAACCACAGCATGACTCGGCACTAAAGCTGACACGGCTCATGAGTCTCACCCACTCACTCACTCACTCAGTCACGTGTCTCACTGCTCACTCACTTTGTCATTCATGGTCAGAAGGTTTTGTTTTGAGTATTTTAACACACACACACACACACACACACACACACACACACACACACACACACACACACACACACACCATGACAATGCCTTCTGATCCTTCAACCACAGCATGACTCGGCACTAAAGCTGACACAGCTCATGAGTCTCACTCACTCACTCACTCACTCAGTCACGTGTCTCACTGCTCACTCACTTTCTCATTCATGGTCAGAAGGTTTTGTTTTGAGTATTTTAACACACACACACACACACACACACCATGACAATGCCTTCTGATCCTTCAACCACAGCATGTCTCGGCACTAAAGCTGACACAGCTCACAAGTCTCACTTGCTCTAACACACACACACACACAGACACAGACACACGCACACACAGACGCTCACCTCTGACCTGTTGCAACTTTCCGGTCGGTTTTGTCGCAACTCCTTGGCAACTGTAATGCTTCCCTAGCAACCAGTCACCACAAGACGTCTAGCAGGAGCCAATCATGCCCCCCCTCTCCCTGTGAATGTTGCCTAGGTAACGGTCCATCCGGGATCTGTCTGTCGTACCTGCTCTCGGGTTACGCCCCCTACCTGCAGAGGGACGCATGGCACCCCAACCCCCTGCTGAGCAGCAAGCTTGGAGAGAACATGAACACATCTCTACTGGAGCAGGTACACAAACACACACACACACACGTACAGGCACGCACCTCTACTTGAGCGGGCATGCACACACAAGAAAGATTCTGTTTGCATTGCTACACACTCAGTTATGTAATGGCCCCCCCCAGGACTTGGAGTATCTGTGTGAGGGGTTGGAGGGCCGGTCGACAAACCCTGTCGCAGTGCTCTTCGATTCGCTGCTGCTCCCAGACAGCGACTTTGGATTGGACCACGCGTCTCCCTTGACGTGGCGCTACGAGCCGGACAGGGCCACCCCCCACCTGGTGCTGGGGAGGGGGCCGCCGGGAGGGGCGTGGCATGTAGGTACTGGGCGGGGCTTGGGGAGCACCTGTGATCCTTAGTTAAGGGGGCCAGTTAAGGAGGGGGGGGTTGGTTATGGACCTTCAGTCAAAGACCCGTAATTAACGTGGCAGTCTGAAAGATTTTCACGCAATTGATTGTCTGTTAAATTGCCATCTATCGGCCGAATGAGGGCAATGGGGATTAGCCTGTGGCCTGCCGATGAAAGCCCTTGCATTTGCATGGCTAAGAATGTTGCGACCTGGGAGTCTGTGGCGACACCCAGGTCGTATCTGTGGGGGAAGTGACGGCACCAAAGGTGTCGTCAAAGAGAAGGAGGTTCTTTCAGGTTGCCGCTTTAAGGAGGGATAGTTGAGGAAGATAAGTCATCGACCCTCTTGTGAGTCTCACTTCCTGAGCGTGGGCGGGATTTGGGGACAATAGGGTGAGCGAGGGATTTCCCCCCCTCCACACAGTTTCGACTGGAGCTAGCTTGAAAAAGCAGACGATTTATCTTGTACCAATTTTTTATTTCACATAGTGTATAAGCAGTACAGAATATTTTGTTTGTGTACTGTGAATTTGTGTTTCAATGTGATTATGTGTGTGTTGCAGGCCATGGAGGGCTCCATGCTAACCCTTAGCTTGGCCAACTGGATGGAGCTGCCTGGACTCAAACTGAAGGACTGGCTGAGAGACAAACGCAGGTCCGTTTCAGATCCGGTGGTCAAATCTGTCCGCCGCCATCTCCTTTTCTGTCAGTGTGCGGTTTATCTCTCAATTAATCCAACGTACATTAACGTTGCAAAAGCACAGACAATTAGTTAACTATGGTTGCCCGGGTGTTCATTTTGGTATGCTAGGTCATTGCTAGGTGGGTCTTGGTGGTTACTAGGGTCTTCTAATTTAGCAGTCGTGATCAGAGGCTATGGCTGTAAACACAATGTTAGCGTTAACAGCTGTTACATACCAGTCTGGAAGAAACATTGCAGGTTCAGGATCAAATTCCTTTACTCACCCAGAGCTGTCTCCAGTGGAGGAAAGCTTTGCAAATGTTACCTCTTGTTTTTGCCTCTATTTCTATCATTTATCTTATTTTCTGTGATTGACAAGGGAGTAGCACACGCCTTCTCTGAAGTTCCACTCTCATCCTCACGTTGGATTGAGGGCAGACTGTACACTGCAGTGATGGTGACCTCTTGTGGTACAAATTGGTATTACAAGACGCTACGAGCCGGTGATAGCTGGGCTAGTTGCTAACTTTAGTTGCTAATTAAATATCTCAATGCATAGAGGTCTTTGACCTGACATCAAAACTTCATATTCTTGAACAAAATGAATTATTGCAGCTAAAGCTACCCACCTTTTGTCAATCAAGCGCATCACAGTTCTAAAATGTGAAACAATACGAGACTAGACCGCTATAATTAACTTTGACAATCAAAAAGTTTGATTTTGTATTTGTTCATAATGATCTTTTATTTATTATGTTCTCCTCAGGAACTTGAGGAATGACCGTGCCACCCCAGCCGAGATTGCGTCCTATTACCAGCACTACGTTACCCAGATGTCCCTGGGGCAGAGCTTTGCCTGTGGGACGACAGTTACCGCGGTGACCTGGCAGCCCGGGAGTGAGGAGGAGGAGCCCTGCTGGAGGGTCACTGGACAGCAGCAGAGGGAGAGGGAGGAGCTGGAAGGTAATGAGAGAAAGAGAGAGAGGCAAAGAGGCTCTGTTGAGAGAGAGTTTCCAGAGATTGTTCCAACACGTTCTCCCTCCCTCCCTCCCAGACGGCCACACCCTCCCGCAGAGCGTGCCGTTCTCCATCTGTGCCCACAACGTCGTCTTGGCGACCGGGACCCATGACGTCCCGGCCCGGCTGGAGGTGGAGGGCGAGACTCTGCCTTACGTCTGTCACTCCTTCTGGGAGCTGGAGGCCGCCATCTCCCGTGGGGAGCTCAGCCAATCGAGCGACCCCATCCTGGTGGTGGGGGCGGGTCTTACCGCAGCCGACGCTGTATTGGCCGCCCACCACCTGAACACTCCTGTCTATCACGCCTTCAGACGCTCCGTCACGGATCCCGGGCTCATCTTCAACCAGTTGCCAAAACTACTTTACCCAGAATACCACAAAGTGAGCATACTACATTACCCCAAATACCTAAAGCCATTTGACAACTTAACTTGTTTTGTGTAAATAGTTATTTATTTATTTTGTTTGATATTGTGTGGTACATGTTGCAGCAGGTCTCTTAATGACCTAAATGGCCACTGGGAAAGGTGTGTATATTAACCAGATGTCTATATCCTCAGGTGCACCAGATGATGAGCCAGCAGCAGCACAGCTCCACCCCCCAGGCCCCAACCACGCCCCTACGCCCTCCCGGCTCCTCCCCCTACGCAGGGTACCTCAGCTTTCCCCGCCACCGCGTGCTTGCCTTCCGTCCCGACAGGAAGTGCGTGCTGGAGTCTGACTCGGGCCAGCGCAGCGTGCTGCAGGTCTCTATGGCGTTGGTGCTCATTGGCTCACACCCCAACCTCAACTTCCTGCCCGACGGCGGCCGCCCGCTGGGCGTCGACCCCGACCAGCCAATCAGCTGCCGGCGGAACCCGGTGGAGGTGGACCCCTTCACCCACCAGGTGGTGGGTGCGGAGGGGCCGGGCCTCTACGCCATGGGACCCCTGGTGGGGGAGAACTTTGTCCGCTTCCTGAAGGGCGGGGCTCTGGCCATTGCCAGCGACCTGTCCCGGAAACAGAGGGGGGAGGAGCGCGGGGGTGGGCCATCTGAGAGTTGTGGTAGGGATGGACATGTGGACGCAGCGGTTGAGGACAGACAGACCGATGCCTGTGTCTCCTAGCCGTTCTCAGACCAAACTTATGTATTCCCAGCTCATCTCCACAGGATGCTCTGCTCAGTGTATTTAACCGGAGTAGTCTCACCGGCAAACCCTTAGTGCTCTGAACTCCCTTTCCAACCTGTTTGATACTGCTCAGAGAGAGACAGAGATATGGAGAGAGGGTGAGAGAGAGAGACAGGGAGGTAAAGAGAGAGGGTGAGAGAGAGAGACAGGGAGGTAAAGAGAAAGAGAGAGAGAGAGAGACGGGGAGGTGAGGTGAGAGGGACCAAGACCCAGAGAGAGGAAAAAACGCAACAGAATTAAGGGGCACTGTTCATGTGTACACACTTATTTTTTTCCAATGTTTGCTGGAATGGTCATCCAACACGTATTTTCCAGTCACTAGAGGAAAAGCTAATTCAACCAACACATGAAGAACTGGAGGTAACTCATGTTAGCTGTTTAGCTAATCAAACGGTGACTACATTGTAGGTTGAATCAAGGGTTGGCTAACTACCCTAACGGGGAAGGTAAACAGATGATTTATTGCACTTTAACCTTGTAGACTCAGAGCTAGCTAACACAGGGCCCATTTTAAACTCGCCAAGGACCGACACCAGAAGAGAAGGAAGGGAAAGGAATGAAACGGAGGGAGAGTCCCAAGTCAGTTTATCCTCCTTCTCCCGCCATCTTTGGTTCCAAACCAAAAGTGCATTCATTCATGCATTCATTCATTTATGCAGTCATTCAACCCTGCATTCATCCACCGCCTACGTGGTGTTGTAGAATGTGTTGTGGTTGACGAAAGCAGTTTAATGACCTTAACCACCTCATGGTTTTACATGTGTCACGTTTCTCAAGCGTGTTTTTAGTATGGTTATTATTTTTCTATTCATGTTTGAGGGGTGTGTGTCACCTGTCTAAAGTGAATCCTAAGGTTTTTATACTTCGATGTATCCAGAATTATAGACTTATTTAAATGAACACGGCTTCCATAAGATAATGTTATTTTTTTATTAACTCTTAATTTAGCTGTCCATCAGTTTTTATTATTAACAATAATAATAATATTGATAACGGGCCTGTTTCTTTCTGTTGGAATGCAGACCGTTGAGTCGGCCCTGAAGTATAATATGTTGAAGAGACCCATTAATGATCCTGTAACCGTGACTACAAGCCCAGGATCTGGACCCACGTCTTGGTTTGACGTCTCTAGACTAACTCCCAATGACGGCCGCTCACAGCTAAGATGTTAGGATAGACTGACCACGGGCAGCTGGTCCACTGTCCATTTCCTGTACCCAATCACTTCATTATCCGAGCCTACTGGTTTAAAAAAAAAAAAACATTTCACACATCTCACAAGATGCATGACCATGTATTGATCATCTGGACCTGCTGTTTCTTGGAGAAGATCTTGAGATGAGTGAATTATCTGCTGACGTGTCGTCATTCGTAGCCTTTCTTGTTGTTCAGTTACGTGGAACCTTTTGGTGCCTTAGTGCCATCATGGGTCGCCACTAAATTGAGTTTTCTGGTGCTTTTTTCCCACAATGCATTCGATATGAGGTATAGGCTTTACAGAAATTACGTTTGGGCAAAAGGTTTGACATGGTTTAGTTATCGCCTTTGTTTAGTTTAGTTGTAAGTGTTGCAATAGGAAAGTTAAGTTGGTGGTACAAATAACCTAAGTTAGGTATTGTGTTAGAGATGCTTGTTTCAGGCATTAGGTTGGATGTGGTTAGTTTCAGTAGTGGGTGCTTTTAGGGTAGACTACAGGTAAACTCCTGGGGGAAGCAATGCGTCATTTGGGCATCGATCAGTATCGTCTAGTGATTCCTCCCAGCCTTTTTTATAATTATGAATGATTCTTCCGATTTATTATAATGTTCACGCTCCCAGCAGCTGATCGTTAATCCAGCCGGCAGGGGGCAGAAGCGCCATGGCGCAACTGGGTCACGTGGTCTGTTTTAGTGCGATTTTCTACCGAGATCTGATTCTGAACTGGATAATTTTTCCATAGAGAAACGACTTCACTGTCTGCTCTGATCTGCTCAAGTCCTCACACGTTTATGTTGTAAAGTCGGCTCTATGAAGTCAATGACGTCAAATCTACGTCCTCCATGCAATACAAACTTTTGTATCGATTCTATCTTTTATAAAGACTTTAAAACAAACTGGCTGGCTGACTGGTTCATTTGGAGATTTGAACGTAAGCGAATTAACTTATTGGACTGCAGTGTCACAATTCGACTAGTCGTTAATGATTGATCAATACGAGCAAACAAAGGCAATTGCAACACACAACTATTCAATTACAGTACATTCAAAATAACTTTATTGGCATTACACTGCCAAATAAAAGAAAAAACCGCCACAAGGTCGGCGTGGTAAAATACATTAAAATCAAAAATGTAAATAGAAATCATGGTCAAGCCGTGTGGCTCCTCAGGTATTTGTAACCCGAAGCTGTCGTTCCTCGTGTCTGCCGCTAGAGGTCATCCTCTCCCCGCCGGGCCGGACGGTGAGGCCGTCAGGCGCTCCGCTCCCTCTATAAGCGATTATGTAACGAGGGTGACATACTGCTGAATACCCCCTTACCCCACAGCGGTGTGCCCATGATGAGGCTCAAACACACGACTGGGGATGGAGAAATATTACAAAATTGTTTCCAACGTCATTGAACCATTTGGGGACATATTTGTGGCTTTTATTCGTGATTTTCTTCCGGTGAACACAATCGCTCAAGAATAGCATATCTATATATTGACTGCATGCTCGTTGGAGGTCCCATTCGTTTGTATGGTTGTGTGTAAGATAAAAAAAAAAAGGTTGATGTACATTATTCAGCCCAAAAGGGAACTTATGTCTGTCCACCAAACGTGTTATATTATCTCTGTCTCTCTGTCTCCATGGTGATGAAATTGTGTCCCCACAAAGAGACTGTCCCTCTGTCTCCATGACAACCAAACTAGTCACTGGGCGGTTGTATGAATCAGCAAAACACACACATACACACGCCCCCCCCCCCCCGCATACACACACCACACATACCCCCCCCCCCCCACACACACGCGCGCGCGCGTTTTTGTACGCAATTGCATTTTATATATTGTGTAATTATGAATAACCAGCACGCATGCACACGTTAAACTGGTCAACGCAGACTACCGTGTTACACAATCACTACTTCTCCTTTACACTCAGCCATTCAGTGAAGTGCACTTAGCCCCGCCCGGCGGGCCGCCCCGGGAGAGACAGGGAGCGCTGGGTTTAGCCACATAGCAACACTCCGGAGTACGACACACGCACCCTAACCCTAAACCCGCAGAGGAACCGAGTCAAGCAGAAAACAACTGAACCGGGTCACATCGCTCGGTGGAGGGTCACGGAGACCCAAACGGAGCACCGGCGAACACCGCGGTAGTAGGAGTTGCTTTTCTGGCAGAGATCCTGCACCGCCGGCCCGGGGGGACTCCTTGATCCAGGACTCGGCGTCTCCACCAGGTTAGCGACGTGTTAGCTGTTGCTCCCTAACCAAAACCAGAGCCTTAGCGTCTCTCGACCCGCCGGGTTCACAGTGGTGAGGAGCCCTCTTCCGGGCTAGTGCTAGGGATAGGGTGAGGGTTAGGGTTGGGGTTTGATAGGTGCAGAGGCATTCCCCCATGAGGAGGTGTGTGAGGACGGCGGCCACGTATTGAGTTCACCTCCCCGCCGACCCGGTTCTCACTTTGGGAGGGTTTTTTTCCCCCCTCTTATTTTTGACTTGACTTTTGAGGGCGTACTTTGCCCCCCGCCGGGGTGTTGTAACTCGGCTCCAGTTCGACCTTTCCCCCCCCGAAAAAAAAGCCGCCATTGACACGGAAGGCAGCCGTGGTTTGGAGACTTGGAAAGTTGGAGGCGAGCAGGAAAATGGATGCGGGTGTAGAGAAGGAATGCGGGGCCCTGGGAGGACTGTTCCAGCTCATCATGACCGACATGAAGGTAAGCATCAGCCCCATCACACACACACACACACACACACACACACACACACACACACACACACACACACACACACACTGCTAAGACCCTGCGGATGGGATCAACATGTTGGAGGTTTTCGTTTTAAAACGCACTGTCGACTCATTGGAGCGCTTTCTAGGACCCCACCTGGATGGAGATGTGTTGTGTTTTTATGTTCAGCTGTTGTGTTGTGTTTGGTCGTTGATCCAACCATGAATCTACTGTTCCAAAACTAAGTGGAGCAGATACATTCCACTGGTAGTTGTGTGTTTTGAAGAATGTGTGCATATGTTGTGTTTAAATCCGTGTGATTTTAAGGATGTGTCAATGTGGTGGGTTTTTAAGGACATGTGTTAGTCAAGGTGTGTGTGTTTGTAAGGATGTGTGTATATGTGAAGGGTGTGCGTTTTTGTTAGAGTCTGTTGAGTGTAAGTGGATGTGTATGGGTGTGCATTTGTATGGATGTGTATGTAAGGGTGTGTGTTTGTATGGATGTGCATGGAAGGGTGTGTGTTTGTATGGATGTGTATGTAAGGGTGTGTGTTTGTAAGGATCTGTATGTAAGAGTGTGTGTTTGTATGGATGTGTATGTAAGGGTGTGTGTTTGTATGGATGTGCATGTAAGGTTGTGTGTTTGTATGGGTGTGCATGTAAGGTTGTGTGTTTGTATGGGTGTGTATGTAAGGGTGTGTATTGTCTGAGGAAGAGCCGGGGTCGCTGGTGGGCAGCAGGGCAGGGGGTCTGTAGAGGAGCCCTTTGATGTTTATTTAGCTGTGCGTCTGCCTGTCTGTCTGCCTGGGCCTGTCTGTCCGCGTGCCTCCAGTGGACCATGGTCAGATGGTTAGCATTAGCCAGCGTCAGGTAGACCACTGGCCTGCTGGAACCAATCTGTGCGGTCACGTTTCCCCTCTGGTAGACCGGGGTCTCCCTGTTGCACAGGGATGGGACTCCGCTAGTTAAAAGCATTCTGTGTTTCACTCCCTGATTTACTACTTGGCTTAAAAGGACGGTGGAACCGCTCATGTCGCAAGCCCCCCCAGAATGCGTTGTCCGTTCCTGACAGGGTGACTCAATACTATATGAAACCTAACATTCTTTATTACCTGGAATGAATTACAGGTTAGTTTCGAATGCCGACCGTTTCACTTTGCAGTCTATGGTGGAGTCCTTCAGTGTTATATTCCTGACATAGTTTGACTCAACAGAAAAATATGTACACTGGCACAGACGAGGAGACCTGGCTGGGTGCTCGGTTAGTGCTTCATGAGTGTACAAGAGTCGTTCTGAGGAAAGGTTTCCAGCTCTAGGGTGTCCTGGAGGAAGTGGAGCAGATAGAAGTCTGCTAGCGTGAGCCTCGGTGCTGGTGACTCATGATGTGCTCTGCACGCAGGCTTCAGGGTAGTCAGGCGGATTCAAACCAGGGACTTTAGTCACCCGCTGCGGCTGGCTGTCAGGTACGCTCGGCAGGACGTGTGAGACTCAGACATAATTGCGTGTGGGCAGACAGACATGCTGGGGTTCAGGTAAGGACAGGCGGGCAATGCAGACACAGTCGGTCAGACTGTATAATGTATGGATGGGCTCAGCTGTGTGTGTAGGTCAAACAGGACAACATAAGTGACATGGGGGTGGCAGTAGCTCAGTGGGGAGAGTAGGGTGGACAGAGCAGGTCGTCTACTAACCGTAGGGTCGGCGGTTCGATTCCCTTGATCCCCCTCCTCCTCCAACTGTCCACATATTGTAAGTCCCTTTGGACAAAAGCGTCTGCTAAATGCCCCCTTTACCCTTTATAAGCCTCTACCCCCCACCCCCACCCCCCTGTCTGTCTGTCTGTCTGTCTGTCTGTCTGTCTGTATCACTCTTTCTCTCTCTCCCACTGTCTCTGACTCTCCTTTGTCGCTGTACCTCTGTCTGTCTATGTCTCTGCCTCGTTCTTGTGAGGTTTCTCACCTTCTCACCAAACTAACAGATCTGGGTCACTCTCCATGTTGTTGAAGTTACCATGGTTACAGTATGGGGAAACCTCCAGACTAGTTGGAACACTGGTCACAAGCTCATCACTAGTCAGCCTGGTCATTGTCAACTACACACACACACACACACACACACACACACACACACACACACACACACACACACACACACACACACACACACACACACACACACACACACACACACACACACACACACACACACACACACACACACACACACACACACACACACACACACACACACACACACACACACACACACACACACACACACACACACACACACACACACAGCCTATTCAATAATGTATTGCAAAATCTTTTTTTTTTTTTTTTGCATTCAAACGTAATATACCTAACTTCAACATAAGCTATACATAAATCTATAGAACTTCAATCGCATCATAAACACAATCCCGCTCTCCTGCTAACTACTGAGAATCTATGCAGCCGTTCTTCTGTTAGGTGAGGAAACGGCTCCCTTAGTTTCCTTTAAATCTCTGAAATTTTTTGTCCTTTAGTCCCTTGCGGTGTCTAGCTGGAGATGTTGTGTCTGTAGGTTTGTTCAGAAACTATTAAACAGACTGCAGCTTCTCCCAACGGCACACGGTGGCTGTCTGTAAATGAACAGGCCTTCATTGACATTTAGGGCATTTACCAGATGCTTTTGTCCAAAGCGACTTACAAAAAGTACATTTGTCATAAGAAGGTGAAACATTTCATTGCTGTTAATACAGTAAGAAAGTCACCAGAACAAGTTTCAAGCATTCCAGTTGCTAGGTTGCTAGTATACAACATCTCTGACTAAGTGCCAAGTTACAAAAAGCCTTCTTGTGACATTTTGGGCAGAAACTGACACCTTAGAAGATGATTGACTGATGACTTAAGATGTGTTTTATTCACGTTGCTTGTTTTTTAAGCCGTTTCTAAGCTGTAACTGAGTCCATTCCAGTGGCCACCAGAGCAACTCACTGTCAATCAGAATACCCTACACTGTAAACACATCCTTATGAGAGGGAGAGAGACTGGCAGACGGGGCGATGCAGGCAGACTGTTGGATAGGAGATGGGTAGGCAGAGAGACGGGTGGAGCTGGGTAAAGAGACTTCTGGTCAGAGAGACATCCCAGGTAGCGATACACAGGTAGAGAGACCGGTGGACAGGCAGGGAGACAGATGAAAGGGCTTAGACACGGAGAGCCAGCCAGAGAGTTTGTTACTGATATCGCTGAACCGTATCTGTGGGGACACTAAAAGACCTCTGTATCTCTGCTGGTCTCGCTCTCTGTTATTAGGGTTTGGCCCCCTGCCAGTCGTTTAACCTGCTGTTCAGTAGTCTCTGTGTGTGTGTGTGTGTGTGTGTGTGTGTGTGTGTGTGTGTGTGTGTGTGTGTGTGCGCGTGCGCAGGGCGCATGGGTGTTGGGCATGTATGGACAGCAAATTCAAGCATTTAAAAGAAAATGTCATTCATAATAGACACAGTTAACAGTTTAACTTTCCCGTTTACATTATAGGTGCCTGTGATTTAATGTAGACCTGTGGGGACCTGTGATTTTTTGTTTAATGGTGACCTATAGGGACCTGTGATTTAATGGAGACCTGTAGGGACTTGTTTGTTCGTAGTGTTGCGTGGCCCTGTGTTTTGATGTTGTGTTGCGGGGACCTGTGTGTTGCCCCATCGCGAGCTGGAGACGCGTGCAGGTTTTGCTGATTAGTGGCACTCGACGATCTGTGCGTGTGTTGCCTGGGGTTTCTTCACACGGCCCTGACGTAGTGACTGTGCAGTGTATCCAACACCATCGCCGATGACGCATACTGTTTCTGAACACTGTTTATGCTGCATGAGCCGCTACCCTGTCTGTTGTGAGGAGATAAAGTAAAATATAGGATACCTCTTTTTACACAAAGTGTAATGATACATAATTGATGCATAATTAGACACACACACACTCTCTCTCGAAGTTCAGGATTATTGTGTGTGTGCATGAGTCACACACACACAATAATTACACAGTGCTAGATGTAGCAGAAATGAATGGACCCCTTAGGATCAATTAATTCACTCTCTTAACACCTCTTTAATGACCGGTCTCTGTGTTCACTATCTAGCCCCTTCCTTCTCTGTAATGACCTGTCTCTGTACTGTCCAACCCCTACTTGCTGTTTAAAGACCTGTCTCTGTAGTGTCTTACCCCTATCTGCTCCTTAATGACCTGTATCTGTACTGTCTAACCCCTAGCTGCTCCTTCATGACCTGTATCTCTATTCACTCTCAAACCCCTACCTTCTCCCTAATAACCTGTCTCTGAATGCCCTGTTGCAATTCTAGTGGTATGAACTTGTTAGAGGCATTAGCGTATGAGCTAGAAAGCAGCTTTAGGCTAAAACAGGCCAAAGTTCTTATAGGTTACAGCTTTGTTTTCCGCAAATAAGCAAGAGAGGGCCAGGCCTAGCTAAGGCTATTCAATATCACCAATTTATCACAATGAGTTTGTTGGTACTTTCCTGAGCAAGGCTCTTAGGGGCGGTGAACAACAAGTCCTGTGTATGTGAAAAGAGTGGTAGTGGGGAAGTATTGGGACAAGGATAAAGAGTCTGCAGTCTCTCATGTTGTCTGACTCTGAACTCTAACCCCTGATCCATGAGCTCATCTTCTGACCACTTAGGGACCTTGCCAAGCGAAGTCTGTCTTTTTACTTGACTGTCTGATCATCAGTGGATGATTCATATGGCCATATTATATGATGATATGAATATTTGTATTTGAGTTGTCATCTAATTACAACATATTATTGTATGATACTTGTCTTAATTAAACCTATTCAACTCATAGCTGTGAACGGCCAAGACGAGAGCTGTCCACAGTCCTGACCCTCCAACATGTCAACAAGAGGGCCTCTGATAATACTGCTACAACATGGCATTAATGAGTCTCTCCCCCCACTCAGGCCAGCTATCCTGCCTGGGAAGATTTTGTAACCAAAGGAACCAAGCTACAGTCCCAGCTCAGGTAACACACACACACACACACACACACACACACAACACACACACACACACACACACACACACCTGATGGATCAATAGCCTCTCAGTATGTTGTATCACTGTTGGTTGCACTCCAAACTCATCCTATAGCGTGCAACTGTCTCTTCAAAATAAAAGTGCCCTGACCCCAGTACAAAGCTCTCTTTCTCCTAATGTGCATGTTGCTCTATGTTGTATGTTCATTCGTGTGTGTGTCAGGACGACGATCTTGGTGACAGGATCCTTCCTGGATGCCTTTCAGAAGGTAGCTGACATGGCAACAGGAACCAGAGGTATGTATACACACACACACACACATGCAGACGGACCAGCACATGCACATAAACGCTCATACGCACAGACACACCCAGCGGCAGCCATGACTGCCTGTTTGTGAAACCCGGGCCGAAGAATCTAACATGCAGTTCCTCTTAACGGCCCATAGGTGGCTTGCGGTGGTTGAATGGACAAACATAATGATAGCATGACAAGCAACAACAGTGTAGGAAAAGTACAAGTACATGAAAGCGGAACATGTGGGATGGCCGGTTGGTGTCAAGGTGCTGTGAGCGAGCAGCCAGCCATGCATCCTGTCATGATCACAGCAACACTTCAGCTGAGACAGGATTATGGCGGGACGGGGGTGAGGTGTACGAGGGGAACGTAAAAACCCTCTAATCTAGTAATGGGCAGCAGGGGGAGGCCGGTGCTCGCTCACGGTCAAATTAGCTGCAACGACGGCAGAGGGATGTTCCCGGGAGCCCGCTGACAGAGGGAAGAGAGGCGCTTTGCAGTTGGGATTGGAATGGGATGCGGCAGGCGGATCCCCAGACTGGGCGCTCGACAATGGAACGCTCCGCCTCCCGCTGATGTCTTTGGAACTTTTGGAAGGAGACAGGATGCCGGCTCCTGAAGGCCGGATAAGGGACCACACGGAATGATTACGTTCCTCAGGTTGGGAGGTGCTGCTCTGTGTAGGATTTCATCAGCAGGTAGTGGTGCCTTGAAATCTGAGCTGCCATTAATTGGAAGCCAGGAGAGACAATGGGAGGAATGATGTCAAATTATTTTCTGCTTCTGGCTTCTGCATTTTCAACCTTGTGTGTGTGTGTGTCTGTGTGTCCACCTCTTTCTCTCTGAATCCATGTTCAAAAAGGGTTTATTGACACACTTGCAAAACTTTATATACCACATGAATACCATTATACCCCCAGCTTTATTATAATGTACCACAGATATACCATTATACACCCCAGCTATATCATAATGGACCACAGATATACCATAATTGACTGCAGTACACCTTAGGTGTGTTTAAAGAGCCTGTTGTAAGGCCAGGGGACGAGCTAGCTCAGTCGGCTGCTATGACACAACGTTCCACCTGAAGCAAAATTGTATTTATATCATTAGTGTGTGTGTGTGTCATGACCGCTCCCTTTCCACAGAAATGGTTTGACTCAAACCTGCCCTGTCATGTCAAACATGCACACACAGGCGTGCATGCACACACACACACACACACACACACACACACACACACACACACACACACACACACACACACACACACACACACACACACACACACACACAGGGGCGTGCATGCACACACACACATAGCGCGTCAGTCTGTCTGTTAGGTCTTGTCACTACCCTAAGGCTACCTAGAACTGCTTGCATGTGATTGTGTGTGCGTGTGTTGGCATCTGTGTTTTTGTGTCTCCATGTGATTTCCACATCCCAGTCATGTGATGGCATACTTTAACTTCTCTAAATATCATGTGATCCCTGCCTGTCCCGAGTCAGCCTGGTTTGTCCTGGTCTCTTAGTCCTGTTAGCCTTCCTGCCAACTGTACCTGGGTAGTTTTATTAGCTAAACCCCACACCAGCTCACTAAGCTAGGTTAGCACTTGCTGGTGCTAGCCTGTTACCCATCTTCACACTCGCTAAACATGGGCGCTGTGAGCCATGCTAGCATTGGCAGATAAACCATCTGCTAGCCGTTAGCTTAGTTTCAAGCTAATATGCTCTTTAAACATTGGCATGTTGACCAAGCACATTCCACTGGTTTGTGTGTGTGAGACCCACCTGTCTAGAGGGTCTGTTTTGACAGCTGATCTCTCTCTCTCTCTCTCTCTCTCTCTCTCTCTCTCTCTCTCTCTCTCTCTCTCTCTCTCTCTCTCTCTCTCTCTCTCTCTCTCTCTCTCTCTCTCTCTCTCTCTCTCTCTCTCTCTCTCTCTCTCTCTCTCTCTCTCTCTCTCTCTCTCTCTCTCTCTCTCTCTCTCTCTCTCTCTCTCTCTCTCTCTCTCTCTCTCTCTCTCTCTCTCTGATCTAACTTTCTGAATTATTTTGACAAGATACACATACTACAACCTCAGTCTACTACTGGTTGACTACAATCTTCCACTGGCAGAGGTTATGTATAATTAGGATATAATATCATACTAAAGGTTAGTGATTTGGATCATGTGACTAATGAGTCATCTGGTTAGTCAATATTAAAATCAATAGACTGATTGGCAGACCAGCGTTGTCATGGAAATGCACTCTGACCACACACGATTGCTGTGTGTGGGTACCTAAATGAAAATGGAGGGAAGTTGAATTACATTTTGAGGATGTGTTCTCCATTCATTCCTCATTTTCCTTAACGCTTGATGGACATTTCTATGCACACACTCACTGTGACACACCCTCCTGACACAACATAGGAACTTGTATTTCAAAATACTTCAGGGTTAGGTTTGATCATTTAAAGGGAAAATCCTGTGTGTTGTGTAACAGTAAAAGCCTGCGGAACAAATAAAGCTTGACACACCGTGCCTTAAAGGGATACGCAAGCTACCTGTAGACTGCCATTTGTCAAGAGTGCGCATATTCAGTTGTTTGGTTAAAATTCATCAGTGTGCTTCCAGAAGGCCAGTTCAGTGTGTCAGCATTTGTCGTTAGTTACTCTCCTTGACTTGCAGGGTTAAGGTTAGGGCTTAGGAGATAAGGTTGGGGGAAGGGTTAGTGGCCGAGCTGCTGTGAGGGAATATACTTCTAATTGTACTGAATTATCTGTCTGTTTGTGGACAACCTACAATCTCATTGTGTGGTAACTGGCACTCGCACTCGTTTTTTTTTTTTTAATATTAGGAACACTATTAGGAACACTTGGAAAGTAATTAAAATGTGTTCCCCTCACATGAACAGCAGCTAGGCGACTGTGAATCTGTAGGTCAGGGGAGATATCGGGCAAACATTATCAGGTCTGCATTAACTCTGATTAAACACTCCAGCCAGCTGGTCTGATGAACGGTTGGTGTGCGCGTATATAAGCTCTAACGAGTTAAGTTATGAATTGAACCATTGTGTGTGTGTGTGTGTGTGTGTGTGTGTGTGTGTGTGTGTGTGTGTGTGTGTGTGTGTGTGTGTGTGTGTGTGTGTGTGTGTGTGTGTGTGTGTGTGTGTGTGTGTGTGTGTGTGTGTGTGTGTGTGTGTGTGTGTGTGTGTGTGTGTGTGTGTGTGTGTGTGTGTGTGTCCAGGGGCCACCAAGGAGATCGGTTCAGCTCTGACTCGGATGTGCATGAGACACCGCAGCATCGAGTCTAAGCTCAAACTCTTCACCACGTATGTTTAAATGACCTACACACTGTTCACAACGTGCATTATTGACTCTTCACTACGTACGTTTAAATGACCTACACACTGTTCACAACATGCCCTCATTTATTAGATCTCCCTTTTTAAATGTGCCATCTCTTTTCCTTCTTTCCATCTGTTTCTCTTTTTTAACTGTCTCTCTCTCTACATCTAGTTCTCTCTCAGAGGGTCTCATCTCTCCGTTGGAGGTGAAGATAGAAGAGTGGAAGAAAGTTGCCAATCAGCTGGACAAGGACCACGCTAAAGGTATGCTAGTGCTAACACCATCTCCAGGACTTTTTCTCTCTCTCTCTCTCTGTCTCTGTCTCTGTTTATGTCTCTGTCTCCCTTGCTCTATCCTCCATGGTAATATGCTACTCTCATTCTCCTGTAACCATGGTAACACGACGGTCTGCCCTGTAACCATAGTAACATGAATCCCTGTCTACTGTAACCGTGATGGCATAATTCTATGGGTCTTTTGTAACCATGGTAACATAATTCTCTGTGTTTTGTAACCATGGTAACAGAATATAAGAAGGCTCGGGCGGAAATCAAGAAGAAGTCCTCTGACACCATAAAACTACAGAAGAAAGTCAAGAAAGGTAACATTAAAAACAAATCTGCATACATTCTACACAAATTCTATGGTGTACTACACACATTTTACATTAATACTACACAAATACTAGATCCATACTACAGGAATACTACATAAATACTCCACATACTTGATAGATACTTATAAATTTATACTGCACAAATCCTCTATAAATAACACATAAATACTAATACTGCATACGCATTGCATAGAAATACTACATGGCTACTACGTGAATACTATGTATACACTACCACTAATACTACATGAGCACTACACACATGGTAAAATAGTACTCTCCCAGTTGGAGTGAATACTCCCCCATACTATATAATGTTACTACGCTCAGGGTTGCTCATAAAGAGCTCCAGAACACCTGGCTGGTTGTCGTGACGATTCACAGGCCGCCGCCCACAGCAGTGTGTTCCCGCCAGGTGATGTTGGCTCACCTGGCCTGGGTGGAGACTATCGCCATGGCAACCAGCCAACCCCAGGCCAAGCCTTCACCAATTGTTTGCCTAGACACACCCAACAGTTGCCTGGAGTTGCTATCCTATAACCAAAACAGCTCAGCAGGAAGCTCTTGACCATATAAGGCAGGGCACAGCGTTTGATGGCCAACCGAGAGACAGACAATGAGATTACAATGAAAATGCAACAAACGCATGAACACACACACACACACCAAGGGGAGATTCCGGGTCTGATATGGGTGAATTGATCTAAGCTACCCCTCCCTTGTCACTGTTCATATCTCTCTTTTTCTCTGACTCTCTCCCTTCACTGTCTCTCTTCTCTCCCTCCCTGCCTGTCTGTCTCACTACCTCTCTCTCTTCTCTACCTGTCTGTCTGTATGTCTGTCTCTCTACTGCTCTCCTTTCTCAGTGCCTGTGTCTCAGCCCTAGTTTTAGACATGGTATTGTTGTATTACGTTTAGATGCGATGTAGTCCTATTAGTATTTATCTTTCATGCACACAAATGAGGGAGAGGGGAAGAGGGAGAGAGAGAGAGAGAGAGAGAGGGGGAGAGAGCGAGGGAGAGAGAGAGTGATCTGTGTCATGTGATAGTCCTGGTCTAGCTCACATGCTAGTGTTGAAGTGAACAGCCTACACCTACCACCGGGGAGAGACAGGGAGGGAGAGAGAAGGGAGAGGGAGGGAGGGAGGAGGGGGGGGGGAGGGAGAGAGAGGCTTTTAACCTCCTTCTCGCCTCCTTCTCCCCTCACACACACCTATGGGCTGCTGGCGTGTGGACCAGCTGACAGTTTGTGTGGCTGCTGAGTGCTTTCAGTTTTAATCTGATCCTCTGGTGACGCTTACTGGTGGCTGCTGGTGTTGCACCCAGCAGCTCATGAATTACATTCAGTAGAGATGGAAAATATACATTTACATTGCCAAAGCACTTTCAATATGAATCAAAGAAAACGGAACATTGTCGTAAAATATAAAAACATTAATATTTAATGCAAAAGAAATCAACAATAATTGTCATTTTAATGAATGTAATTCACAACCCTACACTGTGTGTGTGTGTGTGTGTGTGTGTGTGTGTGTGTGTGTGTGTGTGTGTGTGTGTGTGTGTGTGTGTGTGTGTGTGTGTGTGTGTGTGTGTGTGTGTGTGTGTGTGTGTGTGTGTAGGTAAGGATGAAGTGCGCATGCAGCTTGACTACGCCCTGCAGGACGTGAGTGTGCGCTACAGTGTGCTGGAGGACACAGAGAAGAGAGCCGTCTGCCGTGCACTGATTGAGGAGCGCGCACGTTACTGCACCTTCATCAGCATGCTCAAGCCTGTGCTGGTCAGTTGTGTGTGTTAGTGTGTGTGTGTGTGTGTGTGTGTGTGTCTGATGTGTATATAATGTGTGTATAATGTGTGTGCGTAGGACCATGAGATCAGCATGCTCGGGGAGGTGACTCACCTGCAGTCTATTCTTGAGGACCTGACTCACCTGACAGCTGACCCCACCAAGCTGCCCCCTGCTAGCGAACAGGTACACACACACACACACACACACACCCACACACATTCATGCACAAACATACACACTCTAATTTACCATTCTCTGTGTCTCTGTCTCTCTCAGGTGATTTTGGATCTGAAAGGTTCAGACTTCAATTATACCTACCAGACACCCCCCGCGTCTCCTAGCAACAGTCTCTCGAGGAAGGGGAGCGTCAGCAGGTAACTCTCCTCTCACCTCGATCATCCTCACCTGTCTCATCTTCACCTGTGTCACGCCCAGCCATCTCACCTGTCTCATCTTCACCTGTTACTCTTCACCTGTCTCTCACCTGAAATGTCTCTTCTCTCACCTGGCTCACATCTCACTCGTCTGTCCTCTCGCCTGTCTCTCCCCTCACCCGTCCTGTGTCACCATCCATGGTAACACCAATATGCTATGATATAATCAGTTGTGTCTTTCCGTCCATAGTAACTACCACCCTGGCTCAGTACGGCATGTCCCCTCCCTGGATTCCATCAGCTGCACCGTGGACGGTAGCACCCAGGTAACACACACACACACACACTGACACACGTACACGCACACACACACACAAACACACAAGCACGCACGCACGCACAGACACACACGCACGCACGCACTCACGCATGGACACACAAGCACGCAGGGACACATGAACACGCACGCACAGACACACACGCACGCACGGACACATGCACATGCACACACATACACACACACACACACACACACACGCTGCTGGGAAGCGGAAGCGATTGACAACACAGAGTGCCTTCACGTTGTTCTCATTGGTGGCTGTCAAAAACCAAGCTCCCCCCCTGTTCCCTGCTTGACCAATCAGGGGCCCTACTGTACGTTGGCAGAGTAGGGCGTCACAGCGCCAACCTCTGGTCTGATGCCACGTCTTGGCGGGCGTCCTGGGCAGGTCATGGGTCTGCGTACCATCTGAGGGTGAACCCGCGGGTCACGGTGTGTGTGTGTTTTCAGGACCTCATGGGTGCGGCCGATCCGAGGGCTCGCGGGTCAGGGGTCATCGGGGGGTCAGAGAATGGGTCCCTGGCCCCGCCCCCCCATCACGCCTACAACCAGGAGAGAGCACGGACCATGTCCACCTCTAGCAAGGTATGTAGATGTATTCATGACATGGCATTGTTGAATACTCAATCCTCATTGGTCAGTTAGGGCATTCTATGGTCTGTTATTTCTGTGACGCATCCCTTTCTCTCACTCTCTCCAGTCTTGCTCGGCCAGGGACCAGTTGTCAGGGTGTAACTCTGGCGCCCCCCGGAGCAGCAGAGACTCCCTGCACTGCTCTAGTGGCTATAGCACCCAGACCACCACCCCCTCATGCTCAGAGGACACCATACACACACACGGTACAAACACACACACACATTGGCGCTTAACATTATTGTCTCGGACCGTCGGTCTGTCTGAGGGCCTGTTTGTCTGTCTGTGGGTGTACCCGTCTGTTTTGGGCCAGCCTGCCTGCCTGTCTGTCGGTGGATGTACCTGTCTGTTTGTGTCTGTCTGTGGGTGTACCTGTCTGTTTTTGGCCTGTCTGTCTGTGGGTCTCTGTGGGTTTCTGTTTAAATCTCTAATCTTTTCTTTTCCAGCTTTAAAGATTGAGCCTCCTCTCTATGGTAGGTTCCTGTCTCTCTACCTGTTTGTCTTGTCTGTCTTTCTATTTCTACATATCCATCTGTCTGTCTCTGTCTTCCTCTCTACTTGTCTGTCTGCCTGTCTGTCCGTAGGCCTTCTCTGTCTGTAATTTTCTCTGGATTAATGTTAAATGAACTTAAGCTTCTGTTTCCCCAACAGAAGAGACTATCTCTTTCTTTAATTGTGTGTATGTCTCTCGCTCGCTCTCTCTAACCGCGTGTCCCCTCCCGTCTCTCCTCCTCCAGTCGACTACGAGTCCATCTCGCTGCACGGCGGCGACGCCGACTCCGTCTCCCTCCACGGCCTGTGTCTCCACGGCGGCGGCCAGTCGGACCTGGACCACCGGTCGTCCACCATCCCCCGCAACTCGGACCTGAGCCTGCAGTACCGCAAGATGCTGCAGTCCAAGCGGCCCGCCTCCACTGTGTCCCTGCTGGGCGAGCCGGAGCATCGGGCGCCGCACACGGCCACCATCCGCAGGAAGCCGTCGACCAAGCCGGCCTACCGGCGGGGCACGGTCAGCGGGGCCATGCCCATCCCCACGCCCACCCCCCAGGTGCCGCCCCTCAAGGCCGCCGGCGTCGCCGGGAGCGACGAGAACATCTTCGCCCACCCGGCGGCGGGGGGGCTGTGCAACACCAAGCAGTACCACACCTCCACCCAGAGCCTGAGTGCCCTGCCCGCCGCCTCGCCCTACTACCAGCTGGTCCCGGGGCGCCTGCCCATCCCCGTCCCCGTCCCCACCGCGCCTCCAGGGGGCAGTAGCCCCCGGCTCGGCCAGCCGCACGCACAGCCGGCTGCTCCGCCGCAGCACCATCTTCATCCACAACAACAACAACAACAACAACAACAACAGATCCATCATCAACAACAACAACAGATCCACCATCAGCAACCGCTGTATCAACAGGCCCATACACTGCAGCAACAAATTCTATATCAACAACAACAACAGCTGTATCAAAAACATCAACAACAACAGGCCCACCAACAGCAGCAGCAGCAGCAGCAACAGCAGCAACAACAGCAGCTGTATCAACAGCAGCAGGTCCAGCAGCCACCCCAATGTCCTGCCCCGCCAGCCCCGGAAGATGCTTCTTATCCTGGGCACGGTGTCCACTACCATCCCCAGGCTTCGGCCCTGGGCCTGGATGATCCGAGCGGGGATTTGGAGGATGGAGCAGAGGTGGGCCTGAAGGCTTGGATCAGAGGTGTGAAACTCAGGCCGACCGTGACCAATGACCGCTCTGCTCCTCTCCTGCCCCCGGCCAATCACAAATGAGGCGCAGAGGCGGAGAAGTTAAACACACACTGTGTCTTAGACCCGGGAGATTTACCGTGCTTTGTACCCTCAAGCTTATTCTGAATCATCTGTTAAATCTTAAGTTCATTGTTCCTTTATTTTGTTATTAAGTTGTGATTTGTTTGGATGTTTAGCTTT
>JAXIVH010000024.1:1434735-1439735 GCA_036785325.1 Urophycis tenuis | reverse complement strand
TACCATAGTACTACAGTACTATCATAGTAATGCTGCATTACCACAGTACTAACACAATACTATACAACATAAGTGTATACGGTGTTGTGCAGTGTAGCCTTGTGTTCCAGGAGAGCAGATTGTTTTCTCGGATGCATCGCCAGGGTAACCACCCAGCTGAACTCTCTTTCTATTGGCCACTCAGCCATGGAGGGGAAAGGGCGCCAAAGCTCAGCCAATCAGCTGCCCGGGGGACGGGCCGAACATGAGAGAGCAGAGCAGCTGGAGTTAACATTCCTGTGTGTGTGTGTGTGTGTGTGTGTGTGTGTGTGTGCGCGCGTGCGCGCGTGTGCCTCAAGTGTGTTTTTCCCGCCGTTTGGAGTTCTGGATCGCTGCCAGGTTTAGAGACAAAGTCTTTTATCTCCAAATTTGAGCATGCTTCCGGAATTTACTGGAATTGTGTGTTTGGTTGTGTGCGTGTGCGTGTGTGTGTGTGTGTGTGTGTGTGTGTGTGTGTGTGTGTGTGTGTGTGTGACAATGCTGATATATAGTTGTGCAGTGCAGGAGGCGTGGTCGGACATCAGCCAATGAGGAAAGAGAAGGAACCGGCTGGCCCTCCGGCTCTGGAAGAAAACTGTTCTGATGTATAGAACATGTTAGTAGCATTAGTAGCATTAGCAGCAGTGTCTTCTGCTGTACTGCTGCTAATGCTACTAATGCTACTAACATGTTCTATACATCTTTATGTACATAGAGTAAGTATATGTATACACTGTGTGTCTGTGGGGCGGCGGAGGGGGGGGGGGGGGGGGGCGTGTCAACACGCAGTGTGACAGTATAAGTGAACAGGATGCTGGAAAGGAAAGTCAGCAACGTCCCGTACGTTCCAGTGTGTTGACTTAGCACACACTGAGGAACACAAAACATCAATGGAAAACATTACAATGGAAACCTTATGCTCGAACACCCCAAAGTGTTCTGAAGAAGTGATAAGCCGTGATACTGTAGTTACTGTAGTATGGTATATTACTGTAGTAGTATTTAAAACATTTAGTTTCAATTACTCATGTTGTTTTTTCTATGATTGTAAATGTGTTTATTTCAAGAATGAGATCCCGCGTACCTTCAATGGTAGGACTTCAGGTGAGGACTGTGGTTGTACTGGGCAGCACCCAGTATAACCACTGGACACTGAAATTAGTGAGTGAGTGAATGCTGTGGAAGGCGACCTATTTCTGTTGAAGGAAGTCTTGAAGAACAGGGTCAAAGGTCACCTTAATATATGTCCTCGGGGTCAGAGGTCACGCTTGAGAGAAATCGCACCCCAGAGAGAAACGGGGCCAAGTTCTACTGCGACAGCAATGTAAACAAGACCCTTCTGGACCAGGGCGGTGGGCTTCCACTCTGACTCCTCCCACGTCAGACCCCATGTGATCATCCATCAGTAGTTCATTGCTATACTGTTACAGTATACATGTATATATATGTATGCTGTTAAATGTCAGTGTTACTGCGCTAAGAGGAACTCAGAGACGCGGGAAAGCCCGCTGTTTAAAGTTGGGGTCAAACACTCCCCGCTTGCTATTTTTTTGTACTTTTTGAAGCAATGCTTATACGCTACAGTTGAACTGCACGGGAATGAGAGTTCTTGTCTGTCAAATGTAATTGAATTTCACTGAACCCTGCCCCCTGTCTCAGACCACCGGAAGAGATAAAAAGGCACTGTGGTCTTCCTGATTTTACTTTTGCTTCAGCTGCATTAGTAGTAGTAGTAGTAGTAGTAGTAGTGGTAGTAGTAGCAGTAGTAGTAGTAGTAGTAGTAGTAGTAGCAGTGGCAGGGTGAAGTTTATAAGTACACATTCTATTAATGAGTGATATGGAGTCAACGTGATGACGACAGTTAAAGTTATTTCTGTTTGGAAGGAAGGCCGCACAGCAATCTCCTCTTACACACACACACACACAGACACACACATATCCATGCACACACACACATGAGCTATTTGCTAGTGCATGTGACACACTTACTGTTGGCATTCATGGAAATACAAAGCTTCACCTGAAAGCACATTCAGGGACACACGCTACCGCCCCTTGCACACGCACACACACATACACACACACACACACAGATATGACCTTGAATAGTGCTAACATGGCATACTAAGAACATGATGGCTAAAGCATACACCCCCCCACCACCACACACACACACACACACACACAAAAGATACGACCTTAACATGGCATACTACGAACATGATAGCAAATGCATACAAAACACGCACACGCGTACACATCCACACACAAACATACTCTCAGGCGAGTTGCTTGAGTCATGTGCAAAGTGCTGACATGGTTAACATGATGTTAAACTTGGACTGTCTGCTCGTCTTCCTGTCAGTCATCCTGTCAGTCAGTCAGTCAGTCAGTCAGCCTGCCTGTCTAGCTGTCTGTATTCTGCTGCACTCGGTGGCAGCACCGACAGGGGATGCAGAAGACTAGGTGAACGAGGATGTAGCATCCCTTCAACTTCTCACGGGTGTTTCATCATCTCTTCTCTCTCTTTTTCTATTGTTTTTTTACTTCCTGTCGTTCTTCACTTCAGATAGTTATTTTCTCCCTCTTTGTCTGATTTTCTGAATATCTATCTGCAAAGAGTTTCTGCTTGTGGTCAGAAGAAACGGACCAAAGGAAAATAACTTTATTTTCTGCTCTGTGATGTGAAGAATGAATGAAGACTTGTTACAGTTTTTCTTTCCCTGAGAGAGAAGCGGAAGGGGGGTTTGTCATGAAAGGAGAGATGGAGAGAGAGAGAGAGAGAGAGAGAGAGAGAGAGAGAGCGAGAGAGAGAGTATAGCGGAAGTTGTTGTGGTCAGGTTTCTGTTTCTTCTTACAAAACTCTTTGAATCCCCTCTGCCCTTCTTGATCTATTTATGTCTATGTCACTACATAGCTCTCAGCGTCAGTGCCTTGCTCTACCTACTGAGCGAAACCCCTAACCCTGTAGTGTTAGTGCCTTGCACTACCTGTGACATATAACTGGCATGGAGGCGGGGTTTTTGTCTCTGTGTGGGTGGGGCCTCAGTGTGTGTTGTCATGGGGATGGGGATGGACAGTGCTGACAGAGGGTTAACACGCTCACTTCCACTTCCTGTCTGTTTAGCACACACACACACACACACACACACACACACACACTCGCTCTCATTGTGTTCCAGTGAATGACAAAAGTCAGCACTATTGTCCAACCCCCCAACCCCCCCCCCCCCCCCCAGACACATACACAGAAGTGTGTGTGTGTTTGTGTATGTGTGTGTGTTTAGTGTAAAATGACCCTTTGTTGTGGACAGTTTAGAGTTATCTCTGTCACACAGACAGAGACAGGTAGGCACCCTGGAACACAGACAGAAAGAGACAGACGGATAGACCGAGCGAGAGACGGACAGAGAAACAGAAAGACAGAGAGAGAGAGACAGACAGACAGATGATTTAGCTTTCAGCATGCCATTTGACATGCTTTGTGAGTACACACTTCCCAGCCCATAGAAAGGGACATGTCCAGGCCTGTGCCCTGGCCCGGGCGACCCCCTGACCTGGGTGACGCCCCCCACCGGCCCCGACCTGCACAGCCCCCGGTGGGGCCGGTGCACCGGGACGGCTGCTCTGTGCGGCCTGCTCTCCCAGGGTTCCACTCGGAACTCCACTCTCTCCAAATGAGCTTTGATGGCATGGAAAATGAATACATACATTGCCAACGCAGTTGGACAAAGACCAACTGAAAATTGTGGTATGAAATTGAATCAGTTAATCAAGCTGTCCCTCTCCCTCTCCCTCACCCTCTTTCTCTCTCTCTCTTTCTCTCTCCCTCTCTTCATATCTTCTTGTCTCTCCATCTGTCTATCTCTCCTGGAGTTTGCAGCTGTCGTGTTCAACAACTGCCAGAGTGTGTGTGTGTGTGTGTGTGTGTGTGTGTGTGTGTGTGTGTGTGTGTCTTAGACATGTGACCTCATGTATCTGTGGAGAAAGCGTTTTAAACACAGCAATCACGTGTATGAGTAACAGGAAATACCAAATAAGGTCATGCAACAAACCGGCATCCTGCCCTAACAGTTCTGAATGGACCATGTGAGCTAGTTAAAGCTAGTTAAAGGGTTTGTATGTCTAGTACGATTAGTGTAAATATCTCTTTGAACTTTACCCAGTTGATACTTACTTTTATGCACTTAGCTATTATTCACTTATTTCCTTGCACAATCTTTGTACTTATTTTATTTTATTTTTATGATGTAAAGTTGAGTTGACCAGGAGAACAAGAATTACACTGCTGGTAATGATGTATGTTGTTATCTAGTCTGTGACGATAAAATTGAAACTTAACTAGAAGGTTTAGATAGTTAGGGCTAATAGGCTTAGTTGGTAGGGTTTTGGTTAATGGAGTTAGTTCTGTTAGTAGAGTGAGTAGGGTTATGGTTAGTAGGGTTTGTAGGGGTAGGGTTAGTAGGGTTATGTGTAGTAGAGTTAGCATTAGTATGTTCAAGTTCCAGGTCTTTATTTTGCAAGGCAGCAGCAGGCATTGTTAGCAATTAAAGTCTTGAGTTCCAAGCTCCCCTCAACAATGCAGGTAAGTAAGACAGACAAGTCATGTGGACAAGTACAGTAGAAAGTATTATCAGAACAGAACTGAGTGTGAGTGTGAGTGTGATTGTGAGTGTGAGTGTGTGTGTGTGTGTGTGTGTGTGTGTGTGTGTGTGTGTGTGTGTGTGTGTACACATGGGTGTGGCACCTCTGAAAACAATATCCCTGCCCCTTCTAAAAACCTGCTATCAGAGAGATCTGCTCACACACACACACACACACACACACACACACACACACACACACACACACACACACACACACACACACACACACACACACACACACACACACACACATTCACCCACACACACATTCTCCATTCACTGAAAATAAAGTTTCCCACATGTACACACAGGTATGCTTACAGCTAATCCTTGAAA
>JAXIVH010000024.1:1404058-1429535 GCA_036785325.1 Urophycis tenuis | reverse complement strand
ATAAGGGCTAATGCTACAGCGAGCTGGTCTTTATTGCAAAATAAAGTCAGACAACATGATGCAAGACCACAACGTGTGGCAAACACACACACACACACACACACACGCACGCTGGCATGTACGCACGCACACACACACACACACACACACTCACACACACACGCACATACAAACACATACACACACACACACACACTCACACACACACGCACATGCAAACACATACATGCGCACACACACACACACACACACACACACACACACACACACACACACACACACACACACACACACACACATAGACAAACTCATTGAGTCTGCTAATTATATTTCTGTCTCTGTCAGATGGAAACACCGGGCTAGATGATTAACCCAGCAGACCAGCTGGACCCAAAGGAGGAAGTGTTGGTTTTATTTTAGCTTAATTTATTTGACTTTGAGGTGATATTGACGGGGGACACACACATTCGGGAAGATGAATCACTCTAGCCAGTCAGCCTCATACCGTCAGATGAACTGGATTCACATGAAATGGAACCATATGAAACTGGACTCACATACACTGGATTCATATTTGAATGGACTGGGACTCATGTGACATGGACTTACATGCACTGCTGTCATCTGACGTGGTTCATGTGAGCCAGGCGTTCCTCCAACGGTTTACTGGGAGTCTCCGGAGGTCCCATGACCACCACAGAGCCACTGACCGCGGGGCATCAGATCAACGCACAGCTGTCATTTAGCCAGCCACAGAAATCCACCCCCACCCACGCACACACATAAACAAATGGACATAAACACATACATACACCCATGCATGACCCCGTCCTGAAAACAGTGTGTGTCGGTGTTTATTATGTGTGTGCGCTTTACAGTAATAAGTCACTTGCCAGACTGTTTGTTTTTTACATACAATGTATACATACATATATAGACTTTATATGGAGATGCTTTGGCACTTGGCACTTTGCAACACAAACTAAAGTCTATGTCATTCACATGCTTGGTGGCCAGTCTGTTCTATATCGCGGGTACAACAGCAATGTATCTGACACAAGGTCGCCCCCTAGTGTGGTGAAACTGAAACCCATGCGCGCATAAATACTACAATACAGGAAGTAGTTCACGCCCATCAACAACGGCTGGGTGTATTCAACATTTATTTTTTGTGTAATTTTTAAAAAACAGTTTTGACGACAATCAAAATATAATATAACATCAAATCATCACATGCCTTCAAATGCTCAAGCACACAGACCCACCCACACACACATGCACACACAAACTTTCAACACACACACTGCCCATCTCATGATTCCGTTAAAAGGTGCACTGACCAGGTAACCAATGAAGCAGATCTCTTCACCCTCTTACAGAAAAACAGAATAAAATTGGCTGTTAAACACCAAGTCCCCACCACCTTGTCTTAGTCCAATACTTGAAAAGCCCATTTCAATCTTTAACATAAAAAGTGGAGAGTGAATTACAAAAAAGTTTGAACCTTTGTTTGATTCTTATGATTGGCATCAAGTATCTTTTGTCACAGGACAACCAGAAGGGATAGTTGCCCTCGTACTGTATGAATAAAATAACATGTGTTTGATGTTGGGAGAAAGGCCTTTGATGTTTGATATGGTCTTTGATGTTGGACAAATGTTTTTAATATTTCATAAAAAGGTGTTTGATGTTGGAGAAAGGTCTTTGTTATTGGATAACGGTCTTCTCAGATGTTGATACATGTCTTTAATGTGGGGCAAATTATTGTTTATATTTAATAAAAAGGTATCTGATGTTGGTTGAAGGACACAAGTCTTAGTCCCAACCTTGTCAATACAGAATACAATCACAGATATTGTAAAACCCAGTTGCCAACAAACCAAGACCTTATCCATCAAACCCAGACCCGATCATCTAATTTAGACCTGCTTAGTCAATCCCAGACCTCCTCCATCTAACCCAGACCTGCTGCATCAAACCCAGACCGGCTCCATCAAACCTAGAACATCTGCATCTAACCCAGACTGACTCCATCTAACCCAAACCTGCTGCATCTAACCCAGACTGACTCCATCTAACCCAGACCTGCTGCATCTAACCCGTTGGGCATCGATGAGCAACCATGTCATAGAGCCAGTGCAACATCAGGGGAAACCGGTAAGTAGACAGGAAGTAGTCATGTTGCCAGGATGTCAACATTGTGCTAGTGTGCCACAAGCCTTTATACATTCTTCGCGTGCATTCTCCTCCTCTCTGAAAACAAACTGCACAGGTCTACCCCCTCCACCGGTCTGTCTATCTATCTCTCCCCACCTGCATGCCTGTCTGTCTGTCTACCCCCTCCACTTGTCGATCTGTCGGTCTACCCCACCTACATGTCTGTCTATCTGTCTACCCCCTCCACCTACATATCTGTCTGTTTGTCTGTCTGTCTGTCTGTCTGTCTACCCCCTCAGCCTGTCTGTCCACCCATCCGTGTGTCTGTCCATCCTGGGTGTCCTGTGTGTGTGTTGCAGGGGGCTGGGGGTGTGTGTGTGTGCTGCAGGAGTCTCTGCTAGGAGGCCTTCCCCAGCTCTATCTTCTTCTGGATGGCCTTGGCCGAGTGGTAGATGAGAGAGTCAATCAGCCCTGCAACTGTACCCACGCACGCACACACACACACATGCACACGGACACACACGCACACACACACACACACACACACACACACACACACACACACACACACGCACAAGGACACACACACACACACGCACACACACTTGAAATCGGAAACATTTGAATTTGAAACCATGATTTACATACTGCCAAGCGCTCTCGCTATACATATTTGTATATCATGCATTAAAAGAGACTGGATGGGAAACGTTGGTAGACAAAATGTCTGCTTGTTTGTCAGTCGACGTGACGTTTTGTGCGTGATGATTGGTCACTTTATGCAGAAATCTAGCAGTGATTAAACAAACATGACAACTTGTATAATGTCACTCTGTTTGGATGACAATGCGTGATTAGACGCAATGCTAATGCTACTGACCTGTAAACACTCCTCCGATGATGGCACACACTCCTGTTAGGAAATGAGTGAACGACCTGAAGAGACAGGGGGGTTATAAGATGTGTACGTTATTACACACCATGTGTGTGTGTGTGTGTGTATGTGTGTGTGTGAGTGTGTGTGTGTGTGTGTGTGGCCCCCCTCTTTTCACATCCTAGACCAGCCAATCAGAGTGTACCCCAGAGACCTATAGCTACCTGGGCCACAAATTTAACATCGCTGGACAATGGAATCAACAAGTGAATGACATGGCACATCAGTTTATGACCAGACTGGATCTCATTGACGCAGCACCTCTGCATGTAACTTTTAAACTGCAAGCAATACGAGACATAGCTTTTTCTAAAATTCAACATCTTTTTGCAAATGTCCATATTCCACAGAAAGTACTGCGTGAAATGGACAACAAAACTGGTTAGGAAATGGCTGTGTCTTAATACACATCCCACCAGAGGTTTTATCTTCCAGAAAAAACAGGAGTATACCGCCACAAGACAGTCTCACCTCACCAACATGCTGAATTGTGACGACACCAGCGTGACGCAAATGGCCAGATCATCCTTAATGCTGGATTTTAAGAGATGGAAAGTGCTACATGCATGCAGTGGGGAAGACAACTTCCTGGGCTTTAAACGAAAGCCCAATGGAAAGCTTGATGGACGAGCACAGGGTTTTGGCGTGTCATCTGACTGGCCAGACCTAAATGACCTATGCCAGAGAACAGGCACTGAATTGAAGTGGACTTCCCATCTCCAACCTGTAGAGGTCTCTGATGTAGTTGTGGAGGATCCATCTGTTGTTGTGGAAGCCAGGCTGCACCATAACAGCATTGTTCACCTGCTCCAGCCTAGAACATCCAGGCAGACTCTCCCCTCTATTCAGAGAGCCCAAAATATGGAGTACTGATCCAGTCTAAAACTACAGGGAAAGTTGGCCAAACTGCCCTGTGCGGACCACTCTGTATCACACACCATCTATATCAATGCCAACATCAGTGAGGAGATCTTCCCACCACCAGTGAGGAGGGTTCTTCCCACCAAATACAACCTTTTACTGTGGTTTCCCTCCATCCATTAACCCCTCTGCATGCTGCATGACCCCCCTCAACACCTGGAGTCAGTAGCCCACATTATGAACAGTGGCACATCACTTAAAGGACTGTATATTGCTAGTAGACACGACAGACTTGTGGATCTCATTGCTGCTCAGATTCCCTGTGTGGCTGATGAAAAGCTCTATAAACACACTACTGTACAGTCTACAGATTGGTTTAACTCACCTGCAAACACTTTTGTAGGAATTCCAAATACACCAGATATTGTTGTCACATCTCAGCATTCCAGAACAGTTAGGCTATTTGAAGTAGCATGTGCATTTGATCTGTTTATGGAGGACTCTTACCTTTCTAAGACTGTAAAATATCAATCACTAATATCCACCCTTGAAAACCTTGGCTACAGATGCCAGCTTGTTGTGCTGGTGTTTGGTAGTCTAGGGCATGTACACAGGCTGGTGACCCAGGGACTTTGCATTGGGGGGCTATTTAAAAGAACCCAACAGTTGGTAAAGTACTGCTCAATTTCAGCCATTATAGGAAGCATGTTTATTTGGAAAAGGAGACGTTTTCTGTACCCCTGAGATTGTATTGTCATACATAACAATGTGCTGATCTGTTTTAATCTGTTTGATCATTCAAAAAATTTGATTCCTAATGAAAATTTACTTGTAATGTGGAATTGAATAAAGTATCTAATGTGTGTGTGTGTGTGTGTGTGTGTGTGTGTGTGTGTGTGTGTGTGTGTGTGTGTGTGTTGCATGTGTGCATACCTGTGTTTCTCTGTGAATTTAACCATCATGGGTGACAGCTCATACAAAACAAAGACTCCCGGCAGCCCTTGGTCTCCAATGAGACCATTGGCCACTTTCTCGTGTCTGGTCACTGAGAACTGGTTGGTTTTCACCACCTTCAGGGGAACAAGACAGGACTAATATCAAGCTACCATGATACACACAGCTCAGGTTGGGATGCTAACGTCAAGCTGCCATGCTACACTCAGCTCAGGTTGGGATGCTAACGTCAAGCTACCATGCTACACACAGCTCAGGTTGGGATGCTAACGTCAAGCTACCATGCTATACACAGCTCAGGTTGGGATGCTAACATCAAGCTTAGACACAACACTAGTGACACATAAAGACAAGAGTTCAATAAATTTTGATTAGAGTTAAAAATTGTATTTTGTTTCAACCCTTAAATAGTAATTCATGCATCAATATTGTTCATTGCAAGTGTACTTGGTTTCATAACTTGTTTTTATCACCAATTTTAAAGTGATGGTCAGAGTGTTAAGACTTGGTTGAGACTCACCTCTCCCTCTGCCTTCATGTAAATAGTCGGGACTATTTTCACAAAGTACTGGTACATCATCGATGCTGAAAAGGGAAAGAGAAGAGGATATAACATATCATATAACAGTTTATTACATTAACAATGTAGGTTTATTGTTACAAATAACCCCAATATCCTGTAAAATATAAATAAACAGAGTTGTCCACCACGGGGCGCTGTTCTTTCCTGTCCGGTTCCTTTTATCAACTTCCTGTTTCGATGTTACATCACATCCTCTAATGGAGTCGTGCTAGCGAGACGTTTGCATCCCACTGTCGTATTTGACCTCGTCAAACACCGTCTTCATTGTCACCACTTTGCCACGTTACCGCGACACGAGACAAGGTACGAGTCCGAGTGCTGGATCCACGGCTCGTGTTCGGTCGATTCTGACGTGTCACTGCTGGACTTTTCCACGCCGTCGATCTCGGTGACAGCGAGCTGCCGTGCTAAGCTAATAACAAATGTTCTTTATCGCGACACGCTGGGACTGTAACGTTACTTTAAATACTGTCACAAACACAGCGCGAAACGCAATGCCTTTACTCTGGTCTTTGAGGTTTACCAGCCCCCACCCCCCGTCACCCCCGCAAGCTGGTCAACATGTGGATTGTAAAATGATGGCTTCACATAATCGGTTCGCATAATCGATTTCGACCTTACGAAACTATTGAGAAAGCTGCTACGCTGGTTGGCGTGGGGGTTATGTACCGGTTCCGATAAGACTTATTGACCGTTCGCAGGCCTTCTCAAACTGAAGAACACGTGTCTTTCAGGTCGAACCCTAACCCTAACCTCAGGTCTAACCCTAACCCAGATGCCAGTGGCGGTAGGTCCGTACGGCCAGGGCCAGGCCCAGCCCAGCTGTTTTGACCGGGTCAAGATGGGCTTCATGATGGGGTTCGCAGTCGGAATGGCGGCCGGAGCCATGTTCGGAACCTTCTCCTGCCTCAGGTTAGTCCCGACTCAACCATTGTAGACTATATATACACACACATGTATACACCAGTGTTTACATAAGGTGGTACATACAGTGGCAGTCAGATACAAGTATCTGGCCGGTTTGTAAAGACCCCAGGTTAGTTGTTGACATTATCAACAATTATTTAGCTACTCCTGTGCCTTTGTTTTGTCACACAAGTCAGCGCATACGTGCCATTGTGCATTCTCATGGACTCTGGAGGCTTCTACATCTGAAAACTGAGCATTTAAGTCTGATTCTGAAGGGCATGCAAAAGCTGCATTCAAATTAGTTAAACACTCCCCTCCTACACCAACCCGTCAAAGTGTTGAAATGCTGCTCTGCACTCAGAACCCAGAAGGTTTCAATGATTGACAGCCAGGCTCAGCCAATCAATTGCGTCTCCTGGTTCGAGCTGTCCTATTGGCCAGGTCGACGTGCCGGGCTGACCCTCTCCCTCCCTCTCCATCTTAAGGGTCGGGATGCGCGGCCGTGAGCTGATGGGCGGCGTGGGCAAGACCATGATGCAAAGCGGGGGGACCTTTGGAACCTTCATGTCGATAGGAATGGGGATCCGCTGCTGAGACCCCCAGACCCCCCGCCCCCTCACAGCCCTCTGTTCTGCCACCACACAACTGTCAATAAAATGTAGGATGTCAAACATCAAACTGACTGGATGTCTTGTTTTCTGTGGACCAATCGCACGGCGCGTTTCCTTCAACGCTGCATTTGCGGTTATATTAGGCATTTCTTTGCATGTTTTTACATTTGTTTATCCAATTTTATTAATTTTGTTTGTATCTTGGAGTAAATGTCATTAAACATGACTTAACTTTTCCACTAAAGTGCCAAATTATTTGATCAAAGCTCAGCCAGAAGGCTTCTTATGTTCTCATCTAGTGACGATAGGACAACATCTCTGCCATGGCTGACCTCGGTAATGAGCAGGGAGCTCTGGACCTCTGCAGGCAAAATCTCCTGGATCTACTTCCTGCTAGTACAGTGTTGGGTTTGAAAACAAATCTCCAATGTATTGGGGTGGTGCATTGTTTAGAAGGGTGGAGATGGGTGCAAGAGGTAGTATTTGGGTGGTGTGGTGGAGATGGGGTGGAGGCTGACCTTGCGGTGCCGTGACGTCTGTCCCATCCAGGGGGTTGATGATGCCCGGGTAGTCCTTACCAAACGACAGGTGCTTGATTATGTGGGTCATGTTGATCTGCAAGAAAACATCAATTTTACCCGTGACTTATAATAATAATACAATAATACATTGTTTGTTTCAAGTGGTCACCTGTTAGCGTGAACTATTTTTCTCCCATTTGCAATTCGTCTGAAGATGGGATTTAAATGTGACAAAGCACTCTAAATGAAGTAACTAAGTACATTAAATGTTAAAGGGTCACTCCACAGACTCATGGAGGCTCCCTTTGGGGGAGCGGTAAGGAGTCCTACTAGTTGCTCCATCACTAAAAGGAGGAAAAGTTTGGATGGCAAAATCACAACTCTTCTCAATTTTTGGCACCGCAGTGGTGGAACGAGCTCCCGGCCAATGTCAGGACTGCGGAGTCACTCCCCATCTTCCGGAAGAGACTCAAGACTCACTTGTTCAGAGTTCACCCGCTGAACCCTGCATAACATCCATCCTCTACCTAACCCCCCCAAAAAATAAAATAAAATAAAGCTCCCCTTGTGCACTTGAATGTTGCATGTCTTAGAACTTTATAATTGCTCCCTTAGCACTTAGCACCATAGGCCAGAGACGTACACTGGCAATGCTCAACCTAGCAATTGGAATGCTTGAAACTTTTACTGGTGATTTGCTCTCTGTATCAACGGCAATCAGCAATGAAGTGTTTCACCTTCTGACAAATCGCTTTGGACAAAAGCGTCTGCTAAATGTAAATAAGCGTTCCAAAATGTCCCAATATAACCTGTAATTAGACGTCTGTTTGAATGTACAAATATGTTTGATAGGAACCGATAACCTTCAGATAAATACTGTTGGTTCCTTACGTTGTCCAGTCCGAAGCTCTGCAGGTCGTGAACTGAAAAACACAAAACTTTCTGTTAACAAACCCACACTTACACACCGTGACACCAACGGAGTCTTCAACGTGAAGCATAGAGAGGTGATTAATGGGCTTTTGATCAGTGTATTAGTTTGATTATTTACCGTGGGCTCCCAGAACACTAGAGTACACTTCTGCGGTTACTCTCTTTCAAGCCACAGCACTGTGTCAAAATAAAGCCTTCCAATACCAGCCACCCTGCTGTGAGCCAGCAGTGCTAAACACCTTGCCAGTTGTGCCAACCATGTAGTTTGTGGGGCTGCTAACCCCGATCCAGCAATGCAAATCCCCCTACCAGAAGGGCTCACCACCTAGCCAGTAGTGCAACGATTTTAATATTTTTTAACGAGATGAGACCTCGTTAAGGTGTTGCCATGGGTGACCATTAAGGATGGAGAATGATAGAAAAAGTGACTTACTTTCCACAGCGTGCACTGCAGAAAGAAGAGAGAAGTGTCACCATAGTGATGATGGGAACACACACACAACCAGGACAGCAACTGGACAGACTCTCTGCACGTCATTACCCATGATGCATCCAAACCTCTAACCTTTGACTAAACCATGTGTAATCTAATTGCTAAAAATAACCTCCTCCAACACAATAGCAAGACTTGATTTTCCCAGTCTTGCCAGAAATGACCAACGGAAATGGTCTGTGTGGTTACAGCCAGAAAGTACTCAAAAAGGTACCACACTGTTACTGGAGTAGTGTGTGTTGCCCACCAGGAATATGTGATATAATTTGTAGTCATTTGTGATTTGTGGTTAGTACACTCCAGGCTGATTCCCAGTATCAAAAACACGAAAGAATGTTCTACTGATTGTAAAGATCACCAGATCATCCAGTACGTCAGGACAGGAAATGATGTGGTCCACAATAATACTGGATCACAGCTATGTGTTCTGCTGATGGAGCCTGGGGGACAGACGGAGCTGTAGAACCACCGGCGGCCGGATGCAATGATAACAGGCCTCACCGTGGACGTGCGACTGCTGGAAACTCTTCCCGGGAGCAAAATGGAAGTTTCCTGCGACCTGGAGAAAAGCAGGGGAGAAGAGGACACGTTATCCTCTTTATTTCTGAATTTGAAAGACGGTTGAGGTTCGGAGCATCGTTGCAGCGTTTAAACCGTTAACCACTTGAAGCGCGATCCGTCTTCTAACCAGACAAGACCCCCGCACCCCCCATCCATCTGTGAGCGCACCTTGTTGACCTCCAGGAAGCCGTACACCTGGCAGCCCTCGTTCTTCTGCTCCGCCATCTTCTGGGTGAAGCCCTCGCGGCGACACTGTTCGATGGTGTCGGCGTTCTTGAAGGCCCAGCCGCGGCGGCGGTACGCCTCACGCACGTCGTCACAGCTGTTACAGCACCTGCAGCGCCACAGACAGGTGAGCATGCACACACACACACACACACACACACACACACACACACACACACACACACACACACACACACACACACACACACACACACACACACACACACACACACACACACACACACACACACACACACACGGGGCGTCTTACTTGAGGTCTTCGGTCTCGGCGCCGTAGCAGCTTTCGCATCTGTCTGGGTCCAACTTACTGGGGTCAAAGGTCACACCTTCATCATCACCGCCCAGCTCTGTTAACACAGATCATCGTCGTCACCACCACCACCACCACCAAGTTGTTTGCACACATCATCATCAGCTCCAAGCGGTTTGCACACATCATTACCACCACCAAGCTGTTTAAACACATTATCATCACCAGCACAACCCATACCATCATCATCATCATCACAAAGCAGTTTTCACGCATCATCATCACCAGTATCATCACCTAGCTGTTTACACACGTCTTCATCATCACCACCACAACCCATACCATCATCACCACCACAACCCATACCATCATCACCCTCACCATCATTATTATCACTATAACCACCCATATCACCATCACCATCATTACCATCATCATCACCATCATCATCATCACCCTCACCATCATTATCACTATAACCACCCATATCATCATCATCATCATCATCATCATCACCCTCACCATCATTATTATCACTATAACCACCCATATCATCTTCACCACCACCCTTACCAACAACATCATCGTCATCATCCGGCTCTGTTAACACAGATCATCATCATCACCTAGTTGTTAGTACACATCATCATCATCACCTAGCTGTTAGTACACATCATCATCACCACCCTTACAACCATCATGATCATCATCATCACTACCTTTACAACCATCATCATCATCATGCTCACCATTGTCATCACCTAGCTGTAAGAACTCATAATGATCATCACCACCCTTACAACCATCATTATCATCAACATCACTACCCTTACCATCATCATTATCATCATTATCACTACTCTTACCATCAGCACCAGCATCAGCACCACCCTTTAGACTAGCATGCTGCATGTGGAACGACCACACACATTCCATCATGTCTTGTAGCCAATCAGAAGGTAGCGATGATGGACATGACAGTGTTGTGAGGAGCAGGGGGTCAGAGGTCGCAGGTTACCGTGTTTCTCGGCCTCCGTGGTGACGGGCTTTAGGTCTTTGTCCAGACGGCGCTTGAAGAGGTTGTGTTCTACGTCCAACTGCTGCTCCCCGGCTACATCCATGGCGTCTATACTGAGATCTGAGCGAGCGCCATTCATTCATATCAGAGCGGGAGAGAGAAGGAACCTCAGATAGCTGCCTAGCAACCAAAGCCTCCTTCCTGTACTGGAGCTGTCACATGACTTATTGGGTGTCAGGGTGTGCTGGTACCTACAAGCACAGGGCATGTGAGGGAAGATGACGTCAATGTTGATCTTCAGTTTGTCCCCTCGCGATGTGTCAACATACAGCTCAGGATGGACCTGGAACCAAACATCACCCAAAAATATGAACAATCACCTCGCAAATATCATCACCATCACACGAGCAAGTTTATTTCCTACTATAAATCATATTTGGTGTCATCTTCTAGAAGATAGACCGACAGTCATTACTATAAGGGCAGCATTTAGTCTGGACATGGTACATGTACGATGCTACACTGACATTTCATTCTATTTGTACTCTTGTGCAGGTTATGTATATACTACCATCCACTTTCCCTCTCTACACATAAGCTGTTGTTTTGACACTCAAGGAAGATGACGTGTACAGTGTTGTGGTGTGAGGGGAGCCCACCTCTTTGGTCAGGTAGTACTGCAGTTCAGAGAAGAACAAGATCAACATAATTAGACCGCTTACGACGGTCACTGCGAGAGAGAGAGAGAGAGAGAGAGAGAGAGAGAGAGAGAGAGAGAGAGAGAGAGAGAGAGAGAGAGAGAGAGAGAGAGAGAGAGAGAGAGAGAGAGAGAGCGAGATCAACATTTAATACACTGTCACCGGCCACATTGTAACCCTTCTCAATACAGTGAATACTAATGTCCAGGTTACATTGTCGAGAGCCAGGGAAGACGTGCTACATCGATGTCGCCTTTTGTAACCCCATCAATTTATACTCGAAGTCGAGTTTGTTAAATATTGAATACAACACTTGAAACGGCATGTGTGTTCATATCAGCATGTCTTCACTCACTCACTATCTGTGTGTTCAGGAGCAGGGGAGCACGGATGAATGGGTGGTCTGCTTTAAATGTCACTACTCACCGGTCGCGCCGCCCCACGTTTTGATCCTGAAGTCTTCTAGGGTTTTGGGGTACGCATCAAACTGTTTAAGTTTGTTTAGGGTGTCCATGCTGTGTAGAAAATACCGTCTAGTAGAGATGAAAGGTTCGGGGTTCGAGTCCCGGTGCACATTAGACACTACTTTCACTTCCGGGACTTGAAGAGTTTTGAGCCAATCAGCGTCGACCGCGTAAGAAACCCAGTCAATTTTGGTAATTTTGATCTCGCTCGTGGGGGAAACACTAAAATACTACTATACTTGTTACTTAATTTATTTATTCACTCTGGACTGTTTGCACTCTCTCAGACTACATTTTCAATGGAGTTTGGTTTGGTGATGGGTCTTGTAAGAAGGTGTCATATAAACGGTACTGTACTGAATAAATGACATTAGAGCCCCTGTACCACTGCCCTGTAATGCAACAAGTAAGTAACACTGGTACAGTGTGTGAATGTTTAGGATTAATCCATCTCTGACTGTCAGTTTGTCATAATCAGGAAAATGCGTTATCCAAACCAAGCCGATCTAACCAATCCATCAATATAATTTATATTTTAATTACACGGAGACACTAAGAGACCCCGAGTATTTTTTTTTTTAATTTCCCGTAAATTGTTTAACAAATGAAGGGAGCGTCACAATGATTTTGCACCCGAGCATTTGGCAGACCCAGACAGGCGCTGGGCGGACTACTTCCTTTCACCAGGGGTCCTCGCAGTGCGGACCAGAACCACAGCCACAGCCACAGCTACTAGACTCGTTCACCTTTCTTCATTTAGTTTAACGCACTGAATCCACCCCAGTCATGTCTGGCAGAGCCGGTGAGTAAATCTAGTTACTATTGTCAATCTCTCTATGAGAACAGATCGTTTTATTACGTGATAATTGTTCTTGGCTCGCTCACCGTTACTGCCAATCCGCATGAGAAGTGGACATCATGGTCGGGTTGGCGTCGGCTCTGTACTAAACCATATCCCCTTCTTTACTCTCCGCAGGGGGCAAGAAGAAGCCACTGAAGGCACCCAAGAAACAGAACAAGGACCTTGATGATGTAAGGGACATGTTTAATGGTCATGTCATTTCTGGGGCCGATGCTGTCTGGACTCCTCCCGCCCGGGTCGAAGCTGAATCGATGCGCTGCCGCAGCGCACCATTCACTATTTATAATGCACATAATATGAAGTAATTAACCCCCTTATCCAACGTCTGGTCGACGTTAATCGAAACGCAGCAACCTGCTGCGTAAATTTGATGGTGAATGTTTACAAAGGGCGACAGGATCCAGATTAGCAATGGATCAGTCTATAAACACTAGTAATCGCATGACGTCACGATATTAATCGTGTGTGTGTGTGTGTGTGTGTGTGTGTGTGTGTGTGTGTGTGTGTGTGTGTGTGTGTGTGTGTGTGTGTGTGTGTGTGTGTGTGTGTGTGTGTGTGTGTGTGTGTGTGTGTGTGTGTGTGTGTGTGTGTGTGTGTGTGTAGGACGACATGGCCTTCAAGCAGAAGCAGAAAGAAGATCAGAAGGCAATGGATGCCCTGAAGGCCAAAGCGTCTGAAAAGGGACCTCTGAGTAAGAATTCCAAATAAAATACAAATGGATAAACTACAATATACCAGTACAAAATGTGATGGGCTAAGGCCAACAATGGCGAATTTCTGAGATGTTTTTTGTCATGTTGCCATTTTCTTGACATCCATCCTGATAGCAATTACTAAATGAAAAGATCTGACAAAAAAGCCTGGTGGTTGTTGTAGGCCTGTATGAATCATTCCAATCGTTTACTTTGGTCTGAATTAAATGATTAGGCCCGAATGGCCTACCTACCCAGCTACCTTTACCTACCTGAGTACAGTCTGCCAGTGCACTCGTTAAGCATGGCTTGAGTCCTCCACAAGGCGAGGCAGAGCTAGTGCCGAAGCTACCTAGCGCTAAACCTAGCTAGCTGTGTTTTGTAAGAGTAGGGGGGCCTGATGGGAGGGGGAGGACATTGATGTTCGTTTGTTTTTTTCTAATCCAGGGTACTCTCACTGGTTTCTCCAAATCGCTTACACTAGTGTTGAGCAAAGTTGTATTAGTAGTTTTAAATGTGGATTTGTTGTTTTGTAAAGGTGAATCTGTAGTTCAAGCCGACTGCTCTCTCTCTCTCTCTCACGCTCTCTCTCTCAATCAGCGGGCGGCGGCATCAAGAAATCAGGCAAGAAGTAAGTGAGCTGAACGCTGCCATGACGACGACAACCTGGTGTGCAACCCACGTCTCTGGTTCCAGCCAAGCCCCCCCTCCGCCCCCCCCTCCCCTCCTCCCCTCCTGTGTCCACCACCCTCATACTCATCCAATCCCACAGTTCAAATGCCGGTCTGGAGAAAACATTAGAGATACGTTTTCCAGGCCGTGATGCTCTAACATGCGTTGAGCGTAGAAAGCAGAGGCCTGTCAGTCGCACGTCCCAGCCTGCCTCCGTTGGCCGCAGCAGTCTGAGCACGGACAGATATGGACTCTTTACTACTAACCATTAACTCCTGGAACCTCGAGTAGCTTTTGATTTTCTTGAAAAGTATTGCTGTTGTGAAGAATATCAATAAAGTTTTTTTTTCGTATGCGTTTTTTATTGTCTGGTTGGTATTGAGGTTTGCATTAGGGGGTTTGTATTAAGTATGTCAGCCCTCGGCTGTATATGGTGTCATATACTGCTGACTACTAGCTGCTTCTAGTGGCTCTGTTGGCATCTGTCCATGATGTCAAATATCCCATTTAAGATACTAAGATACTGAAATATTGCTCAGATCTCAAAAGATGCACAAACTTCTGTTGGGTAGCTTGTTCATCTTGTTTCCCGACATGTCATTGGCTGTCATTGGAGTAGCCTCAGACACCTGCCGTGAGGGGGGAAAACCAGTCCGAGTCTGGATTCTGCTGCTGCTGCTGCTGTATGGTTAGGATGTCAGGGTGCCACGTTAAGACGCCCCCATCATGCTCTGCTCCAGCTTGGCCTTCTGGAGCCTCAGCATCTCGATCTCCAGACACAGCTTCTCCCTCTCTAGCAGGAGGTTCCCTCTGCGCAGCACCACCAGGTCCTCACCTGCGGCGAGGAGGGCACAATGATGTCTGAGCTAACACCGCCACGTAGCCACCGTCGCTAACCTAACACCTAAAGTAGAACGTCAAGGGCCCTGAGCTGTCGACGTCTTACCCACAGCATCCACTGGTGTCTGAACGCGGGACTTGAGCTCCACCTCCACAGGGTAGTGGTCGCTCACCTTCAGTGCCTGGAGAAAGAAGGGAGGTGGGGGGGGGATCAGACGATCAACTTCTAATCTATCAATACAGACAAGGGAGTATACGGTAGAAGGTATATTAGAGGATGCTTCTTTCAGTGAGATGACGCAACCTGTTCCTCTGTGAGTCCGTACGCCTTCTGGAAGTTAAAGGGTTTGGCGGAGTTAGGAACCACGGCGTCCAGCATGTCCTGACCGTACACCACTATCCTGGGAGAGAGAGGAGGACTGTTGAGTTAGCTTGTTGCTGAGGTAGAAGTTTCATCAGTATTTAACCTGTATTTAATCATGTGATCGTCTATGATCCTATTATTTCCAATCTTATGGTTTACTATTGTATAATTTACTGATCTGATGATATGCATTCTTATTATTGACTGATAGGATAATCTACTGGTGGTTCTATGTTCTGATGGTATTATCTCATGGTGGTTCTATTTTCTGATGGTATGATATACTGGTGGTTCTATGTTCTGATGTATGATCTACTGGTGGTTCTTTGTTCTGATGGTATGATCTACTGGTGGTTCTATGTTCTGATGGTATGATCTACTGGTGGTTCTATGTTCTGATGGTATGATCTACTGGTGGTTCTATGTTCTGATGGTATGATCTACTGGTGGTTCTATGTTCTGATGGTATTATCGGCTGGTGGTTCTATGTTCTGATGGTATGATCTACTGATGGTTCTATGTTCTGATGGTATTATCGCCTGGTGGTTCTATGTTCTGATGGTATGATCTACTGATGGTTCTATGTTCTGATGGTATTATCGCCTGGTGGTTCTATGTTCTGATGGTATGATCTACTGGTGGTTCTTTGTTCTGATGGTACGATCTACTGGTGGTTCTTTGTTCTGATGGTATTGTTCACCTGTCATACGTGTGGTCGTTTCCAGTGCTGGCTGTGGTGTCCACGTCGTCTGCGATCAGCCAGTGGAAGTTAGTGTCGCTCCGGATGCGGATGCTCTTCATTTCTTTCTTGGAGACGTAGGCACCGTCCGCGTTGAAATCCCCCAGGATCATCACATTCTAGAACACAGGGTCTTCACAATCAACGATACTACATTCTAGAACACAGGGTCATCACAATCAATGATACCACATTCTAGAACACAGGGTCATCACGCTCAACGATACCACGTTCTAGAACACAGGGTCATCACACTCAATGATACCATGTTTTAGAACACAGGGTCATCACACTCAACGACACCCTATTCTAGAACACAGGGTCATCATCACACTCAACGATACCACGTTCTAGAACACAGGGTCATCACACTCAACGATACCACGTTCTAGAACACAGGGTCATCACACTCAACGATACCATGTTCTAGAACACAGGGTCATCACTATCAACGATACCACGTTCTCGAACACAGGGTTATCACACTCAATGATACCACGTTGTAGAACACAGGGTCATCACATTCTAGAAGAGCACCAAGTTCTCTGGAATTAAAAATAAGCTTTTAAAATGTGTGTGTATGTGTGCGTTCTCTTTGAATAAAGGATACAACGTTCTAGCACCAAGGATCATCACTTTCGAGAACACTGGATCATCGTATTCTAGAACACGGGGTCATCATATTCACATTGCATTCTAGAACATCACATTCTGGAACATCACCTTCTACAACATCACTTTCTATAATATAGGATCATCACATTGAACATTCTGATAGCACGCATTGTGGCATATTGATTATAGATATATGGATAGATAGATATTTACATCAGTCTTCCACTTGTTCTTCATGTGGAGGAAGACATCATAGAGCTCGTCCAGCTCCTTATCAGAGTCCTGGGGTTTAGTGTGGACCGGGACCAGAACCAGGTCCTGGAGGACTGAACACACACACACACACACACACACACACACACACACACATACACACACACACACACACACACACACACACACACACACACACACACATTTTAAAGGCTAATTTTGAATTCCCAAGTTACAATAATTTCCATTAGAATTCATAATATACAGACATTGACAAACATACAGACAAGCTATGTGCAGCTGCATATAGCTAAAGGCAGGTGATTCATCAGCTGGGAGGTATATGCAAGGGCCATGTACAGGGGATGTGGGCAGTCTACCTCTGTATAACATGCACCTCTGTTTGACCTCTTTCTATCAGAATAATGTCAGGTGTGTTTGTTTAAGTTGGATGTGTTGGATGTTTAAGAACATATCCTGTCATTAGACCACCTTGCCAATACATGGAGCTGTCTGCAAATGGAGTTAGCTCTCCAGACTTGTGTAATTTCATCAGCAGCAAGGCTCCAGAGGACATGGTTCGTATCCCGGGGGAGCGAAGGGGAGCTTGGCTCCCCTGAAAGCCTGACCCAACACATTCAGGGGGAGCTCTAAAAAACTGCCCACTTTAATGCACATGCATGTGAATTGGACAGTCGTGGTGCACACTGCAAAAAATAGGGCTCCCCTTAGGCCACTGTGTAATTCGCCAGAGGACTTGGAGAAAATTAGTCTTTGTGCCCCCCCCCCCCAGTGAGCATCACCTGTGGGCGTCCTCAAAGCCTCTTTAAAATCCATGAAACCGTGAAAAAAAAAAAAAAAAAAAAAAAAACATTATGACGAAACATGTTCATTCATGTTCTTTCTTTCGACACCTGTTTTCTGTGTGAGAGAGAATGCTCGAGGCTACAAGCCAGGGCACGATGTGGCCAGCAGGCATTTCATGAAGGCTTTGGAGATGAGGGACTGTAGGACAGACATCCCTCCCCATGTTGAGGGATCACCTGGAAGGTAATACTTTCTTGGTGTTAGATGAACGAGAGCCCCTCTTTCATGAATTAACCACTTAATCGTCCATTTATCAGGCAGGCATCAGTGGAAGGGAGATTTTGGGTAGAGCTGTGACCCCGTCAGAGCCACAGGTCTGTTTCCAGGTCAGGAAGGCAGGCAGACAGGCAGGCAGACAGACAGGTACCTGTGTTGGGACAACGGAAGCGGAGGATGTACGGGTCGCGTGCGAACACGTCTTCCTTCTCCGTCTGCTCGTCGTCGTACTGGTAGAAACCCACCATGTCGACCAGGTCGTCCCTGACACACACACATACACACGCATGCACACGCACACACACGCACACACACACACACACACGCACGCACGCACACACACGCACACACGCGCACGCACGCATGCACGCACACACACACACACACACACACCATTTACATGATTCATGTTATTGCTATACTGTACATACAGTTACTACAGGTTTAACTGTATAAGAGACAGAGAGACAGCTTTATCAGTAGAGATAAAGCTCTCTGTACGGGTAAACCTATCTAGGTAAACCTGTCTAGATTTACCTAGAAAGGTTTACCCGTACAGAGAGAAACAGGTTTACCAGTAGAGAGAGAGACAGGTTTACCTGTAGAGGAAGAGGTACTGCTCCTTGTAGCGAGTTCTACCCAGACGAGAGCTGATCTGCACACTGTAGTGGTGTTTCCTGGAGCTCCTGACAGATATACATACATACATACAGACAGAGAGACAGACAGATATACAGAAAGAGAGACAGACAGACAGACTCAGTACGTTTACATGCAGCAAGAAATTCGAATTTCTGATCGGATCAGATAATGACATGCGTAAGACCGGATCACTTGTCCGAGTATACATGCCGTTCAGAGAATCAGATTAACAGCCGGAGCATGGGCTGACTCTGGACGCTATGTGGCACTGCGCATGTGCAGAATGGCACTGCGCATGCGCAGAATGGAGTATACATGCCGTTAAAAGTCCGACTATGAACGAATTATCCAGGTGTTGTTATCCGATTTTGAGATGTCCGAAGTAGGTCCGAAGTAGGTCGGATTAAGGTGTTTACATGCACTTAAAAAGTCTGAACGATGTCTTATACGATTAGAAATTCTAATTCCTTGCTGCATGTAAACGTACTGACAGACAGGCCGACAGGCACACAGACAGGTAGGCTTAGTTTGTAGATGGTTACGTTAAAGTATTAGTGTATAGATGGTTGGGTTTAGGGTAATGGTTGGTCCTGGTGCATTGTGGGTAACATACGTGTTGATGGCCTTCATGAGGGACTTGACCGCCACTCCACTGATGTCCACCACCTCGATGATCACGATGATGTCATAACGTGAGACGATCTTAGGAGAGAGAGAGAGAGAGAGAGAGAGAGAGAGAGAGAGAGAGAGAGAGAGAGAGAGAGAGAGAGAGAGAGAGAGAGAGAGAGAGAGAGAGAGAGAGAGAGAGAGAGAATTAGAGAGGGATTGAGATGGAGAGAGTGATAGAGCAAGAGATTGAGACAGAGAGAGGGACACAGAAAAGGTAATAGAGGTATAGATTACATTGGGGGATGCCGAAAGCTTTGGAAATGACTTGTGTTATTCATCAATGATTCATTTACAAATTATTTGTTTATGATCATTTCAGGATGTACTAAAATTTTCTAAATGACTTTTCAACACATTTGTTGTATGTTAACATAGCACTTAATTTATAATAACTTAATTACCGTAATAATCTACAAATGTATATTCATGGTTTGGTAACAATTAGTTCTTCATTAAAGGCTTATGACTTGTGACGTTCTTATGAAGTGATACCAGAGTTTCTGAAGGTAACGTACCTGGACCAGAATACGGAGAACATCTGGATCGGAAACTTTGTTGGTTCCAAACTTTTGGACGTTGAATGAAGCTATCTTCATGGCAGCTGGGACACAGCAGGAGGGCATTGTTAAGGAATTACATGTTTGCTGGTGTGTGTGTGTGTGTGTGGGGGGGGGGGGGGGGGTGCGAGTGTGTGTGTGCGCATGTGCATGTGTGTGCGCGTGTGGGAGTGAGTGTGTGTGTTTTTGTGTGCGTATGTGTGTGTGTGTGTATGTGCATGTGTGTGTGTGTGTGTGTGTGTGTGTGTGTGTGCGTGTGTGTGTTTGTGTGTGTTGCTGATAAGGGGGATTTGGCCCTCCCACTTAAATGCCCCCCATGTAAATGTCGTTTAGCGTGTTTAGCGTGTTCCAACACGTTTCCTGTCTGGAGGGGAGGAGAAGGTGTCATGTTGCCAGGCACCCCAGGCAGACCATAATGACCACTCATGTTTACTCGCCACAGAAAATGTCACATAAATATTTACTCTTTTCTAGAAAATATCATATATAACTCTTAAAGCCTTCTCACTCACAAACACAAAACACACACACACACACACACACACACACACACACACACACACACACACACACACACACACACACACACGACCCATGAACAACAACAGTAGGCCTACCTGACCACAAGTAGGAAGTGTCGTTGTTCAAGCAACAAGCCGTAGCTCCCCGCAGCAGAGCGGGCCTCAGAAACAACACGAAACAAACGCCCTGAGAAGGTCTCTAAAGTCCCAGAGGCCGACAGGAACGCGGCTCGCGACTCTAGAACCTCTTGTGAGTTCACGAAATGCGCGACTCTCCAACACCGTTATCCTCTAGAACCCAGGCAAGGTGCCCCTCCACGCCAACGAGGAATATACGCTTCCACCTGGGGGCTCTGGGCGCCCAGATGGAGCTCAGCGGGTGGAGTGGGTGGATTAAGTAGAGAAAGGTGGAGGACAGGAGGACAGGAGGTCGGAGCCGAGGAAAAGTGGGAAGCGGAGCAGTGGAGGCCGGAGGAGAGAGATGGAGGTGGAGGAGAGGACGGTGGAGCAGGAGGTGAGATGGAGGACTCACCGCGAACACGGGAGGAGCTGATGGACGGAGCTGTAGGGCCAGCAGTTCCCTTGTTGGAGCGTTCGATGGTTTGATGTCGTCAGAGAGGAGCTGGTGTCTGGCTCTTGTTTGAGTCTGAGTGGGAGGGTGTTCAGAGAACTTCACGACAGCCAATCACGAAGCGAATTAGCATGAGAAATGGTCGGGTGTGTGTGTGTGTGTGTGTGTGTGTGTGTGTGTGTGTGTGTGTGTGTGTGTGTGTGTGTGTGTGTGTGTGTGTGTGTGTGTGTTATTGACATTTCATTGTTATTGTATTATTAAGTACTATTTCGATATTAAGAAATTACTTTTGGATGAATTGTAATGTCAATCGAGACACATGAAAGTGACTCAAGTCAAGTGTCCTCCACGGGAAGATAAAATGATAAATGAGATATAGTAGTAGGATATATCTCGGTAGTTTGCAGGAACATGCCAGGACCGGTTTGTTTATCTATCCATCTGTGAAACGTGACAAAAGACAAACGTTGAGAGATCCTCTGACGACACTCCCATCCAAGCATACTGTAACCCAGTGGTTCTCAAACTTTTTTCGTCATTCCCCACTTTGAACAAGTGGGGATTTTCAAGCCCCACTTGCCCCCGTCGCCCCAACAAAAATCTTGACGAATTACTTCAAATTATTTTAAATGTATTGAAATTACTAGCACCAAGTATATCAGTCATATTTGATACTGAAAATCAAAATCAAAAACAACAAATAACACAAAGTTCAAAAAGAGAAAATAAAAGTGCAGTTGTACCATCATAACTTAATTTGCAAAAACATAAACAAGAGAACTTTCCCTGCATTAGTGGCTGCAGTGTGCCTGTTTTGCACTGCACAAAGTTCAAAAAGAGAAAATAAAAGTGCAGTTGTGCCATCATAACTTAATTTGTGTGTGTGTGTGTGTGTGTGTGTGTGTGTGTGTGTGTGTGTGTGTGTGTGTGTGTGTGTGTGTGTGTGTGTGTGTGTGTTTTGTTTAGAGTGAATTATCTTGATTGTCAATAGCATTTATAGTAAGATAGGCATGAAATTGAAAATTCCCTCCCGTTTGTCGCGCCCCACCTGTCATGTCTCCGTTCCCCACCAGTGGGGCACGCCCCACACTTTGAGAAGGACTGCTGTAACCCTACATGGTCTGTAGTTTATCAAGCACTCCAAGCACTCCTTTGGCAATATCGATTATGAAAGCCCCTATGTACTTTTATTCGTGCTGGGTTTGATTGTTAAATGAAACTCGTATACAACTTAAAAAAAAAAAATATATATATAAAAAAAAAGAAAAAAGAAACGTAGTATTAGTATAAACGTAGTAGTCGTACCCCTAGTTGCCACTGGGGTGCGCCAAACAACAAGGTTGCGGTAGCGACTTGTCGATGTGGTTCACGGGGAAGAGAACCCATAACCCTAGTGCCTTGCTCATCCGACTGAACACGTTGAACACACTCTCTCTCTCTTTCTCTCTCAATTCAATTAAAATTATCTTAATTTTAGTAATTTTATTAGAATAGATTGGATTAGATTAAACTTTATTGTCATTGTGCAGAGTACAAGAGACAACGAGTTGGCTTTCTAACCTGAAGTGCAAAGGAGCGATTAAGGTGCAGTGAATAGTGCAATATGAGTAGACAGTTGTAGTAAGTAAGTAACAGTAGTAAGTACAGTGGCCCTGCAAAGTAACCAGAGTACAGAGTGCAAGTAATTTTGATATGCCAAAGCAAAATTAAAATCTCTCTCTCTCTCTCTCTCTCTCTCTCTCTCTCTCTCTCTCTCTCTCTCTCTCTCTCTCTCTCTCTCTCTCTCTCTCTCTCTCTCTCTCTCTCAAAAACACACATTCATGAGTTTCATTTCCTCTGATACTTTGTGTGTGTGTGTGTGTGTGTGTGCTAGTTATAAGTGGTTGTTGTCGATATCTTGCACAGCAGTAGAGGAACAGGAGCTGAGCTTTTCAGTCTGGTGAGTTATTCACTTATCACAATTATTATTCCTCGTTATTATTACGTATACTGCTACTATTATTAGTTATTATTGGTGATTATTACTATAATTTGAATTTGTATTGTTATTACTATTACTATTGTTAAGCAGGCACATGATAAACAACTATCATAGTTATAATGAGAATGAATTATAATTCTTCTTCTTCTTCTTATTATTATTATTATTATTATTATTATTATGATTATTATGATTATTGTTATCGTTATTGTTACCAATTATGTTATGTATAATATCTTATATTCTTTACAATGACAATAATATTTCAGAAGTGCCAAATAGTGAAACCATGGTAAGTCCAGGGGGCGTGGTTATCCTAGTGGGCGTGGCCTTGCTCCAGTGGACGGCCCGAGCATCAGCCAACTGTAAAGGAGCTGAAGGGCGCCCAGGAGAGGCAGGCATTGTGGGGAGAGAGGGATGGCCGGGACCCAAGGGAGATAAGGGACAGCCAGGTAACACCGGCCGGGTCAATCACACAGACACACCAGTACACACAGGCTTCAGGACTTTAGGGCGGGAGTGATTATGATGAGGTGATCATCATGTGAAAATGATGACAATGATAATATCGTCAATGGTTATTCTTATTATAATGGATCATTACACAAATAATAGCAATAATGATACAAATAATAATGAAACAAATATAAATACAACTTGTAATACTCCTCCCACTAACAATAATAACACTAATAATCATGATAATTACATTTCATGAGTGTTATTAGCATCATAGTTATCAGTAACAATAATGATGATAGCAGATATTCATAAATATTCTCTCCCCCAGCTCTGTCCGACTCGGGGGCCAAGACCCAGAAGGTGGCGAAGGGGAGACGGGGAAACCCAGGGCCCCCTGGCCCTAAGGGTTACCAAGGAGACCTGGGGGACGAGGGGGAGGTGGGCCTCCCCGGTGCCATGGGTCCAGGAGGGAGCAGGAACCCTGGTGAGGACCTCGCACCTGACCTTTGAACCCTTAACTTTGACCTTTAGAAATGCATTCTTTCAGTTTGGATGGTTAAATGACTCCTAATGTTAGGATGAACAATAGAGCATCGGGGAGGCATGAACATCATGAAGTCAATTTGTTGTCCAAAAATCTTCTTCAGCCAGCCTATCCTAAGACAGGTGCTTTTATTGTGAAAACGTGGACATTTCTCCAGATGTTGAAGGTTTGGTTTCATATTTTTGGTGCTGACTGTTGAGATCTTTTCATGAGTTCAAGCCAGATGGACGGAGAGTTCTTCTTGTCTTCTCTCTCTGTCTCCCCCAGCCTCCTCCACTGCAATTCAGTCTGCCTTCTGTGTTGTCCGGACACTCAGCACATATCCCCAAAACAACCAGGTGAGCACCTGTACAACACTCGTCCAATACTCCCAACACCTGTCGCACACCTGAACAACACCTGTCCAACATCTGTCCAACACTCTGATTAGCTTCCAACGCCTGTCTAACTACACCTGCCCAACACTCTGAACACCTGGCTAACACCTGTACAACACCTGTACAACATCTCTATAACACCTGTCCAACATCAGTCCAACATTCTGAATATCTTCCAACACCTGTCTTACTCTCTTAACACAACAATTCTACCAAATGCTGAACGGTGTGTGTGTGTGTGTGTTTGTGTGTGTGTGTGTGTGTGTGTGTGTGTGTGTGTGTGTGTGTGTGTGTGTGTGTGTGTGTGTGTGTGTGTGTTGTGTCAACAGAAAGTTATCTTCCAGGATGCTGTCGTCAACACAAATGAAGACTTCAGCCTGACCAGTGGAATGTTCACCTGCAGAGCATCAGGGGTCTACTACTTCGTCTTCCACGCTTCCTCCAAGGTACCGTGTGTTGCTGCCAGGTCTCTCCTGCAGAAGAGGAGCTCAACCTCAACAACGCAAACCTGGCAAATATAATAATAATCAAGAAATTAAAACATTTCAAATCAGGTTCCTACTCAACACTGTAAGGGAGATTCTGTGAACAGTAACTGAGGTTCTGTGAACTGTAAGGGAGGTTCTGTGAACAGTAACTGAGGTTCTGTGAACTGTAAGGGAGGTTCTGTGAACAGTAACTGAGGTTCTGTGAACTGTAAGGGCGGTTCTGTGAAAAATAACTGAGGTTCTGTGGACCTCTGATGCGGTGTGTTGTGCAGGTCAGCATGTGTCTGAGACTGAAGAGTGAGGCTCTGACTGACGCTCCTCTGGGGTTCTGCGACTACAACAGCCGAGGAACCGGACAGGTCAGACCCTATTTAGGTCCTCCTTCTGTTCCG
>JAXIVH010000024.1:1186558-1399058 GCA_036785325.1 Urophycis tenuis | reverse complement strand
AGAAAATTCCAGCCCGATCCGCACTCTAACTCACACATACAGAACACACACCACTCACACATACAGAACACACACCAACAGGTGAGCTGTGTGTTCCCAGGTGAGCTCTGGGGGGCTGGCAGTGTACCTCAAGAGGGGGCAGGACGTGTGGCTGGAGGTCAAGGACCACAGGGGCATGACCTCCACAGACAATGGCGTCAGCATCTTCTCTGGCTTCCTCATCCACAACCATATATAACCTTGTCACCACCTTCTCCTCCACCATCTCACATGCTCATCCTCACCTCCTCCTTTATATCTGTATTTCAAATGTTCTGTTCACCAGGAGATCTGGTCCTTGTTCCACCTTCATTAAATGAACTCTCAGAGAATGCCGTCCGTCTCGTCTTGTTCAGAATGATCTGTTATCTTCAGCTGATGACTTTACGTGATGAATCCCACCGCCATCATCTTACTCTGCCCTGGTCCTCAGCCAGACTGCTTCATGGCGTGTTTGAATCAGTTCAGTTTAGGTATGAGGTTAGAGCGACTTACAATCAGTACATTTGTCCTACATTTGTGGAGTTTGGCATGTGGACAGGTTGAGGCAGGGATCGAACCGCCAACCCTCTGGTTAGTGGACGACCCGCTCTACCCACCTTCAGGTTGGTTAGTTGGTTAGTTTAGGGCAGGGCCGGTTAGCATTAGTGAGATTGATAGATACACAGATAGATAGATGGATTGCTTGATTATGAGAAAAGAGAACCACGGCTCTTCCTTGTTCCCAGAAGGAGGAATACATTTGATTCAAAACGTTATTCTGCTGAACCGCAAGTTTCTACTGCTGCATTTTGTCACTTCTTTCACTTCTCCAACTGGCGTTCAATCAAGATGATGAGGAAGATGATATTCTATACTGCTGTGCCATCAGTTTATGGACCTTTGTGTTGTTCGCACAAGATTCATAGCGATGTCATTAAATGTCATATTGCATAATTTATAAACAATATTAATAATATAAGAATAATAATGATAATGAATGATGATGGTGTGAGCCAATAACATTTCATTAGCTCTGACATTCCCCCATGGTTCTCATGACATGAGATAGGGTTAACAGGATGTCTGGGAAGGAAAACAAAACTTTAAACTTAAACTAATTTCCGGAGGAACTGTTGCAATTATGATTTGAGTTCAACTTGAATCAGCAAAACAATGGTTTTTATGAAACTTGTTCCTAAAAATCAATGATTTGAATACAACTTTTTTTTGACAACACCAAAGGGTAACAAGGGTACAATGACTTACCATGAATTATGGTTAATTATGGCATTTGTTTTTGCAGGAATAAGCATGTTCAGTTTGTTTGACAACAAAATTATGATTTGAATACAACTTTTGAATCTTCATCAGTAAAATCATGTTTTTAATAAAACTAATAAAATAAAATTGTATAAAAATGAGAACTAACAAAATAATAATTTGAGTAATACTTTCTGTTTGTTCACCAGTAAAGTCATGGTTTTGATAGAACATGGCTGTGCACCTAGCTAGTGATGGGTGTGTTTAGTCCGTGGTAGCCTGGGTCAGCGATGGGGATGTTTCACTTCTTCGTTTGGGCAGGGTCTGAGCTGCAGCTCTCTGTTGTGACCCAGCAGAGACCAGTATCTCCAGACTACAATGGCAATTTAATCCTGGAACTGATGGTGAGAAAGTCTTTCTAACCATTCTATTCTGAACACATCTTCCTAGGCTCTCTCTGTGTGTGTGTGTGTGTGTGTGTGTGTGTGTTTGTGTGTGTGTGTGTGCGTGTGTGTGTGACAGACAGTCAGATACACTGGGATCCCAGAACCCACATGGCCCACAAGTGAATACCTTTTTTGTTTTCCATTGGTCATACACCCAAGTCTGTGGGACTTCTGGTTTCGGAGATATCCGCAAAAATGTTCCTCCGTTAGAAGGGAATGGCAGGAAAGGGTTAGGGTCAGTGTTGTGGTAAGGTTAGGTGTAGAATTCTGGTCAGGGTTAGGGTTGGAATAAGGGGGTTTTGTGACGAATCCCCGAGCGGTAGGGTTAGGGTTTAGGGTTAGCACACGCGAGCCCCACCACCCCCATCCATACCCCAGGGCTGATATGTGGAGTGATGAAGAATCCATTCTAGTGGCATGAGGTTTTGTTATTGATGGACTGCAGCCGGCACGCCGCCACCTCCAGCCCCCTCCTGCAGAACCTCACCAGTCACAACAAAAACATCACCTACGCCATCACATGTTCCCACTGCCACGTCATTGATGTCGGTGAAACCAAACCCTCCACACTCACCAGCCTCACACAGCATTTATATACCATACACAAAGCCCACTTATATACCATACACCATACACAAAGCCCAACGTGTTCTATACTACCAACAGCACCCGCTCACTTCACAACACATCACAGGCCAGGAGATGAAGGCTAGCTGGCCGGACAGACAGAGGAAGGCAGCGGAGCACAGATGGATGACTAAGCTAAACACACTCACCCCCGAGGCCTCAACATTAGGGAGTAGAGCCCACGCTGGGCTGTGATTCTGGGCACTGGGAGATCCTGGGACGCTCCCTAGTGGCTTCCCTGCGTAGCGGCGGGTGGAACATGTTTCATTATGATGCATGGGTTTTTAGGATTGTTTTCAGTACTTATTCTCATGTATCTCTGAACAAGACAAGATCTCATTCTGATTTCCTCCTGAGGCTTCCAACCTCTTTGATGACATTTAGTCTCATTTGGAGTTAGGATGCAAACGTGTATTTCCATTTCCATTTAAATTTAAGGCATGCTTTTATCCAAAGTGACTTACAAAGAGTACATTTGTCATAAGAAGGTGAAACATTTCATTGCTGCTAATACAGTAAGAAAGTCAACAGAACAAGTTTCAAGCATCTCAATTTAACCATTGCTAATAAACAACATCTCTTGACTAAGTGCCAAGTTACAAGGAGTGATTAAAGTATTTGGTTTTATTATGTATTTATTCATTTAATTTATATTTATTTTTATATTTATTTAGATTCCAGATTTGCCCCTTTCCCACCTAGATGGGACCACAGACACGCACACACACACACACACACACACACACAAAAACACCCACTCACCCACAAGAATAAATTATATATATATATATAAATATGACAAAGCATACACCATTATAACAATATTTCATGCACCATTTCCACCAACACACCACCAGTAGGGATGATGAGACAGGTAAGTAAGCTGATCCCAACAGGGTCAGGCAGAACACAGACAACTCTCAGGCCCTCACACACTACTAACTCCTGGTGCATCTGATCCCTCCTCACCCCAGACCCCCAAAATCCCCCCTTTCCCAGACCCCCACCCGCTTACCCCCCAGTCCAATCAAATTGTAGGATATGTTAAAGATTAAACTTCTGTCTTTGTGTGTTTTCGTCTGTATGCTATTTTAAAAACATGTGGATAATAGGTGAGCCACTAGAAAGTAAATTCAAAGACACGTATGGGGTGTATTTGCCAGAAACAGTGTTAAGCCTGCAACATTTCACCGTGATGGCAAAACCCTTGAGAGCAATAGAGGCTCTAATGATACGTCATGAAAGTTCTGTTCACCCTGGTAACCCAAATCAAACAATTATCATTTGAACGTGGACTTGACATCGACAGCGCGCGATACCTGCACCGAGAGACAAGACAACACTCAACAACACAAAAACACACGACGGACTTGGACGGCTTTTTTGGGCGTGAATTTAATCAGCGACAATAAGTCACCGTCCAAATACTTCATTCATCATGAACATGGTGAGGAAAAAAAAAATTGCATGTCGGCACACTATCGCCAAGTTTAAAAGATGCTGTTCCTATCGCGAGACGAATCACATATACGTTGTGAGCGAGACGAATTCAATCGATCAATCCGAGTACGCAGGCGCACGGCTGTACACAAACTAATTTATTGTTTGCACAGTACAGGGAGAGAGAGAGAGAGAGAGAGAGAGAGAGAGAGAGAGAGAGAGAGAGAGAGAGAGAGAGAGAGAGAGAGAGAGAGAGAGAGAGAGAGAGAGAGAGAGAGAGAGAGAGAGAGAGAGAGAGAGAGAGAGAGAGAGAGAGAGAGAGAGAGAGAGAGAGAGAGAGAGATCTGCTTTGCAAGTGCGCTTAAACGAACTTCTGACGATGACTATTATACCGATTGTGAAATCTAATTCTTATTTTAGTCCCTTGACGAGCTCCTGGTGGACACCACCTCCATCACCTCCTCCCTGTCTACATTTATACCACTCATATTGTGAATATAGAAATATGTTTTATAGGGATGCAGAATGTTGATAATGCTGACAACAACAACACCATGTCAGCCAATACCAATACAGAGTATTGGTATCAGTAGGGTTGACTTGTAACTAAATGCTTAGGGCAGATACAGGCGTCCCTTGCATTTGTCCTAACTTTCTTTTTGCCATGGCTACAAGTTAAATGCGATATGTTGCTTATGAAATTGGTTACTCAATAACAAAATGATCTTACATTGGGTTCTCTCATACACATTGTCTGGGCTCAATAAAGTACATATTATCGTGTAATTTATTCTGTTATTTGGCACCACTGCAGGCAGATTCACAGATACCTGTGTTATCTGGGGGTGACCAAGACTTGGACTCCTGCAGCCCTCTGAAACTCAAAAGTAAGACAACTTTTACTCTTGACCTTTTCTGAGATGTATTTTAATACATTAATTGAAACCCCTTCAAATATGAGTATCTGCTGTAGGTGTTTAGTCTTTCAAACATTTACAGGCATTTTGCATTTTTTCTTGTTCTTCATTTTCAGCCACGTTCGTTGTGGTCATCTGGATGGTGTCAAAGGTTTCTTTGGAAGGGTCAGACTGCAGGAGCCAGTGTGGAGCAGAGCATCTCTGTGACCCCAGCTCCCTGGCCACCTCCCCCTCCATCTCCCCCATCTGCTCCTTCTCCTCCTCCTCCCCTTCCTGCCCCTCCATGTCCCCCATCTGCTCCCTCTCCTCCTCCTTCCCTTCCTCCTCCCTCTCTTCCTCCCTCTCCTCCTCTTCATTCTGCTCCGTCTCCTCCCTGGACAGTGACACCAGCCCCTGGGCCACATCCTCCTCCTCCTCCTCCTCTTCCTCCTCCCTGGACAGTGACACCTCCCCCCAGGCCTCCATCGTCAGCCAGGAGCCGCAGCAGGTAGACAAGGAAGTCATGTTGACATGCTGCGTTCACATTCACACGACTCACACAACAGTGTATTTAGAGATCTTTGTTTTCTGCTCCTCTGGTGGATGACACCGAGCCCACCACTGGCTGTTTCTCTGGCCTGTGGAAGGCCCTGTTATCCTGCTTCACCTGGAGGAAGGTTAGCCAATGACATGTTAATCACACTTATACATTTATTACATCGTCAATGTGAATCATTGTGGTGGTGCAAGTCAAGGTTTTTATTAACAATAATTATCATCCCACAGAAGGAGCAGAGCGATGAGCCCGGGTGTTTGATGCCCACTGGGAGGGCAGCCCAGCGCTGAGCTCCACCAAGAGGCCAGGCTGTTGTACATAGTTCTGTATATAGTTGTGTACTACATAGTTCATAGTAGATAGATAAGATAGTTAAGATAAGATAGATAAGGTAGATAAGATAGTTAAGATAAGATAGTTTAAGTTTTATTTATTTCTTAGATAATATAGTTAAGATAAGATAGATAAGATAGTTTAAGTTTTGTTTATTTCTTAGATAATATAGTTAAGATAAGATAGTTTAAGTTTAATTTATTTCTTAGATAATATAGTTAAGATAAGATAGATAAGATGGTTCGAGTTTCATTTATTTCTTAGATAAGATAGTTCAAATAAGATAGTTTAAGATTTATTTATATATTTTTTTGTTTACATAAAAAAGTGTTTGGTTTAAGAATGTAGGTCAGATCTGTGTTCTTGTTTCTTGGTCTCTTTCTTGTTTCTTGTTCCCTTTTTCAGGTTGGCTGGTCCATGAGAAGACCTATGAAGATGAAGTGATGAAGAGACCGAGAGATGAAGAAGACAGCTTTAGAGCTAAAGAACTTCTCCACAAGGTGATTGGTACTTCAGTAGCTAAGAGGCACATTGTAACGCACCGTCATGACGTTGAGCGCTCAGTTCCTTCCCTCCATCCATCAGGCTCCAGAGAGGAACTTCAGGGTGGGGGAAGAAGAGTGGAGCTGGTCCATGACTTACCGAAGAGGATAAGACAGACGTAGATGAAGAAAGCGAGGACGACGGACGAAGAAGGTCGAGATTTAGAGATAAAGATCTTACCACAAGGTAATTGTTACTTCCATAGTCGAGATGCACCTTGTAATGCACCAATATGATGTTGAGTGCTCAGTTCCTTCCCTCCTTCCGTCAGGCTTGGGAGAGGAAGAGGAGTGGAGCTGGTCTGTGACTTAACGAAGAGAAGACAGAGGAAGATGAAGAAAGCAAGGACGACGGACGAAGATGAAGAGAGACGAAGAATATTTGGAGAGAAATAGCTGAGGGACGACGACGATGAAGAGGGCGACGGACGAAGAAGGTCGAGCTTTAGAGATAAAGATCTCATCCACAAGGTAATCGTTACTTCCATAGTTAAGAGGCACATTGTAACGCACCGTTATGACGTTGAGCGCTCAGTTCCTTCCCTCCATCCATCAGGCTCCAGAGAGGATCTTCAGGGTGGAGGAAGAGGAGTGGAGCTGGTCCATGACTTACCGAAGAGGAGAAGACAGACGTAGATGAAGAAAGCGAGGACGACGGACGAAGAAGGTCGAGATTTAGAGATAAAGATCTTACCACAAGGTAATTGTTACTTCCATAGTCAAGATGCACCTTGTAATGCACCAATATGATGTTGAGTGCTCAGTTCCTTCCCTCCTTCCGTCAGGCTTGGGAGAGGAAGAGGAGTGGAGCTGGTCTGTGACTTAACGAAGAGAAGACAGAGGAAGATGAAGAAAGCAAGGACGACGGACGAAGATGAAGAGAGACGAAGAATATTTGGAGAGAAATAGCTGAGGGACGACGACGATGAAGAGGGCGACGGACGAAGAAGGTCGAGCTTTAGAGATAAAGATCTCATCCACAAGGTAATCGTTACTTCCATAGTTAAGAGGCACATTGTAACGCACCGTTATGACGTTGAGCGCTCAGTTCCTTCCCTCCATCCATCAGGCTCCAGAGAGGATCTTCAGGGTGGAGGAAGAGGAGTGGAGCTGGTCCATGACTTACCGAAGAGGAGAAGACAGACGTAGATGAAGAAAGCGAGGACGACGGACGAAGAAGGTCGAGATTTAGAGATAAAGATCTTATCCACAAGGTAATTGTTTCTTCAATAGTTGAGAGGCACATTGTAATGCACCAATATGATGTTGAGTGCTCAGTTCCTTCCCTCCTTCCGTCAGGCTTGGGAGAGGAAGAGGAGTGCAGCTGGTCTGTGACTTACCGCAGAGAAGACAGAGGAAGATGAAGAAAGCAAGGACGACGGATGGAGATGAAGAGAGCAAGAGAGACGAAGAACATTTCAAGAGAAAGAGCTGAGGGACGATGACGATGAAGAGGGCAACGGACGAAGAAGGTCGAGATTTGGAGATAAAGATCTCATCCACAAGGTAATCGTTACTTCCATAGTTAAGAGGCGCATTGTAACGCACCGTTATGACGTTGAGCGCTCAGTTCCTTCCCTCCATCCATCAGGCTCCAGAGAGGATCTTCAGGGTGGAGGAAGAGGAGTGGAGCTGGTCCATGACTTACCGAAGAGGAGAAGTCAGACGTAGATGAAGAAAGCGAGGACGACGGACGAAGAAGGTCGAGATTTGGAGATAAAGATCTTATCCACAAGGTAATTGTTACTTCCATAGTTAAGAGGCACATTGTAATGCACCGTCATGACGTTGAGTGCTCAGTTCCTTCCCTCCTTCCGTCAGGCTCGGGAGAGGAAGATCAGGATGGAGGAAGAGGAGTGGCTACCGTGGACTTCCACAGAGAACCTCCACAGGAACACAGCTGTACCACACCAGCTGATGCTGCTGCCGCTGCCCGATGACCACCATGTCCTGGTCATCTGGGGTCAACATGGTGGTCAGCCAGACCTGCCCTAGGTCAGGAGAAATATGTGCATGTTGTTTATGTTGAAAGTTTGCACATTCTCCCTGGGTTAACATTCTTCTCCTGGCGCTCCGGTTTCCACTCCTAAAAGTAAGGAATTTCATTGGGCAGGTGAGGCTGCAGCTGAGCTTGTTCTTCTGTCGGGCTGTGACTGTTTTCTGGACCATGATTCACCATTATATTACATTTAATTTATATAGCGCTTTTCTAAGGACTGACACTTTAAGACAAGACAAAATACAGGAATAAAAACAAAAACGTCAAATAAACGCTACATTGTGAAGCATACAAATTAAGATGCAGGTGAGGAGTTGTGTTAAAATCAATTTAAAATAGGTCTGCTTTCCATGTGTGGTTTTCAAATGTTCTGTCCATAATCGTTTGATGCACTGCAACCATGATGTCAAGCAACGAAATGTGCAGCAATCCTCCGTTTTCCGTTAAAACGCTGCGATGCTTGACTCACCCCACTAGAGAGAGCTCTATAGCCACATCATTGCCAAACTTCTATGGGAACTTGTAATATCTGAAGGCAAAATGAGTGGAGTCAAAAATGCATTGTGGTTGTTTCTTACCATGAGTTTAATTAGAAAGGTATAGGTAAAGGTATATCAACTGTTTGTTTAAATATCAAATCACAGGAAAAAAAATATGAACAGCAATGCAATTGTATTTGAATGACCAACATAATGCTCATGTAAACTTAAAAGGCAGACAATGAGACATCAGAAGAATGGACAAGGGTGAAAAGGTAAAAATTCCAGACATTTCTGACTAAATAATACATTGATTATTAATTAGGCCAACCTCTTATTGTGTCTTACCATGCAGCCAGCAGCGGTTAACGTGCGTTCATCACGTACAGTGCAATCATGGCTCCACTCACCTCACCATCCTGTAACAGCTGCACACGCCTCGCTGAGAAAGTTACCGAGCTTGAAGGACGCATTTCCAACCTGTATCAGATCCGCGAGGCTGAGCTGTTAATGGACACAGTCACATTCGATCCACCTGCACCCGAAGCCACTTCTCCGGACACCAGCCTCCACGACCACTGGATACGCCAAGGTGCCAAGCCCAAAACTCAGGGCTTCTCCACCCCATCTGCACCTGAATCCTGGTCGCTGATCACCAGTCATGATAGGCGAGGACGCCGCTCCGCTCCTACACATAGACATCCACTTGGAAAATAAATTTTCCCCTCTGGAGGAAGATGACTCCACTCCTCTCGCAGAGGAACCCCGACCCTCTCCTCCGGCTCCGGCGTTTCCGTCTCTTCCGGCTCCACACCTACTACGCCGCTCCATGCCGTTGTTTACACCCGCGCCGCGGCATGCGTCTCGAGCACCTGAGGCAACGGCCTCACTGAAGCCCGCGTCCCAGGTGGAGCTTCAGCAGCCATCGGCCACACGACGTCTGGGCTCGTCCCTCTCAGGTCCGGCGCAAGTGGCTCAGCACCCCGTGAAGCACAGCACCTCCACCTCTACCAACGCCCGCTCCAACTTTGGAAAAGTGCAGCGCTTATCCTCCAAGAAGGGGCCTCAGTCAGCGCGTACGCGTCACTCCGGACCACCGCTTCTTTTTCCCGTCGGTGGGTCTGGGAGGCAACAGGCTGCTGAGGATATTTATGACGACCGCTCCCCTGTGCTTGTTGTTGGAACTTCCATGGTCCGACACGTAGAGCTCAGCAGATGCAGCACCTCCTGCCACCCAGGTGCGCTCGTTCAGGACATCAATGACGTCATTCCGCAGCTGCTCTCTCAACGTCCGTCAGTCTCCACTGTGGTTGCTCACGTTGGTACGTGCGACCTTACGCTGCAGCAATCGGAGAAGCTTAAGGATGACTCCATCTCCCTCATAAGCACCATTCTGGACTCCAACAAACAGTGTGTAGTTTCTGGCCCCTTTGTTCCCCCCTGTTTTGGCGATGTAAAATTTAGCCGACTCAGACAACTCCACATCTGGCTTAAAGGTTACTGCCGCAGCCGAGACATCCCATATGTGGACAACTTTACCGCTTTTCTCCACAGAACTGACCTCTTCAAATATGACCGTCTCCACCCAAATCTCATCGGATCTCGCCTCCTATCCCTGAACATTGAACTCACTCTGCGCTCCTGCATGACTTACTCTGGTTGACGGTCAGTAATTCCACACTCCAAGCATTATAGTCCAGTCTCATCCATCCCTGTTATCACAAACTTTAGGCCCAAGAAATGCACTTTTGATCTCACCAGTTCAGCTAACCTCAGTAATCTTATCCATATCTCTCCAGCTATCAGCCCCTCAGACAGCAATGCCCCTCAAAAATTAAAAATGGCTCTATTAAATGTCAGGTCACTTACAAATAAATCATTTTTAATAAATGAACTCATTCGCACCAACAGTCTAGACCTCATTTTACTAACTGAAACCTGGCTGGATAAAAATGGTACCGCTACACTTATTGAGACTGCGCCTCCAAATTTCAACTTCATCCATACCACTAAGAAGAAGAAGAGAAGAAGAAGAAGAAGAATTACTCATTTGATCCCGTGAGGGAAATTTGGTCTTCTGCATTTAACCCAATCGTGAATTAGTGACACACTCAGAACACAGTGAAGCACACAGTGAGGTGAAGCACACACTTAAACCCGATGCAGTGAGCTGCCTGCAACAGCGGCGCTCGGGGAGCAGTGAGGGGTTAGGTGCCTTGCTCAAGGGCACTTCAGCCGTGCGCACTGATCGGGGTTCGAACCGGCCACCCTCCGGTTACAAGTCCGAAGCCCTAACCAGTAGGCCGCGGCTGCCCCCCACTAGAGCTGATAGGAGAGGTGGTGGAATTGCTGCTGTCTACTCTGACATTTATGCCTGTAAGGAAGTCCACCTTGGTGAATTCATATCATTTGAACACCTTGCTTTGTCAGTACATTGCAAATAACTGTTTACCGTCCACCAAAATCCAAATATGGATTTCTGGAAGATTTTTCTCAGCTATTATCTAAGGTCTCCACTGATTATGACTTATTCTTATTATATCTGGTGGTGACTTTAATATTCACATTGACATTGAAACTGATTCAGATGCCATAAGCTTTACTAGTCTGCTGGAGGCATTCGACCTCTCTCAACATGTCCGTGGACCCACCCACAATAAAGGACATACTCTTGATCTTGTCATCTCAAAAGGACTTAACATTACAATGCCTCTTGTTGTGGACATAGCTTTCTCTGATCACTGTTGCATTTATTTTGATGTTTCTGCTTTCCCTGTACAACATAACAGTTCTCGATTAGTGAAAAGACGCATAATTAATGACAATACTATTGAAAGCTTTAAAAAGAGTGTTTGTGAGTTGTCATTGTCCACGATATCTTCTACTGGGGACCTTGTGGACAACTTCAACTCAAAAATACAGAGTATATTTGACAAAATTGCACCAGTAAAAACTAAATATGTAAAAAAACAAAAGGCTCCCTGGAGAAATGGAGTGGACATCAGATCCTTGAAGAGAAAGTGTCGTCAGGCAGAGCGACAGTGGAGAAAAACAAGACTTCAGGTTCACAATGACATTTATAAGGATAAACTGAATGAATATAACAAAGCAATCAAACAAGCTAGACAACTTTTCTTTTCTAAAATCATCAATGAAAATATTAATAATAGTAAAGTGCTTTTCTCCACTGTTGACAGACTTGTTAACCCACCGTCCACCATCCCTTCAGAAATGTTGTCCTCAGAAAAATGTGATCAATTTGCTTCTTTCTTTAATGACAAAATCATGACTATTAGACAAAACATTACTGCCTTAAAATCTACTACTGAACTTGCCCTTCCTTTCTCCAGGAACTCCACCTGTGTCATGTCTCACTTTAACTGTTTAAATCTGACAGAACTTGGAAATATTGTTGGTCAGCTCAGATCCTCTACCTGCTGCCTGGATCCTCTCCCAACTGCATTTTTCAAAACTGTCTTTAACTGCTTAGCACCAGAGGTTTTACATATTATTAACTTATCTCTTCAGTCAGGCATATTTCCTACATCACTAAAAAGAGCTGTCATCAAACCACTTCTCAAGAAGAACAATCTGGATCAAAATGTCATTGCAAATTACAGGCCCATCTCCAACCTACCATTCCTTAGCAAAATACTTGAAAAGACAGTTTACATTCAGCTCAAGAACTATCTCGCATCAAATAGCCTTTTGGATACTTATCAGTCTGGTTTCCGTCCCCACCATAGCACAGAAACAGCACTTATTAAAGTTTTAAATGATCTACATATAAACACAGACTCCAAAAAAAATTCCATTCTTGTTCTACTTGATCTCAGTTCTGCATTCGATACCGTTGACCACAAAATCCTACTCGAAAGGCTTGAAAGATGGGTTGGCTTGTCTGGCCCAGTTCTAAACTGGTTCAGAACCTACCTTTATGACAGGCAATTTCATGTCACCATTGGTGAATTCAAGTCCAACACAATGAACGTTACATGTGGGGTACCTCAGGGGTCAATCCTTGGACCACTGCTGTTTAATCTCTATATGCTTCCACTCTCTCATGTCATACGCAAACATAATCTTAGTTACCATAATTATGCAGACGATTCGCAACTTTACATTTCACTACACCCAGATGACCTATCACCCATAATATCCCTCACTCAGTGTATCAAAGATATTAATCAATGGATGTCAGAAAACTTTTTACAACTAAACAAAGACAAAACAGAAATACTCGTCTTTGGTGCACAGGCTCAGAGACAGAAAATCGCAGCACATCTCAACTCTCTCTCTCTTGACAGCAAAACGGAAGCAAGGAATCTGGGTGTAATTATCGACAGCAATCTAAATTTCAGAAGTCATATCAACCACATTACAAGATCATCTTTCTACCATCTCAAAAAATATCTCCAAATTACGGGGCTTTCTGTCAAAATCAGACTCAGAAAAATTAATCCACGCATTGATAACAAGTAATTAGATTACTGTAATGGTTTATTCACTGGACTCCCCAAATCAAGTATTCAAAGGTTACAACTAATTCAAAATGCAGCTGCACGTATTCTTACTGGTACCAAGAATTATCAACACATCACACCCATTCTTAAATCTTTGCACTGGTTACCCGTTAGAACAAGAATCGATTTCAAAATACTGCTCCTGGTTTATAAAGCACTACATGGCCTTGCACCTCAGTACATTACAGATATGCTCATCACTTACACTCCAGCAAGAACACTCCGGTCAACAGGCAGTGGCAATTTACTCATCCCCCGCACCAGATCCAAAGAAGGGGAGGCAGCTTTTAGTGTATACGCCCCACAAAAATGGAACACCCTGCCTGACACAGTTAGACATGCCACATCACTAGCCATCTTTAAAAACAGACTAAAAACCTATCTTTTCTCAACAACATTCTGTTGAACTGTGTGTGTGTGTGTGTGTGTGTGTGTGCATGTGTGGTTGTGTGAGTGGGTGCACATGTATGAGTATGTATATTGTTTACTTTCACTTGTACTCTTGAATTGTCTATTAATTGATCTATATATGTAAAATGTTTTTATTGTAACTATGTAACTGTGAAGCACATTGAGTCTGCCTTGTGCATGAAATGCGCTTTATAAATAAAATTGAATTGAATTGAATTGAATTTGTTAAAAAGGTACAGGCCATGAAGGACTAACATACACAGAAAAAAAGTGCTGGGTTGATTCTGTAAACACACTGTTGGGTTGTTCATGCTGGGTCAAATTGGTTGTAAGGGGTTCATTCACAGCTTAACAGCCAGTTGGGTTAATTTGACCCATCTGCAGGTTCATTCATTTTCCCGCTCATCCGCTGTCGAACGTTCTGGATACTTTGATTTCGGTCCACAAGTCTGCTGATGTCCAAGCAGGGACGAGGGCGACGGATAACCATGGCGATGTTGGGAATCATCCTCAGGGTTACCAGCATTGGAACGCTCAGCTGAGAGAGGGAGGATGGAGAATGAGGTCCACACAGCACAACAGACGGGTGACAGGATGTTATGGTAAGTTAATAAGAATACTTTACCTAACTTCATATTTTGAATAAGCTGTTGTAATGACATGATCTTAAGCTCAGTTCATTGTAAAAATACAATCTTTGATCATGGGGGGGGGGGTTTATTTTGACATTTATTAACTAGCTAGATGCTAACGTTAGCTAACAATAGCTAACTTTAACAATGGTTATAATGTTAGCTGATTACCATGCTAATATTATATCTGCAGCCTTTTTGAATTTTTCAATTTAATGTGTGGGGGTCTCTTGGCTTTATATTCACCTATATTGCCTTTAACGTTACTGTCCTACTGTACATTTGGGGTCCGTTAGCTAGCTAGCTAATGTTTTGTTAATGTTCATTAACCCTCTAGGCGCCCGGGAGCGCCTGTTCTATATTTCACTATAGCGCTCGTAATTTTAAAGTTATTTTCGTGTATCAAAAACGGAAAATAAAGTCATGAGCTTTGCATTGCGGATAATACTTTAAGTTGTCACCAATGAACCGGAACCGGAAATATACATTGTAACGTTGATTTCTTAGTATCAAATTAAAGAGGAAGTCGTGTTTATTTTTTAATGAGAACAACTTGTGATTGTCATTGTTGCAGGCCACGCCATTGAGATAGACTCTTTGCTGGGGACAGTAGAAGTTGGTTGTAAGGCTTTCTTTGTTGTGGACATCAATTACACCAAGCAGTGCTGGCCCACCTGGGAGTTTTTCCATTGATGGACATGAGTCGTTATCTGTTAACTTTTTGAGGACAACAGTTTTTTCGCACACTTAGGGGGTGCGTAAAAGTTTTCAATGTTTTTATTGTATGTACACCATAGAGCTTTTGTAAGAGTTTTCTTCCCTGTCTTCCTTATTGACTTTTTTTTTTTAAAAATAAATAAACTTTTGTCAAATGTCATTGAATTACAGTGGCCTTTTTGTATGTGTTTTTATGATTATGGGATATTATTATTATTTACTATAGAAACAGCAAGGCAATGAGATGGGAGATAACCCAGTGTATGGGTTATCCCACTTCAGAGTTTTAAGTCTACATAGCATAGGCTACGGAATGCGCACATAGCTACTTAATATAATTCATTGCTACTCTATTCACTCCACATACACAATGCGCACATGGCTACTTAATATGGTAATTTATTCACGTGTAGCGACTTCAGCGTCAACTCGAAGCCGCTGAGAGAGAGAGAGAGAGAGAGAGAGAGAGAGAGAGAGGGGGGGGGCAGTGAAGCAGCTGCGTAAGGTACGTAACGTTAGCCAACAACAACTTGCTAAATATATTATTTTGATTTCGATTTGACTAAAAGAGTATTACTCCTGTAGATGGATATCAGAAATTTATTCGCTTGCAGCAGGGATAAAGCAGAATGGAATGAGAGAGGTAAGTCCTAGCTAGCTAGGCAACATAAATCTCTCTTAATTCTAAGTTAGCTAACTGATTCCTTGTATCAAAACAACCATATTAATTTGCTGTACAGATAGTGACTTTTGTTAGATAAGGATGGGAAAACCAAAGTGGTTACGAGCTGTCAGTCAGACCCAAGGGGAATTTCCAGTGAGTTTATGAAACAGTTCTAACTGTGGCATAATGTTGGTTATGGTCAGCTGGTTCTGGTCAGGACCTCTGCATCAATGATAAATTTGAGTAAGCTTGTGTTAGTTGACAGATATGGCCTATGGATACTACAGTGGTTCTCAAATGGTCTATCTTCAGGAATAATTTTTTTTTTCCTTAATCATCAAGTCGTGACCCAAATTTTGGAAACATTCAAATTTATTTCACAGAAAAATAGCACAGAAATATGGTCTTGTCTTGATAGTCGGTTTGCCTTTGGCTAAAATACTCTTGTTTTGTCACTAGAAAAATGGCTAAAAATATCTGGTTTTGCTGCCACAATTAGATTTTTTTTTCCTCTAAACTTTTTTTTTCTCCCCATGCACGCATCTGACTGCGACCCACTGAAAATGACCCCACAATCCACTTTTATGTCACGACCCACCAGTTGGGAACCAATGGTCAACTGTATAACAGTTACTGTAATATTTCCATGTCTGTCCAGACAAAGTGGAGCAGCAGAGTGCAGGAAGAGGTGAGGGAGAGATGGAAGTTGATGAGCAAGAGCAGAGGTGAGTTGACTATCAATGAGGGATGTCCCAATCATGTTTTTTTGTTGTTGTTTTTTTTTTTTGTTGCCTCTGAGTCATTTCATTTTAAATGTCGATAGCTGAAATGCAAAACCTCCCATCTGTAAAAAAACCCCAACACTTTGTTGGAAAACAAAAAATCTGTCAGTTTCTTACAGAATGCTTTTTGGTCAGGTGACTTTTTTGTCACAAGGAAGGGTGGGATAACATTGCAAACAGAGCAGCCTTCACTATTCTTATAATCATAACCATGTGAAAACTGAAGATCATAAACAATGCAGATAGGAGAGTTTGAGCTATGTACAGTAACAGTGGCGATTCTAGAGATTTATACATGGGGTGGCAGAGGGGTGGCAGGCATATATTGTAGGGTGGCAATTTTTTTAGGAAGCCCACCTTACTTTGTACTTTATATGCACCCATATACAACAGTTTTTTCAACACCCAAGTGTGATAAATTCAATATTTGGTGTACATACATGAGCATTCCACTTTTTAGTACATTAAAACAGTGTTTCCCTTGGGATTATTGTAGCAGCAGAAATGTTGCTCATCCCAAGCAGGCCTTATGGGGGGGGGGTCCGGGGGCATATCCCCCGGGTCTAAAATTTTGAACATTGTTAATTCAATCTAATCAATCTGAGGCACTTTGAAAGCAAAATCAAGCCATAGGAATGATTTAGAAATTTGAGGACTTCCCAGCACTTTACAAAATTCCAGCATTATCCTAGAAGTAAAGCCCTCCCTCAAAGGCCTGCCTGCCAAAGTGTTTTGTGAGTGTATGTGTACAGAATAGGTTAGACAGGTTTGTGAGAACAATTTTTTTATTTTTTCAGTGTGTTAAAGTCACAAAATATATACAAGTATTTACATTATCAGTTATTGATGAAATTTCACATTGTAAATGCAACCAAAAAAATACAAAGTAGATTAGAATGTTTTTTGACTCCGTTACATATATCATCTGAGTATTTACAAGTATTTACATTATCAGTTATTGATGAAATTTCACATTGTAAATGCAACCAAAAAAATACAAAGTAGATTAGAATGTTTTTTGACTCCGTTACATATATAATCTGAGTATTTACAAGTATTTACATTATCAGTTATTGATGAAATTTCACATTGTAAATGCAACCAAAAAAATACAAAGTGGATTAGAATGTTTTTTGACTCCGTTACATATATCATCTGAGTATTTACTAGTATTTACATTATCAGTTATTGATGAAATTTCACATTGTAAATGCAACCAAAAAAATACAAAGTAGATTAGAATGTTTTTTGACTCCGTTACATATATCATCTGATTACTATACTGTATCATCTGTATCAAATCTACAGAAGCTGTATGCGACGATTGCTATGCTGTGCAGCAAATCTCTTCACAAACTCATCCAAATCTACATCTTTCGCACGTTTAGACTCAATACTGAGAATTGCTATACTTGCTAGTCTGTTCTCAGTCATAGTAGAACGCAGGTGATTCTTGATTAGTTTAAGAGCTGAAAAACTCCTCTCACATGCTGCACTGGTAACAGGCAATACCACAGCTATTTTACATAACCTGAACATCTCAAAGAATACCTCCTTGTATGGTTCCAAAAAATTAACAAATTCTATTAAACTGGAGGGACCTTTTCCATGTGTTGCTTGTCGATCTAACAACCTTCTAGTCTGGTAGAACTAGCTAGCGACAACTGGTGACAACTAGCTAGCGCCTGCTAGCTAGTTACCGAACTGTCTTGAAAAGCTATCTTGTGGCTAACCGTGACATGAGGTAAAACGTAGCTAGGGGTTAGCCACATAATAGCTAGCTAGCCTCATCACTCGGTAGTTAATTCTGAAATCGATAACAACACAACATATTCATCCAGAAACTACCAGTTACTAGTACCATATCTCTAATAATAATAATAATAATTATAATAATAATACGTTTATTTTGTACAGCGCCTTCCATCTATGAGGAATTATAAACGTTTCAAAATCACATTACACTTTGATGTTGCCCACCTGTGAACAGGCTCCATCTGACAGCTTGTGTCCGCGCTGACTCCACGTCAAGGCAAAGAGATTCTGCGATATGGATGCAACCATTCGTGATGGGGGTGGCAGACCCCTTTTCAGGGGTGGCGGCTGCCACCCCATGCCACCCTGGTAGTTTCGCCACTGTACAGTAATACTGTACAGTAATGGACAGAAATATTTTCATGTTGCTTCAGACTAAGTGCATCAGAGTGCAGAGGAGGAGAGATGGAGGTTGATGGGCCTCAGAAAGAGATGACTCTGAGAGGTGACACCGAGAGGTGAGACCTGGCTGACAGTGTAGTTAGTTACTGTAAACTACACTTGCAGATTTGATTAATGTTAGTTGTAATGGTTATCTGAGGTGACAGTTGATCATATTCATTTTTTGGTATGTTGCACCAGAGAGGAGAAGCAGAGTGAAGGAGAGATTGAGCTGGCTAAATCAGGGGAAACAGAGAGAGAGGAGGAAGGGCAGCAAAGAGACAGACAGCCAGGAGAGATCACACCCCAGAGATGAGACTGAAAAAGCTGCAGAAAACATCAAACTGGGGCAAGGGAAAAAAGCAGTGTCCACAATGTTGAGGGACATATAAGTGATCTAGGGGGAAAGGATTCTGGCCCAAACCAAGTAAAGTTGTCACAATATCCCCAGCACAACTTTGGTGTAAAGAAGCGATCCTTTAACGCCAACTGGTTTGACAGCTTTACATCTTTTGTTTTTCTTGTAGGATTTTTGGTAAACATTTGAAGCATGACACCTTTGTAAACACTACAGAATTGGAAAAAAGCTCTGGATCTTTGTAGGGAGCAGGAGAAATCACCTGCCCATAAGGCAAGCATGCTTTCCTGGAATGGCTATAAAGCCAGTGCAGCTCATGGCAGTGTCGTTGAACAGTTAGACTCGGCAAATGAGAAAGAAATCAAAGAGAGGCGTGAGTACCTCAGCAGGGTGGTGGCTGTTACAAAGTTTTTGGGTAAACAAAACATCCCATTCTGTGGCCATGATGATGGCATCTCCAGTGACAACCAGGGAAACTTTCTTGAGTATTAATCTCCTGAAAGAGTATGATCCTTTTCTGCAGTCCTATTCAGCTCCATCACACTGTACATATCTATCACCTTCATCCCCAAATGAAGTCATTCAGTGCTGCGCTCAAGAGATAGCAGCAACTATCGTTCGTGAAATCAAAGAGGCAGGAATGTTTTCAGTCATGGCAGATGAAGCTAGAGATGGCAGCACCAAGCAGCTAGCTGTATGTGTCCGTTATGTAGCTGAAGTTAGTGTGAAGGAGCATGCTGGCTATGATGGAACTGAAAGGATTTGTTGCAGAGTCTGTTAGCACTGCAATTGAAGAACAGCTAAGATTAAATGGCATAGATCATGTGATGGTGGTTGCGCAGGCTTACGATGGTGCATCGGTCATGAGTGGGCCAGTTGGAGGGGTCCAAGCTAAGTTCAGAGAGAATCATCCCATGCCCATTTATGTGCACTGCTATGCACATCAACTTAATCTAGTCCTGTGTTTCACCTGCCAAGCCATACCTGAGGCCAAGGATTTATTTGACCTGTTACAGAGTGTGCACACATTCTTCTCTGTCTCTCTTGTTAACCATCACAAATTCAAGGAGACTCAAAAGCAGTAGGCTTACAGCCATCTGAACTTGTGCAACTCTAAGACGCGCTGGTCCTGCCAGTTGCAGTCCGTCAATGCCATGATAGACAATCTCCCTGCAGTGCTTCAGTGCCTATCCAGCATCAACAACCCTACGGCAGTGGGTCTCCATGTCAAACTTGCTAGGTTCTCCACAGTGTATCTGTTGATGATGTTCAAGACTTTTTTGTCTGTGACTGAAAACCTACACAAATATCTGCAAAGTCAAACAGTAGACCTGGCCAAAGCTGAGGAGTACAAATGCGCTGTGTGTGCCACTCTAAAGGATATGCGCTCAGATGAGAAGGCTGCTGAGCTTTATGATAGAGCAAAGGCCTACTGTGCAGCCAACCAGATCCCAGAGTCATGTGCTGTTACCAGACAAAGGCAGAAGCAGAAACGGATGGAGGACTATGTAGTGGACTCTAGTTGTGGGGCAGTGAGTGACCTAGGTGATGCAGAGAAATTGAAAACAAACTTGTATCTACCTTGCCTTGACAGTATGTTTGCTGAGCTGGATCAGTGTTTTTCATCTCTCAACAGCCAAGTTCTAAATGGTGTTCAGGCCTGTAATCCAGGATCTGACAACTTCCTCTGTGATGAGGACCTCAGGGGTATGGCAGATCATTACAATGTTGATCTAAAACAGGAAGAGGTGTTAGTGGCCAAAAAATCTGGCCAGAAAGCGGGAAAGCCTTCCAATCGCAGACATGCAAAGTGTTTTCAGCTTGCTGGATCAAGTCATGTTCCGAACCTTGACACAGGTCAATCAGATCTCTCTGACCATCCCAATCTCTCTGACCATCCAGCTGCACTTGTGAACGGACGTTCAGTGTGCTGAGACGGCTCCACACTTGGCTGAGAAGCACAATGGGGCAGGATAGGCTTCACCATCTTGCCATCATGTCAGTTGAGAGGGAAGAACTTTCCAAGTTAAGTCACAGTCAAGTGATTGACCACTTTGCAAAAATGAAAACGAGACGTTACAGTTTACTTCTCCGAAAATGATTCCCTAAACAGACACACAACAGTTGTTAATTTATTCTACTACTGTGGCTTTATTGTTTTGTATATATTTTACAGTTTTGTGTACCTGAAATAGGATTCGCCACATTGCCATAAATGGAAATGGAAAAAATATAAAAGAACCCAGAGATTTAGGGGTGCTTTATTTTTTGTTTTACTTTTGTAAATGTTCAATTTGCAGATGATTACTGCAATAAATATTTCAAAAAGATTCATTGCTCTTCCTTTTTGCTTTTATCAGTAGCAGTTTAGAAGTCTAGAGTAAAGTACACAAGTAGGCCAAATGCATTAGTTAATTTCAGGTGGTTAATCAAAGATCCATAAAACATAACCTGATATGATTTCATATTTTAAAGCACTATTTATGTTTTTTATGATAAATAAGTGCAAGTTTGTTTTTGCTTGTGCGCTTTGCACGCGCACATGAATTCTTTGTGCCCAAGGTGTGCCCCAGTACAGTATTAGGTGTAGTGACGCCCCTGCAGTGGGGACCTTAGACAAGATCCAAGGGAGGAAAAGGAAGAAGGCAGAAATAAACAACTGCCGCACACGTGCAAGAAAAGCCAAGGCCCAAGAGCAGTATTCAGAAGCAAACAGAATAGTCCAGCGGTATAAGGGCAGACAAGAGAAAGTACTTGGAGGGACTGGCAGCAGAGGAAAGGCAAGGCAAGGCAGTTTTATTTGTATAGCGCATTTCATACACAATGGCAACTCAATGTGCTTTACATAAAACAAACAGTTAACAGTGAGATTTGGGAACATAAAAACATGTAATTTGAGAAATAAAAATAAGACCCAATACATACAATTACCCCCCCCCCCCCCCCCCCCCCACACACACACACACACACTAATAATAAAAACAAAGTACAGAGAAAGAGAGAGAAACTAGATAAACGATTGCAGCATAAAATAATGATTTGCTTTAAAATCATTGAAAGGACAGACTGCAAATAAAAGATTAAAATGTAAAGTGCTTTATAAGAGCTCAATCATAAGCACATGAGAAGAGAAGTGTTTTTAACCTGGATTTAAAAATGTTGACAGTTGGGGCTGATTTCAGTTCTGCTGGTAGTTTGTTCCAGTTGTGTGCAGCATAACAGCTAAAAGCTGCTTCACCGTGTTTAGTTTGAACTCTGGGCTCAACTATCTGACCTGAGTCAGTAGATCTCAGAGCCCTACTGGGTTTATATTCTACTAACATGTCATTCATATATTCTGGACCTAAACCATTCAGTGATTTGTAGACCAGTAGCAGAACTTTAAAATCTATTCTATAGCTGACTGGGAGCCAGTGTAAAGACTTTAGAACTGGAGTAATGTGCTCTGATCTCTTTGTTCTGGTCAACACTCGAGCTGCAGCGTTCTGAATGAGCTGCAGCTGTTTAATGCTTTTTTGTGGGAGTCCAGTCAGAAGGCCGTTACAGTAGTCGTGTCTACTTGAGATGAAAGCATGAATCAACTTCTCCTGGTCTGTTTGAAACATAAAACCCTTCACTCTGGATATGTTCTTAAGCTGATAAAAGGCTGTTTTGGTGATTGATTTGATATGACTGCTGAAGGTCAGATCTGAGTCTATCAGCACGCCAAGGTTTCGGACTCGGTCCCTAGTTTTTAGAGAGAGTGACTCGAGATGTTTACTGAGGGCAATCCTCTTCTCTTTATTGCCAAAAACAATTACCTCAGTTTTGTCCTGATTTAATTGAAGGAAATTTTGGTTCATCCAATTTGTTACTTGCTATAAGCAGTGACACGATGACTGTATTGGACTGTAATCATCTGGGGACAGTGCTAGATATATCTGCGTGTCATCTGCATATCTGTGATAGTCTACATTAGAGGTCTGTAGAATTTGACCCAAAGGCAGCATATATAGACTGAACAGAAGGGGTCCAAGAACTGACCCCTAAGGAACTCCACATGTCATAGCCACTCGATCGGATTCATAACTTCCAATGGTCACAAAATAACTCTCTTCTTCCAAGTAGGACCTGAACCAGACTAAGACTGTTCCGCTGAGTCCTGCCCAAGTTTCCAACCTGTTCAACAGTATACTGTGATCCACAGTGTCTAAGGCAGCACTGAGATCCAACAGGACCAGAACTGACACCTTGCCTGAGTCAGTGTTTAACCTTATGTCATTTAACACTCTAATAAGAGCTGTTTCTGTACTGTGGTGAGGTCGGAAGCCTGATTGAAATTTGTCAAAAAGTCCACTGGAGTTCAAGAACTTGCTGAGTTGATTAAAAACCACTTTCTCGATGATCTTGGCTATAAAAGGAAGATTTGAGATAGGTCTGTAGTTGGTTAACATGGAAGCATCCAGCGTTCTCTTTTTTAGGAGTGGCTTAATGGCAGCTACTTTTAGGAAACGTGCCTAAATCTGCCTAGGAAACTGTCCGCAAATCTGTTTGGACAGAGTTCACAATAATTTAAAAAAAGTCTGATGGTATTGTGTCAAGACAGCATGTTGATGATTTTAGATGCTGAACTGTCTCTTCAATGGTTTTTTGGTCAACTGTTTTAAATTCTGACATCGCAGATGAGTTATTCCTGGAAGGGCTTAGGGATTGCGTAATTTTATTGTTTTGTTGATTTGTATTGATATTTAACCTTATGGACTGGATTTTTTCACTGAAAAAGCAAGCAAATTCATTGCATTTTTCTGTGGAAAGGAGTTCTGGAGCTATCTGTTTAGGGGGGTTTGTAAGCTTATCAACCATAGCAAACAGAGTGCGAGTGTTGTTGATGTTCTTGTTAATAATTTCAGAAAAGTGTCGCTGTCTAGCTTTGAGTAACTCATAGTTAAAATTACAAAGACTTTGTTTGTAGAGGTCAAGGTGAATTTGAAGTTTAGTTTTTCTCCACTTACGCTCTGCTTTCCTGCATTCTGTTTTTAGAGCCTTTACCATCGTAGTGTTCCTCCATGGTGTTTTCTTTCTGATCAAGGTCGTCTTAGTTTTAATAGGTGCAACAGCATCCATGACATTTGAGATTTTCCAGTTAAATTTATCCAGGCGTTCATCAACTGACTCTGCACTCACAGTTGGTGACATAGCTATAGCCTCCATAAACTTTGCACTGGTATTCTCATTTAAGTACCTTCTCCTAACAGACACAGAGGTTAACTGAACATTTGGAACGATCTGTCAAAGTCAAAGAAGTCAAAGAAGTCAAAGAACACACATAAATGATCAGAAAGGGCTAAGTCCTTAACATCAACAGAAGAAATATCAACACCTTTAGAGATAACCAGATCCAGAGTGTGGCCTCGAGTGTGTGTGGGCCCTTTCACATGTTGCAAGAGGCCAAAAGTGTCAAGAAGAGCAGAGAGTTCTTTGGCATTACTGTCCATGTTATTGTCTACGTGAATGTTAAAATCCCCTGTTATGATAAAAAAATTGAAGTCAGTACAGATAACTGACAGCAGTTCAGCAAACTCATCAATGAATTTTCCTGAGTATCTTGGAGGTCTATAAATGATTAAAAAAATAACTTTTGGATCACCTTGTAATAAAAAACAGAGATATTCAAAAGAGCTAAAATCACCTAATGTAATTTCCTTGCACTGAAATACAGATTTAAAGATGGCAGCAACTCCCCCGCCTTTCTTACCAGTTCGACACTTGTTCATAAAACTAAAATTTGTTGGTGCTGCCTCATTGAGAATAGCACAACAGCTACATTCAGTCAGCCATGTTTCACTAAGAAGTAAAAAATCTAGATCATAGGTCATAATGAGATAATTAACTAACAGTGATTTGTTAACTAATGATCTGATATTGAGTAGAGCTAATCTTGTGGAGATAGTAGGAGACACTGGTATATTTCGAGGTTGACATGCTATACTTAATAGATTTAATTGAACCCTGTTTTTTCTCACCAGTTTAACCATTCAGTGTATATGTAATGTCAAAAATAACAGTGTAATGCAAGTCAGTCAAATGTTTAAACAAAAGCAAAAGTGACCCGTCTTGAAGTCGGAGAGAGTGGAACCCCGAGTCCCTGCAAGGCGGCCTCTTATGTGCAGGTCAATCAAGTTGATAGATCAGCTGACCCAAAACACCTGCACAACTCCAGCCTGCAACAGACAAAGACACACAGCCCAACAGGAGGCAGTAACGGGCAAGCCCGTAACATCTCCCCCCATAAAGACAGAGGGCCTACAAAGGACCTCTGTACATTCATAGCACCACCATAACAAACCAATATAAGATATATTTATATAATTGTAAAATTTATCAGTCACTAATCATTTTGGTTCACAAAAACCACCACCAACACAAAAAATTGTACAACAACCATTCACCATGGCATAGCCACAGTAGAACGGTGGTCTCCTCACACACCTCTCAATCGGCAATCCCCTGCCACTGGGAAAAGCTTTTAAGAAAATGATACAGAGAAGAGACAACACATGTTAAACAATTCAAATTGTAACACCAGGGGCGCGAGACAATGCGTCAGCCAACACATTGTCGACACCACGAATATGTTTTGGGGCGCGAGACAATGCGTCAGCCAACACATTGTTGACACCCCGAATATGTTTTATGACCAGGTTGTATGGCTGAAGGAACACCGCCCAACGCATAAGGTGCTGGGAGGGACTTTGTAGCGAATGTAGGAAGGTGAGGGGGTTGTGGTCCGAATAAACCACCACCGGAGCAACCCCACCTACATACACGTCAAAAAACTGAAGAGCCCAGATAATGGCCAGGGCTTCCTTTTCAATTGTAGAATAATTAAATTGATGTCTATTAAATTTTCTTGAAAAGAAAGACACAGGCCGCTCTATCCCGTCAACATTCGTCTGTAGCAAAACAGCGCCAGCACCCACCTGGCCAGCGTCCACATGGACATGAAAAGGCTGATCTAACCATGGAGCAGCCAGGACAGGGGCTGTGCTTAGCAAGAGTTTCACATTTTCAAAGGCCTTTTGACAGGCTGAAGACCACTCAAATTTTTCCTTAGCTTTTAAAAGGTTGGTCAACGGACACACCACAGAAGAAAAATTGGCACAAAAATTTCTATAGTATCCTACCATCCCCAGGAACCTCATCAGTTCCTTCTTGGAGGCAGGAGGTGGAAAAAAGTCGATGGCTTGGACCTTGGCGTGCACAGGTTGCACCTGTCCTTGCCCAACCCACCTTACCAAGGTATGTCACCGTGGCCCTCGCAAATTCGCATTTGGCTAAATTGACCGTTAAACGGGCCTCCAACAATTTCAGAAACAGCGCACGGATGTGAACTACATGTTCTTCCCACGTATCGCTGTAGATGACCACATCATCTAAATACACAGCGCAACCTTCCAGCCCTGAAACCACACGGTTCATAAGGCGCTGGAAGGTTGCGGGCGCGTTTCTAAGCCCAAAACTCATAACACTATAGGAATATAACCCAGATGGAGTTATAAAAGAGGAGATCTCTTGAGCACGACGAGACAAGGGAACCTGATAATACCCCTTTAAGAGGTCAAATTTGCTGACAAAACGGGCAGCACCAACACAGTCCACACAATCTTCCATCCTGGGAAGAGGAAAAGAGTCAGGTTTAGTGATGTTGTTAAGCTTGCGATAGTCTGTGCAAAATCTACATGTACCATCAGGCTTACTGACCAACAAACACGGAGATGCCCAACACGAACCTGAAGGCCTCGCCAGCCCATGATCCAACAGATATCTTACCTCTGACTCTAGACACTTTCCCTTCTCAGGAGAGACACGGTAGAAACGTTGGTGTAATGGTGCTGCATCCCCCACATCAATCTCGTGCTCAATCAAATGAGTACGCGATGGAGTATCACCGAATAATGCAGGAAACTCAGAGATCAACCGTTTCAACTGCTCACCCTCCTCCCCAGACAAATGGCCAAGAAGAGACGTCAAGTCTGCCAACATCTCGGAGTTCTTAAGTCGAGGCTGAAAAACAGAGTCATCAGGAGCACACACCTCTTCCTCACAGCACGCTGCCCCCACACCCAGAGATACAGATTGGGGTGGCTCACTGACTGACGACACACCCACTGGTTTCACTCCATCATTGGCTTCACCCCCTGTCAAAGACGAACGACAAAAATAAGGCTTCAACAGGTTAATATGGCAGAGTTGAGTTGACCGCTTACGATTTGGAGTCGAAACCACATAGTCCCGCTCAGACACCTGCTTTACCACAGAATAAGGACCCGAGAACTTTGCAAGAAAAGGTGAACCTGGAATAGGCAACAAAGCAAGCACCATATCCCCAAGACTAAATTGTCTTGACACTGCTTTCAGGTCATACCAGGTCTTCATCTTCTTCTGAGCCCTAGCCAGATTCTCAGATGCCATTCTACAAGCCAAAAACAACTTACAAGGAAACCCACTGATATAGTCAATGAGGTTAGATGGTGGCTCAGAATTTCCCAAATTGCCCTGAAGAACAGCTAGAGGACCCCGCACCTCATGACCAAAAACCAAGTTATTGGGGCTAAACCCCGTACTCTCCTGTGTGACATCACGTGCTGCAAGTAAGAGCCAAGGAAGGCCTTCCTCCCAATCCCTGTTTAACTCTGTACAATAGGCACGGAGCAATGACTTCAAAGTCTGGTGCCAACGCTCTAAGGCCCCCTGACTTTCAGCATGATAAGCACTGCTTTGCTGGTGAGCAACACCCAATTGACTCAACACCTCCTTAAACATACGTGAGGTAAAGTTGGAACCTCTATCTGTCTGGATAGTCTTCGGAATGCCAAAGATGGAAATAAATTGTGACAATGCTTTTACTACTGACCTGGTGGTAATAGTCCTCAGTGGATACGCTGCTGGATAGCGGGTGCACTGATACATCACAGTCAATAAATAGACAGAACCAGACTTGGAGGGATTCAACGGACCAACACAGTCTACAATTGAATGTTCAAACGGCTTGCCAACCGATGGAATTGGATACAGAGGAGCAGGTTTTATGGTCTGATTTGGCTTTCCAGTTAACTGGCATGTATGGCAAGTCTCAATGAAACGAGCAACATCTTTTCGCACTCGCGGCCAATAGAAATGTCGCAGAACACGATCATATGTCTTCCTTACCCCTAGGTGGCCAGATAGTTCACCATGAGCTGACTTTAAGACCAGATCCCGGAATTTAGATGGTACTACAACCTGATAAACAGGGCTAGCTAACTCTTCGCCACTAAAGAGTAGCCACTTACGCAACAACAGGTCATCCTGCAAAAAGTAACCACTGGGCACCTGGTCAATCTGCTCTTTTGGCTGAACTGCTGCCAACAGGTCAGTCAAACCAACATCTTCTCGCTGCGCTGCAATCAGCTCACTGCGAGACAACGGTGTAGGCAAAGGCGGCAAACAAACAGATTTTTCTGACTTACGGCTAATCACACCAGTGTCCTCAGTCTCCAAAGAACGGTTCATAGCGCACGTCACCGCACATGATGGAAAAGCATCTGGAAACTCAATAGCACACACATCAGATTCAGAAGTAGATGGCACATTTCTAACAACAGGGGGCGGCACATCACGCCAGACTTTCGCACCTGCTAAATTATTACCAAGCAAAATCCCCACTCCCTCCACAGGCAGTGAAGGTCTCACAGCAATTGATACCTCCCCCTGTACCAACTCAGACTGCAAGACAACCCTGTGCAAAGGAGTAGAAAATGTTTGAAGACCAATGCCTTTAATCAAAACATTGCATCCAGTGCTAGACTGTGAAGAAAATGGCAAAATTGACTCAAGAATGAAGGATTCAGATGCCCCTGTATCTCTCAGAATTTTGACTGCCACCTTATCAGACCTGCCAACCAAAGAGACAAAGCCCTCTGTGATAAATGGAGCATAATCACGCTCAAGATCCATCACCTGACTAGGACTTTTCTCAGATTTCCCATCTGACACAGCACACTTTGTGACCTTACCTAATGGAGCTGCACACCCAATTGGCCAAACCTCCTCAGATCTTACAGTCTGACCTGACTGAGCAACACTGGCCAATACAACCGGCCTACCAGAGCAATTTCTATTACCGGACTTAGTATTAGAACGTAAAACAGGACACTCATTTTTCCAATGTCCCCGCTCATTGCAATAATGACAGTTAGAACTTAAATCACTCTTAGAACTGGCACTCGAATCAAATCTGGGAGAAACAGACCTAGTGCCCGCAGAATACCTCCCCTGATATTCCTTACGGCCATAAGCACTAGCAGAAAAATCTCTGTTAACTGACTTGTGCGTCAACACAAACTCGTCTGCTAAAACCGCGGCCTGAGCTGATGTTTTTACTTTATGTTCATTGATTAACAGCGCTATTCGATCTGGAACAATGTTTTTAAACTGCTCCAAAACCATCAATTCACACAAAGCACCGTAGTCATTCACGCCCTCTGCTGCAAGCCAACGGCGAAAATGCATGTTCAATTCTCTTACAACCTCAACATGAGCCTGCTTATCGTCCTTATGCCATTTCCTAAAGTGGTAGGCCTCTGGCACCAGCTCGTAAGCCTTCAGGACCGCCTATTTAACAGACTTATATATTTTCCTCTCAGACCCAGAAAAAGAAATATAGGCTTCCTGAGCCTTACTGACGAGAACAGTTTGCAAAAGCAGAGTTTTCTCCGAGTCGTTCCAACCTCTATCGTCGGCTATGGTCTCAAACAAAGAGAAAAAAACATCTAGATCTTTCTCATTAAAGCGGGGCACCAATTTTGTCATTTGGACTATATGCATTCCCACTGAACGAAAGCTACCATCAACCGATTGCTCTGCAAGCCTACCTTGTGCGACTAAGCGCAAACGCTCAGCCTCATGAACCAGTCTTTTCTGTTCCAAATCATGATCTAAACGCATTTTTTCCAGCTCAACATTACGCTCCTTCTCTTTTAGATCGTACTCGAGCTCAAACTTTCTCCGTTCGTTTTGCAGAACAATTAAATCTCTACGTTGCTCAAAAGTTAATCCCTCAGTGGGGTGTAAGCTTTCGTTTACCTCTTGCTCCGGAGTGAGTGGCGTAGACGTGGATGCAGCTATAGGATTTTCCGTTACTTTAGAATCAGCTTCATTTGACAGAATCTTTCGATCTACAAGCTTCCGTTTTTACAAAATCCCGAAGTTCTTGCAACTTGCAGCTTTTCCCTAACGTAATTTCTATATCAAAATGTTCTGCTACCCTACGTATGCTTTCCTTCGTGAGGCTCCCGAACAGTGCATCCGAAGGAGCATCCAGAAAATTATCAACAGCATTGTCCATCGTGGGCCACACAATCCGGCGCAATCAATACAAACCTGAACCAACAAATAGCAAATATGCTGTAGAACAACGTGACCACACTACAAAAAACAAAGGCCAAAATTCCTTAACATAGCAATGGACTACGTGACTGACTAACATCAACAATCAACAACCGAAGATAGTCCTCCCTTGTGCGGGGATGGCATTGACTGCGAAATAGCAAGACCAGCGACCGGGAGCTCCCTGTATCTAACTTGCAACCAGTGTTTCCCACACATTGACGAGACTATGGCGCACCGCCATAGTCTAATTTCGGCCGCCATAGTTTCAAGTTCCGCCCGGACCAGAGCTAGTGAGCAGAGCTGAGCGGTGCGAATATTCCGCTCCTCACTCAGACGGCTGTTCTCTCGGCCGCTCCTCGCTCTAAATCGCGTCCGGCCGCTCCGCTCACTTTCGCTCCCCGCTCCACTGAAATCGCTCCACGCTCGCTCCAATTTAAATGAGGGAGAAATAATATACTACGAATTGCCACCTTAAACAGAAAACGTGCATCCTAAAGAACTAAGAGCAACGGCAATATATTTCAGTCATAGAACATTTATTTTAAAAGTAAAAGTTCACAAGTGCAACAAGAAGACACACGTTTGGATTTGGGCATGCCTCAGACTCGTGGTGTGAGCGGTATCGGAGCGAAACTGGAGCGGAACAGAGTGGCCGCTCCGGCGGCTGAATGAAAAAACGCTCCACGCAGCAGCAACATTCCATCCGCTCTTCGCTCACTCGCGCTCCGCTCCGCTCACTAGCTCTGGCCCGGACTAATTTCACCTAGTCAATTAGACTTCACTAGCAGCCCAATAATATGCCAACACAGGTGGGCTGCAGCGTTTAATATAAGGGGAAATCCTCACGGCTGGATTGGCTCCCCAACGTTCTGTTTCCCCCCCGTCGCCGTGGCAAGGCGTCCTCGCGAACCCCCGCCCCACCAGCTGCTCGCTTGAGAGTTCACTAGTAGTATAAAGGCTCAGTGCTGTGTTTTAGTCATTTTTGTATAAATGCTTTCTGAAAACTCCTCAACCCCATTTAGTATGACACATTGTGTCATCAACATTCATATCAGTACCAGCAGTTTGTAAGTAATTTGTCAGTAATTGATATGTCATAAATTGGTTCTCAAAATTCACCAGATTGATGCATTTAAATGAAATCTACTGAATTTTTTCTCCCGGGGGGGCATGCCCCCGGACCCCCCTAGAGGATTGCGAGCCCCCCACCATAGTCTACAAAAGTCCTGTGGGAAACGCTGCTTGCAACCCCACTAAATAAGCTACAACCTGTGTCTTCTTGCTATCCCCAAGAACTGAGATCTTTATTACACGATACCGCTGGAAGAGATCTATCGAGGCAATAGCCCCTCAAGCCTACAACCACGGCTGTGCCCTCAGCCCAGGGATTCGCAAGCCACCCCCAATTCTTTTTTGAAAAAAAACGCAGAGCGGCCTACAAACTAACACAGGGATAGCTTTGCTCCGAAAAAACAAACAAAACAAACGATCCCGCAATCAATGCCAAACTGCACTTACCTATTTCGGTTGTTCACAAATAGCTCGGTCAATTCCCAGCTAGTTTCCCCCTCTCCAGTAACGCGCACTAAATCAATCTAACGACTTCTCGAACGATATCCACGTAGATCCCCCGACAAAGTTTGTTCCTCCTTGTCTAGGTATGGAGGCTAAACTCATGCACCAAGGACTGGCCAATTAAACAAATTAACCGCGCAACAGGTCGCGTCCTAAGACCGCCCACCCATTCACAAATCCCAGCGAAATACTCACTTACCTAAACAAGCATAAGCTACATCAAAATGTCCAACGATCCCGGACGAGCCCCCACATGCTACGAAACCAAGGCTCGATTTGGTTCTATAGCATACGGAAGACCTACGCGGATAACGTTTAAAGTAATTTATTTAAAGTAATTTATAAGAAGTAGTCAGTGTATATGTAATGTCGAAAATAATAGTGTAATGCAAGTCAGTCAAATGTTTAAACAAAAGCAAAAGTGATGCGTCTTGAAGTCGGAGAGAGTGGGACCCCGAGTCCCTGCAAGGCGGCCTCTTATGTGCAGGTCAATCAAGTTGATAGATCAGCTGACCCAAAACACCTGCACAACTCCAGCCTGCAACAGACAAAGACACCGCCCAACAGGAGGCAGTAACGGGCAAGCCCATAACACCTGTCATCACAGGGATTGAGAAGGCTATCTGAACTCCATAGGGCCCTGACAGCCTGGACCCGGCACATATCAGACAGGGGTCTGAGTCAAAGTTAAAGTCAAAGGAGGTGGGGGGGCTATGTGTCTTTTGGGTGATGGTGTTTTCCAGCGTGGTGGAGTGGGAGGGGCTGGACGACGAGGGAAGTTTAGGGGATTTAGGCGTGGTGTGAGTTGGGTTCCAACTTTGAAAAGGTCATTCATCTTGTCGGTGAAATCCAGAAGTGGGGAGTCCGGACTGAGTGGAGAGGATGAAAGGCTGGATGGGGTCCTGGTGGGTTGTTGAGCTGTCGGGGCTGGGGGAGACTGCCCTTGCCGGGCTGCCGGGGGACACTCCCCGTGCTGGGCGTGCTGACCTTCATGGTCAGTCCCTATCTCAGTTGGTAGGAATTCCTCTGCAGGAGGCTGTCTTATCTGTTGTTTTGGATTTTCTTGCTTCTTGTCCTTGGCAGGGGCTGCTGGCGATTGGTGCACAAAATAAAAAATGTTGTTGCTTAACAGCTGTACTCCTGACTTGTTTAGGCAAAATCCATCTGCCTTAAAGAGGTGTCTGCGTTCCCAAAAAATGTTGAAATTTCCAATAAAATTCACTGATTGAGCGGCACACGCATCTTTGAGCCATCTGTTTAGCATCAACAGTCTGCTGAATCTCTCGTCTCCTCGACGAACTGTCGGTAGAGGTCCACTGATAAACACCTCAGTATTCAGACATCGAAGTTTGTTCAGCAGATCATTAAAATCCCGTTTCAGTACCTCTGATTGTTATGCAGAAGACCAGATTTTGGAAAAATGATCAAGTGTGTAAAATGTAGTGGTAGTTTCCACTATAGTTGTGCACAAGTAAAAAGGAGATCAGCGACTTGGCTTTGTCAAAGTTGTATTTCTCGCAATACTTAAATGTTGTATCATTGATCCTGGTGGATATTGTTTTTGTTTGTGTTTATGTTTAAATTCCAAAAAAACAACGCAATGCTTTGTTATTGTTAGTTGGTAACACCAACTCCAATGTTTATTTCTGGTAGACTCCATGGTTTGCGGTGCCTGGTTGTAAAATAATAAATCAATTATTTTAAGTCAATGACTCCACTTATTTGGAACCTGTTCCTTTAGGAACCACACTTTTACAGAGGTTAGTTAGTGCAGCACACACAATCACTACTTGATCTAGCATATCAACCTGAGACACTGGAATTACTGTTTGCAATATCTTAAAATTCTTCCACCTTCCTATCACTCGCTCTATATGTATCCTAACACGGGCCAGTTGTCTGGATGTGTCTACTTCCTGTGCTGAGAGCTGTTTTTTCCCTTTAGTGAAATGAGGTATACGAAGAGTTGCACCATAAGCAGCTAGTTCATCACGTACCAAAAATCCCCTATCAGCTAAGACCTCATCCATAGGCTCCAACAGCTCCAGGAAACCAGACTCTCGGGTAATCTGTTTATCTGATACCCGGCCACCCCATCCCGGAGACAGAAATGAAATGGCTCCAGCAGGTGTGGTGGCAATCAAATACTTAATGGTATTGTTATGCTTATAATTTGACCAAGCCTGGGCTCTTGCAGTGAGATTAGTAGGTCTAGCTATAAAAATTTCTGTGCAGTCTATAATGCAGCGGCATCTTTTAAATTTTCGTTTGAATGCAATGGGCATATTTTGAAGAATTGCTCCCTTGTTTGGCCATTTTATTAGTGGCTTGAGGACCACTGACATGACCAGTATCCAGCTCAGATAAATATGAGACACAGTGCTATTTGCTACATTAAATCTATATGCCAGGTCAAGGTTACTGAGTCCCAACCTTAATTTCATTAAGACCATCAAAAGTTGGTCCTCTAAAGGAAGGCTATGATGATTTATCTCACTGCTTAGTTTTTCAATGAGCCATTCAAAGATGATAGAGGTAAGTCCAGTGAAAAACAGTAATTGTCTAAAATTAGACTTGACATTCAGTATGTTAACTTAGATTGGTTTAGCTTTTGCTTCAATGAGTCAATTTCACTGCGTAGCGTAAAACATTCATGTTGTAGATTAATGTAGTCTTCCTGGAGTTGACGATGTTTCAAGTGAAGGTCGTCATATTCACTTCTTGACACCGGTGGGAGCTCTTCATCAGATTGAACTTAAAACAAAGACAGACAGGTGGTCAGACATTCGCTGAGAAGTGATCACACTGAGTTATTTGTATCTTGTGGCACTACAGAAAATAAACTCTAGCTCTGTGGCAGATTTAATTCATACCACACAGTAAATTTCACAGTGTTGAATATGCAGTGTCAAAGTTCAATGACTCTTTCAGAGTTATTACAACAACAGATTGAGTAGAATGCCCCCTAGTGTTGGTGAAAATTCCCGGAGTTGGAAGGCGTGTTAATTTGACTCTGGAAAGCCCCGCCCACCTCCTCCTCAGTCCGTCAAATATTTCTCTGGAAGTCATTTTCCTCCTCGAACGACTGCGGTAAGTTTCTTGTTTTCACATATTAAAGCACGTTTTAAGTTGGCATTTCAACAGAAATTTTGTTTTAAAAGAACATTGTGTTGTTGGCCGCCTTATTTGAGCGGGTTTTGTAACCAATTTGAGACGGCTACCGTGACCGAGTAAATACCTAGCTTAAAATGCGCGCGTGTCCAACTTGACCATGTCCGCACAAGGTAATTAACTTAACAATATGATGTGGCGAAATAATTTTTTGTGTTAAACATGACTTAAATTCAGGTGAAAATTGCTTGGGTTGAGAAAAATAATCCCCACATTGGCCAAATGGTTCAAATTAACAGTTTACGTTAGCCTAACTGCAGTGTGCTGACTCAGGACTTTTTTTTTTTTTTTTTTTTTTTAAACTGGTGACCAAACAAATATACCAGCTAAGTTAATTACTTAATTTTATATAAGCCTGTGTTGATGTGGGGAGTTGGCAAAACTAGCAATTGTTTGCGTTAGTAACTAGCGAGTCCTGTCTGGTCTGAACTACATCATCGCGGTCTCCGTTCCGGTTTGAACCTGTTCGTATTGTACCGTTACCGTCAGCCATAGCAGCTGTTGCTCCCAACTTTGGTAGTTTTCTCAATTGCGCTCAAAATAATGATAATTCGGAGACGCGGTAAGGCACTTTTGCAAATAGCAAAATGTATCTGCTGTTTGGTGGCCTGAAACAAACAACACTATCTTTTTCTTTTCTATTTTTTAATTGAACATTATTCTTACAAATTGGTCATGCTGCAGGGCTGCTCTGTTGAAAACCATGCACTGTTAAATGCTGTTAAATTTGTGTTTTTGTTATAATAAGCATACGGTTGTAGTATCTACCATCTACTGATGCAAATGTTGCAATGTTGCTACTGATGCAATTGTGACAATGAGGAATTATGTGCTGCAGGAACCATGTTGATTAAGGCCAAACTTGGTGATGTCCAAAAATTTGTAAGAGTAACAGAGCCGGATATGAAGGAGTTTTTGATGGCAGGTAAGAAATTGACATTGGACTCGAGCTTTGCACTGGAAGCTGCTAAGAGTAGTTGTAATAGTATATACTATTAGTAAATACTTTTGAGTACAAATGTTACCATCTCTAATCACATTGACTAACTTTAAATGCATGCTTTCTTTTTGCTTAAAAAGTAGTAATAATGAGTAGTTTTATTTCACACATTAATTTATTGATGTTTGTTCAAAAGTAATGTTCCAGATTCATTGGATATGTGTATTATGCCAACACGAACTCATAAGTCTAGTTTACACAAGCATTTGTCTTATCCTGTAGCATTTGCAAAGTTTGGTGTGCCAGCTGTGACAGAAGGTGTCAAGGTTTTTGATAGTTCGGGGACTGAGTTGGATGACGACGTATTTGAGGATGTAGTGAAGGATCCCTCAGCTGGAGTGCTAACCATCAAATATGACACAGGTTTGTCTCAATCACGTTTGTAATTTATATTATTGTATTTAACAGACATGCTAGTTTCCTGTGGTTAATATTTGTTCTGCTTCTCTTTGAAGAATCTGTCTCCATAGTATCATCTCCTGAGCTGTACGAACAACCGTCCCTTGATTCGTCTGATTCTCACGATACAGACATCCTTTTAGAGAGTCCTTCTGGTAAACGGCAGAGGCTGGACACAGAAGCGAAGAGCGTAAGAATTAACACAAAAACACCAGAGCACAGCAGGAATTATTTTTAGGCCACCAAAGGCCATAAAGAAGAATATTGTGTGTAGTCTTTTAAATCCCTATTTGTTAAAGGGATGTATTCACAACATGCTGCATTGATTTGCTCTTTGTTTGAAGTTGGTGGAATCCATTCTTAACAAGAAACCTGGTGGGGAACACGTAATGAATGAATATAAGCGAACCAAGTCCCTGAAAGATGAAACCAGAAGGAAAATGGTGAACATACTAGCAGCTGACATGACGGAGAAGAATGGGTAATTTTATAAATAGTTTTTATGTAACTCAGTGTAGCTTTTACATGAAATTCAAATCTTTGTTAAATGCAATGTATACAGGAAATATTTCTCTCTCTTTTTTTTTTATTTTTTATAAATCTTGCAGTACATCACCATCCAGACAGGTGAAAGAAATGTATGCCAGAGGAATTGTGAGCTTATTCCCCTACCTCAGTGATCCATTCTCCAGAACCGGTTATGTAAGAACACACTATAATGGCTGTGATAATGTTAAATGCTGCATTTAAACATTTTGATTTTTACCAGGGCATACTTTTAAAGATTTAGAGGGTGGCGCTACAGGAAGGATGAAGGAGCAGAGAGGGAGGAGTGGTGGATTCATATTCAAAATGTCCCTCTTTTTTTGTTTTGTACAAAATCACTTAGAAACACCTTAACTTTAAAAAAAAATGTCTGCTGAGTCTGTTTTTCTTATCCTTTCACCCTCCAAGGAACATTTTTATGATGGCGAGAGTCACACGGGGTACTTGGCCTGGAGGATTAAAACTATTCAGAGATCCACTGCTAGAGACAGACGATCATCATACGGAGGTAATTCTAGAAGAAGATCTGAAACGTTGTTGTTCTTTACCTGTATGTTTATATGGCTGTTAAAATGTGGTATTTTTTCATATTGTACAGCATCATCCGAAGGGGCATCTCATGAAGATGGGCCAGGAGGACCAGCCGCCAGACGAGAGCCCCAGTTTGTTCCAGAGACTGTCTTGAGTGAAGATGAGTGTAAGGAAGCCATCGCACTGATGAAATATTCAGCTGATGAGGACACAATCAAGAAGAAGATGAAGCTGACATTTGACTTCCGTCGCAACATGGTCCTCGACCCACAGCAGTCGAGCAACATACTGTCTGTCTTTCCACGTTTCAAAGACGTCAAAGGCTTGGTAATTATTTTTCATTATTTTGACTGTTTTTTGACAATTTCATAATTATGTAAATAGTACGAGTGTATTTTAGTGACAGCCAAACACTTAACACTTAATAATTGATCTGGCTGTGAAATCTTGAAGTTCTTCATTATCCTCACCCTAGGTGGAACAGGATTTTGTTCTGATGTTTGGGGAGGATGTCTCTGGCAAGTTTCTGGAGAAATGGACGACGACATTCAAGAAAAAGGTCATCCAAGAATGCAGAAAGCTTCCATCCACCAGTGAGGTTGAAGACCTCCTCTTGGCAGCTGATACTCCTGAGGATGGCACTGAAGTGGATGACGACATTGGTAAGTATGACCTGTGAAATATTTTTAGTTTGGTGCTGTTTGTGTGATGTGTTAGCAGTAGTTTAAATATTAAGTGAAAAATAGGTAAGTAAAAATAGAGAGCTTATGATCATATAGAAATGCTGTCTTTTTGGTATTTTGTTAAAAATAAAAAAATAAATAAAAAAAACCCTTAACATCAGCTTTGTGTTGTTACAGGTTGGGACAGTGACCTCTCATCGATTCTGCTGCTGTTACACCTGATTCCCCCCTCTGCCCAGGGTCGTAAGAGACCAGGAAAGGTGTCTGCTTCCCAAGCAGAGAAGCATCTTGTGGTCTTCAAGAAGGTTTGTATTTGTTCCTAATTTTATGTAATGCAATATTCAAGGATGTTTCACTGAAGGAGCTTCAGTTTTGCAGGTCATGATCACATACACACTTAAATAATACACATAGAAACTAATTTGGGGGGGGGTATGTTTGTGTTTTGTTTTCTCAGACAGGAACCAACATCCAGGAACATCTTGATTCGATCACGACAAGCACACAACCCTACCTCCTGGCTGTAGGACTCAGTAAGAAAGAAGTCCACCAGTTCTTTGTCATACTTGACAAAAACACCATCAGTTGCAGGTCGGCCTCCTCACTTGGCGCTTTCGACGAATTGTTTAAGGCGCATTACGTTTTTGCAACCACATACAATCCCATGATGTACAACATGTTCACGTTCATCCAAACCACTGTGTACAACATAGATGTTGGCAAAGTGAAGGAGAGTCCCCGTGTCGCAGAAGTTCGGGCTAGGTTGCTACATTAGTACTTTAACGGATCTGTTTGACATGAAGTGTTTTGTTTGTCAGACAGAGTTAACTTGTGCGAATACACTTGTTAGGCATTTACGAGTAGTTCATGGTTACTTGGATGGAAAAAATCTTCGCCTTAAATGTTCTCAGACTGGATGTGGCCGTGTGCTTGGAACGTTTTCTGGGTTTAGGAAACATTTAAACACCAAACACACTGACAATATTGATCAACAAATTCATAATGATGTCAGTTTAAACAGAGCAAATCTTGATGACGCAGGAGACCTGGTTACAGCTAATGTAGAGGAGACGGCCACAACATCTACCCCTTTGACCAAGTCCAGTAGCAGCACTTTGGCTCTGTGTGCTACTGCTATTGCACAACTCAAAACAGCTGGACTGAGTCAGTCCAATGTTAAGAGGTTTGTCTCATCCATGGAAGAGGTGATTTTTGAGATTCACAGTGAGGCTAAGGATGTAGCTTTACGGTGCTTGTCTCCACAGGATACAGAAAATAGGAGCACAATAGAACAATCCTTCCAAACATTGGAAAATCCATTCACACCTTTAAATTCAGAAGCAAAACTAAACAAACACTTAAGAGAGAAATGGGGACTTGTTGAGCCTGTTCAAAAAGTGCTTGGCACAAGATTCGACAGCAGAAGAAACAAAACCACTGGGACATATGACCAAGTCCTTGTAACCGATATGTTTTCATATGTTCCCATTCTGGAAACACTGAAGAGTATTTTACAAAAAAAAGAATTTGCAGACATGTTCAAGCCCAGGTATATTCCCAAGGAAGGTGTGTATGCAGACTTGAGAGATGCCACCTATTTTAAAGAAAGCCCCCTATTTTCTATAGAAAAAGATGCCTTGCAGATTCAGCTGTTTTATGATGACTTTGAAACTGCAAATGTCTTGGGACCCAAAAGAGGTTTACATAAATTAGGTGCTATATATTTTACTTTAAGAAATTTCCCCCCAATCTTTAATTCATCTTTGATCAATATTCATTTGTGTGCTCTTTTCCATGCACAGGACATCAAGCGATACAGTTTTAATTTGATACTTGAATCACTTATTAATGATCTGAAAGTGCTTGAGACAGAGGGACTTCAAATTCCAACTTTTGAACATGTGATTCATGGTACTGTAGTTCAGGTCACTGGGGACAATCTTGGTTTGCATGGTCTGTTTGGCTTTGTGGAGTCATTTGGGGCTCGATATTGCTGTCGTTTCTGTCTCCTTGAGAAACACCGTTTTCAAGCTGTATTCTGTGAAGATGATCAGGAAGTAGTTTTAAGAACTGTTGATGCACATGCACAGCACTGTCAGACTGTACAAACAGATCCGAGACTGCCTCATTTATATGGTGTGAAACGCGTTTGTCTATTGAATTCACTTCAGTATTTCAACACAGCCAACAACTTCTCTGTAGATATAATGCATGATATTTTAGAGGGGGTTGGTCAGTTTGAGGTGAAACTGATTCTGAAGTACATTCAAGGCAACTTCCTAAGTGCCGAACAAGTTGCTGGTAGAATACATGCATATGACTATGGTTTCCAACAGCAGAGAAACCGTCCACCTCTGCCAAAAGATAAGTTGATGGATGGCAGTAATGATTTGGGGTTGAATGCCATACAGGCTTGGTGCTTGTTACGTAATATGCCTTTGCTTTTTGGTGATTTGATTGAGACAGATGATAAACACTGGCATCTCCTACTTTTGCTTCTGCATATTGTCAACATTGTATTTTCACCAGTCTTGTCAGAAGGCATGACCACATACCTCAAACATTTAATCATTGATCATCATCGGCTATTCAAGCAATTATTTCCTGAAATAAATCTCTTGCCAAAACATCACTTCATGATACACTACCCTCGTAGCATAAGGCACATCGGTCCAATTTTGCACACATGGTGCATGCGTTACGAAGCCAAACATAAATTCTTCAAGCAACAATTAAAAAGTTTTAAAAACATTACAACGACGTTAGCAAAAAAGCACCAAAATTATATGTCAATGTACCATGAATCTTTTAGCAAGGAAAGATTAATTTTAGGTCCAGGAAAAATGATGACACTTTATGAGTTAAAACAAGGTGTAGCAATTGCTGCAAAATTTGGAACCGTTTTGTCAACTAGTGTGTTTTCTGCCAAATGGTTAAAGTATCATGGTACAGAGTACCGTCGTGACTTCATTATATGTATTGAGGTAGCATGTGAGATGCCTGTATTTTGTAAGATTGACATGATTGCTGTAAAAGATGACGATGTTTTGCTCTGTGGAAAATTGATGGAAACTATGTGTTTTGATGACCATTACCACACTTTTAAGGTCAAGCTGCATCCAGTCACGGTTCTAAAATTGTTGCACATAAATGATCTTTTCTACTTCAAACCATTTGATGTTCAGATTAAGTATGGTACGACAGATGCCGCTTTATATGTTGTTCCATATTGCCATTTTATGCAGACCTAAGTGTCCTAAAGTGTGTCATTTTTTGGATCATTTTGAGGAGGAAAACAGGAAGACATTGACATTGACCACCACCTCACCAGCTTCTAAGTGTGTCCTAAAGTGTCTCAACATTGTTGGACTGAAAGTCTGAAAAGTTTTAACTGTTTTTTATGTAATGTTTTTTATACAGACTTGAGATAAGCTGCTTGGCACACCTGCAACCATTTACCTCAAATGTTACATGTTACAGTTCACTTCGAGCCCTGTATTGGCATGGCAAGTACACCGTAATGTTGTATTAGGGTGCCTGGCACGGCAGGCACAACCATTGTACAACTAAAGGTTGATTCCGATGTTAAATGCATGTCCAAAAGGTAGTTTTGTACAATAAAAATTGAAGAGTTACATGCATTTTTGTGGTAACTTGTTTTTATTCAATGATACATTTTCAGCAATTAATTTTGGATGGATTTAATTTGACACTAGAATAGTGTAAAAATAACACTGCATATTTATCTGTCCGGTGTTAGAATTAGACTCTATCTGAGTTAGTTTTTCACAGCAACAGAGTAAATCATCAGCACAGTAGTCTGTCAAACTAACACTTATCAGAGTTATATGAGCCTCCAGTGTTAACCTTCAGTAACTCAATGTAGTGTTAAAAAGCATTAGAATCAGAGTTGAATTGTCACCACAGTAGAGTAACTTATCAACACTGCTTAGAGTCATATTTACTCTCTCCAGAGTTGTTTAATCTGTAGTGTTAAATTTTATTAACACTGTACAGTGTTAGCCAGTGTTAATTTTTTACTCAATTTTGAGTTAATTTTACTCTGAAATGTTAACACTATGGAAAGAGTTAATTTAACACCAATTCTGATAAGGACCAAATACACTCGGACACAGTGTTAAATTTAACTCTTTAAGTGTTGATTTAACACTGCAAAATTTACTGTGCAGGGCAATGGTCTTGTTCCATTTCTTCATAGGAAGAATCAGGTGGTACTTCAGTAGGGATGGGCCTCTCTGCTCTCTTCCTTTTCCTGTGATATCTATATGAAAAGAAAAGAAACAATTAAACTGTGACAGCATTTAACCAAATCTTCCACTAGGTAAGACATTGCAATTAACTGAACATATGGCGAAAACACCTTTGGTCTTTGAAGCATGTGTGAAGTGGCAGACAGGTCATGTGAATTGATTAAAACATGATGCACAGTTAAATGGAAGCTTGCTTTTGAAGAGGACACGGCTGAGAAGCATTTTAAATTCCCTTATTTATCTTATTTGGTCTCAGGTGTCTTTTGTTTTGTGTATGCAAAAACAGACGGCACAAAGTCAGGACTGGTCGGGTCATCTGATGCCTCCCCTGTAAAAACAACAATGTTGTGCCCATGTTTACGCCAACGTACTATCAATGGGAGTACTTACTGTCACAATTGACAGATAATTTAGGTGACTAAATTGGATGTCCTAAAACCTCATCCAATGTAGGATTTCATCAACTCAGTTAAAAGTCAACCTTTGTATAGGCTTAGCTTATCATGTTTACTTGTCAACACGCTAGCAGCTAGCGAGCTACAAAATAACTTAGGTAGCATAGCAACCTTGTAAAAATGTGCATTGACACGACATTTTGTACGAAATCCAGCCTTTTCAGTGTTATTTAACAGAAAAGGCTGATAAATGATAACTTATCTGAAATGAAGTGAGCACTCAAACGAGCCTTTTTGACTGCAATAGCATAGCAGCTACCATCTTTACTTGTCAACACGCTAGTGCTAGCCGGCAGCTAACTAGAAGCGTAGCTACGCCCAGGGCCACAAAACTTTGGCACCATAGGTTATTATGTACATTATGTGCATTGACACACAATTTTCGGTGAAGTCAAGATTTTTAGTTTAGACCAAGAGAAAGGGTTTGTAAATAACTTACCTGAAATGAAGTGAGCACTGCAAACACGAGCCTCTTTGACTGTAGCTGTATTATCCCAGTCTTCCCGTTTTAGCGCTTGTAGCCACAGATGACGCCTATTTTTTTGAAAGGGATGGGATCCAGCATGGAGTCTGAAGAACTTCACGCCACAACTGGTCCTATTTTCACATCCAACAACGCTACAGGTCGGCATTTTAGACTTTTTGTTTGGACTTCGTTAGTGCAAGTCTATGTAAGTAGGTGTCCTTCTGACCCCAAACTGCGTGCGCATATTTCTGTGACGTTGCACTCGAAGGGGTCTATAGTAATATAATACAAGAAGTGTACAGGTGGTGCAATAGTGCGCTAGTGCAATACAACGGAACGGGTAGGCTACAACAGATGAATGTGGATTGTATGGATATGGGGGTGGGGTGCAACGGCAGATGAGAATAATGTGGATGTGGGGGTGCTGGGTGGGCAGGGGTGAGTGTCCTTGGGGGGGGGGGGGGGGGGGGGCGCATCCATAGGGCGCATCAACAAGTGACACGAGTGTCTCCATTTCTGTTTCTGAAAAAATCTGCTTCTTCTTTGCCGTTGCATGTTTCTCCATGTTGTAAAAGTTAGGGGCGAGACTTATTTTATAGGGGCGTGTTACGTTAATTACGATCGATCTCAGCCGCCGTATTTATCAACACCAAACTCCTTCGTACGCTGGGATTGGTGTGATACGATACGTTTCGTAAATCTCACGTGGGTCCTATTGTAAGATGAATCATGCGTTCAGATTTGCGCTCATTTCTACGTTCGTTTGATAAATGAGGGCCAGTGAGTGTACCGGTAAGCAACATGGCGGCGGTGTGTGCTTGTATGTAAACAATAGCTGGTGCTCCACGGTCACTGTTAGGGAGAAGTTATGTACGTGCCTAGTCCTTGAAGCAGCAGCAGCTTTTTCCCTGCTCTCCACCGCTTCTGCTATTGCTATCGCTATCTATTGCTTTCTATCCTAATTTCGGCACTAAATTGCAGACTGCAAGATGCCTCCTTTTCCAACAGACGACTACGCTAAACTTTTACAGAAGATTCATGTCATAGAGAGCAAAATTAATCGCTTAGAACTGAACGCGGAAGTAAATGGACAGTGTGGGAACGACACCACTTTGCCATGGATTCGGAAACGCGGACCTGATGACACTCAAGACGCCCGTATGCTGAATAAATCACCCCGCGAGAAGGGGGAAGGGATGTCAGGCAGAGCCCACCGCAGCGAGATTTTGGATGCCACTGGGTGGCCTGCCTTACCATCCCAGCATAACACCTCATCTACCCCGGCACCGAACAGAGGACAGCCTTGGAGAACTGTGAAGGGGAAAACTTCTTTTGGACCCCCTGACCAACCAAGTGTTCAACTGAAGAACAGATTTATTCCACTGCTACAAGATACTAGACATCCAACAGATGGCCAGGACTATTGGATGCCCCAATACCGGAGGGTAAGGAGTGAACAAAACCCAGATAATAGACGGCAAAAGCATAAGCCAACTGTGCCTAAGCGATTAATTCAGACTCTGATTGTGGGGGATTATACTTTGAAGAATGTGAGAAGCAGTACAAATACTAAAGTGCTGATCTATCCAAACGACACAGTGTCAGACTTGACAAGAAGAATCGGCAATATTGTGGAGGAGCACCCAAATGTCCAAAACATTGTGTTGCACATTGGAACAAATGATGTTGTGAAACGTGAGTCTGAGGTCCTGAAGAAAGACTTCATTGACCTGTTGAACACAGTCAGCTACCTGAAGGCTGAGGTGACCATCAGTGGGCCTTTGCCACCGATCCGAAGAGGAGATGAGAAATTTAGCAGATTGATGAATCTGAATACGTTTCTCTACTCAACATGCTCTTCCCGCTCTGTTTGTTTCATTGACAATTTTAACTTTTTCTGGGACCGCAGACACTTTTTAACGAGAAATGGAGTCCTCCTTAACAGGTCAGGAGTACAACTGTTCCTCTCCAACTTGTTTTATTTCCTGCGTCACCCATCTGTTCCCTCTGTCAAGGCCAACAGACAACAGGAATCTGAACGAGCTGATAACAGCGAGCAACACAGACAAGATCCCCCTCCCCCCCAGCTCCAGGAAGACCTTCAGCCTGAGAGACGTCATCATTCAGAGGAAAAGTCACCAGATCCCCCTTCACCATCAAATCAGCCTTCCCCTGCACCCCAAACCCCATCCAACTCGATCACCTCCTTAGATCCCCCTTCACCATCAAATCAGCCTTCCCCTGCATCCCAAACCCCATCCAGCTTGATCTCCTCCCCAGCTACCCCCCCCCCCCCCCCCCCCCTTCTACAGGCTTGAGCTTACACCCCTCCCTACCTCCATTTCCCGGAGCTCCCCATTGCTTACCTCCATTTCCCGGAGCTCCCCATTGCCTCCCCTACCTCCACATCCGTCAGTTACGCAAAGCCGCGCCCCCCCTCCAGCCTCTCCCCCTCCGCCCTCCCGCCCCCGACGCCCCTCTCCACGACTTAGAAAAGGCACAGTGACATCAGTCACTCATTTGCAAAACACACCAAGTTCCGTCTGATATCTGTTGGGTCCAGGCTGTGAAAACAATTACTATAATGATTCATCCCAGGACCGGCCGGGGCCCACGATGTAAGCAGAGATTTCTGTCGTGATAACTGAGTGAAGAAGAACAAACAAGAAGTACCCAACTTTTTCAGCAAACATATCAAATCTAGCGCCTATTCCAAAACAATTACATGTTCTGAAACCCAGGGTTGATGATAAACTTAATCTAGCTTTACTAAACATCAGGTCATTGGCAGGAAAAAGCTTTTTAATCAATGATTTTATAATCAAGCACAATCTGGAGTGCTTGTTTTTAACAGAAACTTGGCTTGATCAAGGTAACAGTGGAACTGTTCTTATTGAAGCTGCCCCTCCCAACTTTAGTGTCATGAGTGAGGCTAGAGTGAATAAAAGGGGAGGAGGCGTAGCCATTTTGTTTAATGATTTGCTCCAATGCAAGCAGGCATCTTTTGGATCCTTTGATTCATTTGAGTATGTGGCTCTGCAGCTAAAGTCCTCCTCTCCAGTTTTGTTCTTAAATATTTATAGGCCACCCAAATACTGTTCAACCTTCTTTGATTACTTTTCAGTGCTAATGTCTATTATATGTGACCTCTCTCTGACCATTCATGCGTTTTCTTTGAGTGTGTTATCTCGATGGAAAAAAGAAATACTCTCAGTGAAGTCATAACAAGGCGGTGTATCTCTGAAAACACCAGTGTTATGACCCTAGGGGTCATAATTTCTATTAGTTGTGTTTTTCTCTGTGTTGGTTGTTTCTCTCTATGTTGTGTTCCTCCTCCCTGTCACCAGGGGGGGTTGTCCCAAAATGTACCCATTCAGGTGGAGGTAGCTGATTGGGGGACATCCCCAGAGGCTGATGATTGGAGGAAATGCGAAATGGAGGGGGATTCAAAAGTGGAGCCGGGAGTTCGCGTTGCTCTCTCTCTCGCCTTCTCGCAGCTCTCATCCGACCTGGCCAGTGTGGCAAGAATTGATCGTTGTGTCGAGATTTTGTTCTCCTTTGTATAATAGTGTATATTGCTGTAAAAATCATCTTTCAGTCCGGTTTAGTAGGGGTGAGTAGCCTGTTTATTTTGTGGCATCTTTTCTCCTGTTTTGGGTAAGGGAGTAAGGTTAGAAACCTGTTTTTTTGTTGATTCTTATTAGGGACCGAGCCTGTGAAACAGGACGAGGTCCCTATTGTTTTTGTTATTTGGGGATCTTTGACGTTGATTTTAACCCCCTGAACATATACGAAAACTCAATTTTTTTTGACACAGTTATCACACCTGGTGAAAAATTATTTATTCTATGCGACACGTTAATGTCTCACCTATAGGTGGCGCTATTTTTAAAAAAACACTGTAATGCTAATAACTCCTGCATACTTTGTCGCACACTCAAAATGTTTATATCCACACATGCGGGCAAACATGCTGCACCTCCTGATGTAGGCCACGCCCATTTCCGCCATGACTTTTTTTTGGCTACAACGCAAAAACTCAAAAAAGTGCGTCCTAGACATCTATTGCATGTGGCTTTCACCGATTTGCACGAAACTCCACACGTAGCATCTACATTCTGTATCATGAAAATAACTAATTGGAAGTTTATTGAAATTCCCGAAGATAAGCGTGTTATAGTGCTTTATATATTTTTATAGATGTCTACATTTTACGTAAAAAACGTAAGTGGACAATTTGTCCACATTGCTATGTCCGTTCGACACCAAACTTGGAGCCCTACTTCTCTGTACCTCCTTTATGCATCTCACAAAATTTGTGGTCATTTCCACCAGGTGGCGCTCATTAAAATCAAGAAGTTTATATCTCAACATTGGCAATTGATATTTAAATGAAACTTGGTATGCGGCTAGCTCATGGCGCCCTGAGGCGTGGTTCAAAACGGGGAAAAAATTCTGCCAGTGGATGGCGCTCTAAAAGCAGCGTAAATTACTGTGCAAACACCGTAATAGTTACGAATATGAAATTCACTGGACACATGTAGAGTGCTGCCCAAAGCTCACATACCAAAAATCGTGCTTGTCGTGGTAGTAGCGCCCCCTACAGGCTTTAAAAACAACAGCCCCGACACCACGTTTCACCTACATGTATGAAACTCGGTAGGCACGTTATACAGCCCCAGACCTACAAAAAAGCCTCTTGGACCCATACCCCTTAAAGCACCGGAAGTCAGATATTTGCATTTGACCTTTGCAATTTTCGCGTTGTATTTGAACGAACTCCTCCCAGGGGATTTGTTGCTTGGGCTCCAAATTTTTTGGGTAGATTCAGAAGATGGTTCTTACCAAAAGTTGTGCTATTTGGGACTCTACCTCAAAGGGCGTGGCCACGGCGTTCAATCAAAATCGGCCATAATCAATTTTGTCGTTTTTTCCACGACACCGACTTTAACCGATATGTTTGAAACTTGGTAAGGATGTTACCCTGGCCTAGCCCTACAAAAAAGCCTATTGGACCGATACCAAAAAACCCACCGGAAGTCAGATATTTTCATTTTAATTTTTGTCATTTTCGATTTTCGCGTCCTATTTGAACGAACTCCTCCCAGGGGATTTGTCGCTTGGCCTCCAAATTTTTGGGGTAGATTCAGAAGATGATTCTCACCAAAAGTTGTGCTATTTGCGACCCTAGCTCAAAGGGCGTGGTCATGGCTTTCCTTCAAAGTCGGCCATATTCAATTTTGTCGTCTTTTATACCCATGTTTGTGAACGAACTCCTCCTATGGGATTTTTCCGTTCTGCTTCAAAATTGGTCAGTGCATTTGAAACGTGGTTCTTAACTATAGTTGTGCTATTTGCGACTCTCCCTCAAAGGGCGTGGCCATGGCGTGCCGTCAAAGTCGGCCATATTCAATTATTTCGTCTTTTATACCCATGTTTGTGAACAAACTCCTCCCAAGGGATTTATCCTTTCTGCTTCAAAATTGGTAAGTACAGCTGAAACGTGATTCTTAACTAAAGTTGTGCTATTTACGGCTCTAGCTTGAAGGGCGGGGCCAGGGTGTGCCGTCAAAGTCGGCCATACCGCACAGTGCGTGGACAGCCACAAACGAGAACCTGTCACGCCATCCTTGTGCAAACGACGACCTGTCACGACTTCATCCATGTGAACGACGAACTGTCACGACGCCATCCACGTGCCGACGAGTCAATTTTTACGGCGAGGTCCCCCCAAATGTCCCGCGGGACATTATTTCTTTTGGAATCAGGGGGTTAGTTTTAAAATAAGCTTGTTTTGTTTATTGTTTTAGGCAACGCTCACCCTGAAGTATATTATTTTCTTTTGGGAAAATAAACCCCCTTTGATTTTGGACTGCAAATACGTGTTCGTGAGTTATTGTTGAGAGTGGGGGAAAATAGAGAGAGCACTATGTTACGTTCTCGGTATTCCCTAGGCGGGACGTAACAACCAGTGAATTGTTTATTCAGACATTCTCCTCTACACCCGTCCTCTCTGGTGTCTCAGTGAATGAGCTTGTTGATCTTTTCAACATCAAAACAAAAAATGTTATTGATGCAATTGCGCCTATGAAGGTGAAGGTGGTCGCAGGTAAGAAAAGATCTCCGTGGAGAAATGCTTTATTGGTGAGAACTGAAAAAAGAGAGTGTCGAAGAGCTGAACGCAGATGGCGGAAAACGAATCTCCAGGTCCATTACGAAATCTATAAAGAGAGACTTCGTATTTATAACTTTAATCTGAAAAACGCAAGGGAAGCCTTCTTTTCTGAAATCATTGCTAAAAACAATAACAATGCACGAGCCCTGTTCACTACTGTCGACAGGCTAACAAACCCCCCTGTGTCTGTAGCACCTGAGCTTCTCTCCACCAGGTCCTGTAATGAATTTTCCACCTTCTTTACTGACAAAATCCTGAAAATTAGACAGTCGCTCAGCCCCTCTACCCTCGGTCCAGGGCACCTACAGGCCAGCTGTCCAACTAAATTAGCCCCATACACCATGACACAATTTAATCGGATCAACCACAAAATTTTAGAAGACATTATAGAACACCTAAAATCCTCCTCCTGCTGCCTCGATATTCTTCCAACAAATTTTTTCAAACGTGTTTATGATTGCTTGGCCTCAGATCTTTTATTAATTACCAACACATCTCTTCTCTCAGGTATCTTCCCACAGGCCTTGAAGACGGCTGTTATCAAGCCACTCCTTAAAAAGAACAATCTAGATGTATCACAAATGAACAACTATAGGCCCATATCAAACCTCCCATTTCTAAGCAAAATAATTGAAAAGGCTATCTTCCAACAGTTAAATGCCTTCCTAGCAAGAAGCAACAGTTTTGATGTCTTCCAGTCAGGATTTCGACCTCACCACAGTACCGAGACTGCCCTTGTTAAAGTCCTCAGTGACATCCATTTAAATACAGACTGTGGCAAAATTTCAGTCTTGGTTTTACTGGATCTCAGTGCCGCATTCGACACAGTTGATCACAATATTTTGTTAGATCGACTACAAAATTGGGTTGGCCTCTCTGGCACAGCGTTAAACTGGTTTGAATCCTACCTGAAAGACAGAGATTACTTTGTCTCTCTAGGTAATTATACATCTGAACGAACGCAAATGACATGTGGAGTTCCTCAAGGCACTATTCTGGGGCCTCTTTTGTTTAACATCTTCATGCTCCCACTGGCTCAGATCCTGCAAAATGACATCTGCTACCACAGTTATGCAGATGATACACAAATTTACATAACAATAACCCCAGGTGACTATGGTCCAATACAAGCATTGAGTAATTGCATTGACGAAATCAATGATTGGATGTGCCAGAATTTTCTTCAGTTGAATAAGGACAAGACTGAAATAATTGTCTTTGGAGCCAAGGAAGAACGATTAAAAGTTTGTGCTCAGCTGCAACTGGCAATGTTAAAAACCACAGACCAGGCAAGAAATCTAGGTGTTGTCATGGACTCAGACCTGAATTTTAACAGCCACATGAAAATGATTACGAAGTCTGCCTACTATCACTTAAAGAATATATCAAGGGTCAGAGGACTGATGTCTCAGCAGGACTTAGAGAAACTTGTCCACGCATTTATCTTCAGTAGGCTCAACTATTGTAACAGCATCTTCACTGGTCTCCCAAAAAGTCCATCAGAAAGCTCCAGTTAATTCAGAATGCTGCTGCTCGAGTCCTCACAAAAACTAAGAAAATGGATCACATTACTCCAGTTCTCAGATCGTTACATTGGCTTCCTGTCTGTCAGAGAATTGACTTTAAAGTACAGCTGTTAGTTTATAAAGCACTGAATGGTTTGGGACCAAAATACATTTCAGATCTTCTAATTTTCTATGAACCATCCAGATCTCTTAGGTCATCTGGGGCGGGTCTGCTTACTGTCCCCAGAGTCAGAACCAAACATGGAGAGGCAGCGTTCAGTTTTTACGTGCCACATATATGGAACAAACTGCCAGAAAGTTGTAGGTCTGCTGAAACACTCACCACTTTTAAATCCAGATTAAAGACCTTTATGTTTGCTGCAGCCTTCTTCTAAGCTTATCTTAACGTGTTTTAATTTCCTTTTTATGCTTGTATTTTAATTTCAATGCTTTTAATGCTGTATATGTATGTATGTATGTGTTATTTTTGTTTGTTTGTTTTTTGCTATGCTTTTATTGTATTTTAATGCTTTTATGTATGTAAAGCACAATGAATTGCCTTGCTGCAGAATTGTGCTATACAAATAAACTTGCCTTGCCTTGCCTTGCCTTACTTCGGACATCGAGCTTCTGGCCGTCTCCCTGCGCCCTTACTACCTCCCGAGGGAATTCCCACAGCTCTTTATTATCCTGGTGTATATTCACTCCAGAGCTAATGCAGCTAAAGCTACAGAGCACTTCACTAACACTCTGTACAAAGTGGAACAAATCTCACCTGACTCTCCCAAGTTCATCCTGGGTGACTTTAACCACTGCTACCCCGACAAGACTCTTAAAGGTTTCCAACAATATGTTACATGCAGTACACTTCAGGGGAAGACGTTGGATAAATGCTATGGCTCTTTACCGGATGCATTCAAAGCCCTCACCCTCCCCCCTCTTGGTTCAGCAGACCACCACACTATCTCTTCACGGATGCTTCGAAGCCACTGACTGGGATAGCCTCCTTTCTCCCACCGATGACATCAACGAGCAAGTTGACACAGTGACATCATACATCTCTTTCTGTGTGGACAGTATTATCCCCACAAAAACAATCACCATCTATACCAATAATAAACCTTGGATTACTAAAGAGCTTAAGGGAATTATTAACAAAAAGAAGAGGATTTTCTTCACCGGCTCTCCACTGGACATAAAGGAGGTCAACAGAGAAGTCAAGAGGGCCATAAATACTGCTAAGCTGGAGTACAAAAACAAGATGGAGAAGAAATTCACCACAGGAGACCTCCGCTCAGCCTGGCAAGGCATCAAAACCATGGCCTCTGGGAATACGGCCGCCACTACCGTCAAAACAATCCGTGTGGAAGGCAGAAACCCCTCTTCCCTCCCCGACGACCTCAATGCCTTCTATACCAGGTTCGAGTCAGACAATTTTTCCCAGCTCGAGGAGACCAGATCTTCGTTTTCACCTGGCAGCTCCGCGCTTACCTTCAGGACTGAGGACGTGGTGAGAGCCCTCAGGGGGACCAGAGAGAGGAGCTCACCCGGTCCCGATAACATCTGCAGCCGAGTCCTGAGGCACTGCGCGGGGCAATTAGGGAGCGTGTTCCAGATTCTATTCCAAAATTCCTACGACAGTCACACGGTCCCCACACTATGGAAATACTTCACAGTCATTCCGATCCCCCAAAAAAACAACCCTAAAACTCTGAGCGACCTTCGTCCTGTGGCCCTGACCTCCCTGGCAAAGAAGGCCATGGAGAGGATCCTAAAACAGCACATCATCAATGCAACTGACCCTCTGATGGATCCTCTCCAGTTCGCATATCGCGCACGAAGAGGCGTCAATGATGCTAAAATCTTCATTTTGGACTCCATAAACAAACATCTTGAGCTCCCCAACTCCTCCGTCAGACTACTGTTTGCTGATTTCTCATCAGCATTCAACACCCTGCAGCCCCACATCCTTGCCACTAAACTTTCCTCCCAGTTTCACCTGGATGACCAGCTAATCCTGTGGATCCTGGACTTCCTGACCAACAGGACTCAGAGAGTCCGGGTTAATAACTCTCTTTCCGGCCTCCGTTCCACCTCCACCGGCTCTCCTCAGGGCTGTGTGCTCTCCCCCTTGCTCTTCATCCTTTACACCGATGACTGTAGATCGACTCAGCCCGACTGTCACCTGGTGAAGTATGCAGACGACACAGTCCTCCTGTCACTGCTCTCAGGCCCCTTCCAACATCATGGACCCGTTCTACAGGAGTTTGTGGAATGGTGTGACAATTCCAAACTGGAACTGAATGTCAATAAAACCAAGGAGATGGTGGTGACCTTCTCCAGTAGGCAGAGGGACTTGGCCGCTGCTGTTACCACCATCATTCACGGAAAACCAGTGGAGGTGGTGGAGGAATACAAATACCTGGGCACCATCTTTGACAACCTCCTGCGATTCACTGCCAACACAGAGGAGATTCTCAGGAGGTGTCAGCAACGGCTGTACCTCCTCAGAAAACTTAACTCCTTTAAAGTCAGCACACCCACCATGACTACTTTCTATTATGCCTTCCTTGAAAGCGTCATGACTTTTTCTATAACCTGCTGGTTTCACTCCCTCAGCCTACAGAACAGGACCAGACTGCAGCGCACTGTATCAGTGTGCTCTAAAATCATCGGCGTGCCTGTCAGAACTCTGGCCCGTGTTTTTGACCAACAGGCCCTCAGAGAGGCAGCCAAAATCATGAAGGATCCCTCTCACATACTTCACCCTGCATTTCAATGGCTCCCCTCTGGGCGGCGCCTGCGCTGTGTTGCATTCAAGACTGAGAGAAGGAAAGCCACCTTTGTCCCCAAAGCCATTCTGCTTCTCAATTCCAGTTACAGTTTTTTTTCCTTTGGTTTGGCTCATTTCTTGAAACAGAAATTACATTCTCAAAACTCTAAGATCATTTGGCAGAACAGTCTTGCAGTTCAGTACAACACCATAGTTCACTTGCAAAAGCTCATATCTGTCCCAAAACAGTTCACTCATGTGTCAAAACTACATTTCTTTACCATATAAATAGTCAGTGCCACCAAAAGGCAAAAGATCCTTCTCAATTGCTTTGGCTCATTTCTTGAAACAGACTGGACGTTCTCAACACTCTTGGTGCTTTTGCCAAAATAACCTGGATGGTTCAGCACAACACCATGGTTAACCTCCAAAAGCTCATATCTCTCCCAAAACAGTTCACTCGTGTCAAAACTAAATTTCTTTCTCATATAAACAGTCAGTGCCCCCAAAATGCATTGTCCCTTTGGCATTGTGTGAGCACTGCAGGTCAAAATGGTTAGATGTTTTGTCACTATGGCAGAGGACCATTGAAATATCCCTTATGTCCACCTCTCAGTCTTAGCCCAGTCCTTCATTCACAATGGTTACTGTACTAGTTTTTTTTGTCTAGCTAACAGAATACAACTGTGTATAAAACTGAAAAAAAAGATTATATATATTATGGTATATGTCTGGCCACAGATTCTCGTCCACATCACAGCGTATATTCTCCCTTGCGATGCAACGAGGGAAGAAACTGCGTGCATGTCGCAACCATCCCCTACACTGATCTCCTGTAATATGATCACATGCAGCGTCCATTGCATGGAGCAAGGACCTCTGACCACCTCCAAGCGGAGAAAACTCCTCAATAGGATTGAGGAAAGGAGAGTAAGGTGGTAGGAACACCATGACCATCCTTGGATGAGTAGTGAACCAGGCTCTGATGAGCGGGCCACGGTGGAAATTCACATTGTCCCACACAATTACATACTTTGGTAGGTGAGGCCCTACGAGACCTCTCTCATTTTCAGGGATCAAATCAGAATGAAGGCGGTCAGAAGGAAGAGTCATACACTAGAGCAGGGGTCGGCAACCTTTTTGACATGATGTGCCAATTAGATATTTTCTTATTAGTTAGTGTGCCATTCAATTACTGCATGGTGTTGTTAACTAAGTGTAATTAAACACTACACATTTCGAACAGATGGATATTTATTGTAGTATTGGGCAAATGTAAAACTTTTCCACACCATTGCTCCTGAACTGAGCTACAGACAACAGGTCCTGCACCAGAAGAGGGAAGGGACAGACCACACACACACACGCACACGCACAAACACACACACTGCAATAATGGCCATTAACCTCACACAAGGTTGAAGAAATACCCCCTCCCAAACATCCCATTGGGTAACATTGCAAGCAGCTTCTTCCAATTCACAAATATCAAAACCACATGAGATTGACAAAATAATAAAAATGCAGCAACAATAATAATACTTTTTTTGTATATGAAAGTGCAATAGAACTGAATTCACGAATAGCCTGCATACATTGACTTAAATATAACCTGCAAACTTGTAGCTAGACCCGTCACAAAATAAATGTAGGCTATTGCCTTTCTTTGCCTACCAGTCAATGGGATCCCTGACCTTGCTTCCCCTTACATAGCTCATGGATGTGGGGCTTGTAACTGGTCACTTTGAGTTGTACACATGCTTTGGAATGGCTATTTGTCAGACGACTTCGGGAGGGGCAAAGCACGTACTTCATGTGCGAAAATATCTGCTCACACAGATATGTAGACCCAAACGCTGACAATAAAGCCAGTGCGATATTGCGGAGACAGCTGAACCTTGTGGGTAAAGATTCCCAGCAAGCGTGAATGATGGCTCCATGATCCTGCGCTGTGTTGTTCTGGAGTTGTATCCGTAGCTCTGCAAACTTCGTCATTCACAACGTTGAACTCTTCAACTCAATCAGCTGCATTTCCACGTCCTGTGTGTCCAACCATTCTATCAGAGACAAGTCCAGTTCATGTCCGTCAAAGCAGTCGGGCTTGACTAAGAAAGAGAACATTGGGCCATACTTCTGAAAGTCCCCAAAACGCTCTGCGAACTCTGACTGGAGCTCACACATATACTTTGAGATTTCACCGGTGTCAATTGTGTGTTTGGAGGCAAACTCCCTTACGTGTCTGAAGTAATGAAAAGTTGTGGTTTCAACATCTCTTGCAAATATGGCCAGCTTGCTAACAAAGGCCACCCAGGCATCGTACATCTCCAACACAGTTTGCCCTGCACCTTTCAGTCGAAGATTTAGCCCGTTGAGATTTCCCGTAATATCAGTGAGAAACATTAGTTTCAAAATCCACTTTTCGTCTTCCAGTTCAGGGTAGTGTTCATCCCTCTCACATAGGAAGGCCTTGATTGCATCCAGGCAGCTGACGAATCTCTCCAAAACTTTTCCACCACTCAGCCACCTTACGGCAGAGTGGAGGAGGATATCTTTGTACGCGCAGTTCATTTCGTCTAATAGAGACTGGAACTGTCGGTGTGTCAGAGACGAACGTTTCATTATGAAGTTTATGATCTTCACCACTGTATCCATGACGGTGTTGAGCTCACATTTAGACATTTTGGCACAAAGATTTTCCTGATGTATAAGGCAGTGGAGTTTCATGATGGAGTGACCGACTTTACCTTCAATTACACTGCTCTCATTTCTCATTTCTTTGGCTGCTGTTTTCGCTCATGCACTTCGGATTTGATAAACCATCCCCTCTGAGACCCTGTGAAGGTATGTTTTTTTTGTTTTTTTTAAAACTAACAAACTGGCTGTACGATGCCCCCAAAGTGTTAGTACGACAAGGGCTGGAATGAAGATATTAAGACACCATGATGTGTAACAGTGTAGACTAGTTTTCAATGTGGTCGTTGTTCAGGTCATCTTGGAGACCCACTGGACCCTGGCTCCACCCAGACATCCACCTCTGAGGGGGAGATGGCTGTCGACTCCACCCCTGCCTCGGTAACACCCTGGAGAGTGGTGGTCTCTAGCCTCTCCTTCAGAGAGGTCCTCTGTTGGCTGTTGACTCAGGTATCCATGTTGCTCCGGTTGTCCCTCATGGGGACCAGTACTGTACCCACACCTGGCCATTATTGCTCTGACACAGGACATCTGTCTACCATCCATGCATGTTTACAAAATAACATTCATAATCATAATAACAGCTGTCAGCTGGATATAGAGCCAGATCACTGTGGTGGCTGACAGATTCAAGATTCAAGATTCAAAGTGTTTATTGTCATGTACAGCAGGGAAAACAAGTTTCTATGTGCAATATAATTCTTTCATTGCTGTCTACACTGATGCCGGTTTAAATATAAACAGGATGTGTGTGCTCTCCAGGTCGGGTCCCTCCTCCCTGAGAAGATCTGAGTGATCTTCCAGGAGAGCCAGCACCTCCTCTAATCCTCCTTCCCCTGGTTCAGGGTGACGGAGGTTTATTGATATTGACTAGTGGTAGTAGGTTAGTAAGTAAGTAAGAAACCTTAACAGAGTTCTGAGCATTCACCCAATACTGTGCTGAAACTGTGCTGTTACACTGACATTTATTGTCTATTGTTTATTGTTTATTTATTGTTTTTATTCCTGTATTTTGTCTTGTTTTAAAGTGTCAGTCCTCAGAAAAGTGCTATGTAAATAAAATGTATTATAATGGTGAATCATGGTCCAGAAAACAGTCACAGCCCGACAGAAGAACAAGCTCAGCTTCAGCCTCACCTGCCCAATGATATTCCTTACTTTTAGGAGTGGAAACCGGAGTGCCAGGAGAAGAATGTTAACCCAGGGAGAATGTGCAAACTCCACAAATGTGTACTTTCAACATAAACAACATGCACATATTTCTCCTGACCTATAATTATCGTGTCTTACATTTGAGAAGTAAAACAAGGATAGTGTTTGACATGTGTTTAAGCTGCCCAAATGTGTGAACTGTACAGTGACAAACTTCCCACCAAAAACAACAACCGTCAACAGCCCATCAGAAATACGTGCCAATATGTGGGACTTTATTGGACACATAACGAGGAGTAGAAATGAGATGTGGTGTACAGGGCAGGTCAGACCACCATGTTGACCTCCAGATGACCAGGACATGGTGGTCATCGGGCAGCGGCAGCAGCATCAGCTGGTGGGGTACAGCTGTGTTCCTGTGGAGGTTCTCTGTGGAAGTCCACGGTAGCCACTCCTCTTCCTCCATCCTGATCTTCCTCTCCCGAGCCTGACGGAAGGAGGGAAGGAACTGAGCACTCAACGTCATGACGGTGCATTACAATGTGCCTCTTAACTATGGAAGTAACAATTACCTTGTGGATAAGATCTTTATCTCCAAATCTCGACCTTCTTCGTCCGTCGTCCTCGCTTTCTTCATCTACGTCTGTCTTCTCCTCTTCGGTAAGTCATGGACCAGCTCCACTCCTCTTCCTCCACCCTGAAGTTCCTCTCTGGAGCCTGATGGATGGAGGGAAGGAACTGAGCGCTCAACGTCATAACGGTGCGTTACAATGTGCGTCTTAACTATGGAAGTAACGATTACCTTGTGGATGAGATCTTTATCTCCAAATCTCGACCTTCTTTGTCCATCGCCCTCTTCATCGTCGTCGTCCCTCAGCTCTTTCTCTTGAAATGTTCTTCATCTCTCTTGCTCTCTTCATCTCCATCCGTCGTCCTTGCTTTCATCATCTTCCTCTGTCTTCTCTTCGTTAAGTCACAGACCAGCTCCACTCCTCTTCCTCTCCCAAGCCTGACGGAAGGAGGGAAGGAACTGAGCACTCAACATCATATTGGTACATTACAATGTGCCTCTCAACTATTGAAGTAACAATTACCTTGTGGATAAGATCTTTATCTCTAAATCTCGACCTTCTTCGTCCGTCGTCCTCGCTTTCTTCATCTACGTCTGTCTTCTCCTCTTCGGTAAGTCATGGACCAGCTCCACTCTTCTTCCTCCACCCTGAAGTTCCTCTCTGGAGCCTGATGGATGGAGGGAAGGAACTGAGCGCTCAACGTCATGACGGTGCGTTACAATGTGCATCTTAGCTACTGAAGTACCAATCACCTTGTGGAGAAGTTCTTTAGCTCTAAAGCTGTCTTCTTCGTCTCTCGGTCTCTTCATCACTTCATCTTCATAGGTCTTCTCATGGACCAGCCAACCTGAAAAAAGGAACAAGAAACAAGAAAGAGACCAAGATACAAGAACACAGACCTGACCTACATTCTTAAACCAAACACTTTTTTATGCAAACAAAACAGATATAAATAAATCTATGTTATTTGAACTATCTTATCTATCTTATCTTAACTATCTTATCTAAGAAATATATGAAACTTAAACCATCTTATCTATCTTATCTTAACTATATTATCTAAGAAATAAATGAAACTTAAACTATCTTATCTATCTTATCTTAACTATATTATCTAAGAAATAAACCAAACTTAAACTATCTTATGTATCTTATCTTAACTATATTATCTAAGAAGTAAATAAAACTTAAACTATCTTAACTATCTTATCTTAACTATCTTATCTATCTACTATGAACTATGTAGTACACAACTATATACAGAACTATGTACAACAGCCTGGCCTCTTGGTGGAGCTCAGCGCTGGGCTGCCCTCCCAGTGGGCATCAAACACCCGGGCTCATCGCTCTGCTCCTTCTGTGGGATGATAATTATTGTTAATAAAAACCTTGACTTGCACCACCACAATGATTCACATTGACGATGTAATAAATGTATAAGTGTGATTAACATGTCATTGGCTAACCTTCCTCCAGGTGAAGCAGGATAACAGGGCCTTCCACAGGCCAGAGAAACAGCCAGTGGTGGGCTCGGGGTCATCCACCAGAGGAGCAGAAAACAAAGATCTCTAAATACACTGTTGTGTGAGTCGTGTGAATTTGAACGCAGCATGTCAACATGACTTCCTTGTCTACCTGCTGCGGCTCCTGGCTGACGATGGAGGCCTGGGGGGAGGTGTCACTGTCCAGGGAGGAGGAAGAGGAGGAGGAGGAGGAGGATGTGGCCCAGGGGCTGGTGTCACTGTCCAGGGAGGAGACGGAGCAGAATGAAGAGGAGGAGAGGGAGGAAGAGAGGGAGGAGGAAGGGAAGGAGGAGGAAGGGGAGGAGGAGGAGAGGGAGCAGATGGGGGACATGGAGGGGCAGGAAGGGGAGGAGGAGGCGAAGGAGCAGATGGGGGAGATGGAGGGGGAGGTGGCCAGGGAGCTGGGGTCACAGAGATGCTCTGCTCCACACTGGCTCCTGCAGTCTGACCCTTCCAAAGAAACCTTTGACACCATCCAGATGACCACAACGAACGTGGCTGAAAACAAACAACAAGAAGAAATGCAAAATGCCTGTAAATGTTTGAAAGACTAAACACCTACAGCAGATACTCATGTTTGAAGGGGTTTCAATTAATGTATTAAAATACATCTCAGAAAAGGTAAAGAGTAAAAGTTGTCTTACTTTTGAGTTTCAGAGGGCTGCAGGAGTCCAAGTCTTGGTCACCCCCAGATAACACAGGAATCTGTGAATCTGCCTGCAGTGGTGTCAAATAACAGAATAAATAACACGATAATATGTACTTTATTGAGCCCAGACAATGTGTATGAGAGAACCCAATGTAAGATCATTTTGTTATTGAGTAACCAATTTCATAACCAACATATCGCATTTAACATGTAGCCATGGCAAAAAGAAAGTTAGGACAAATGCAAGGGACGCCTGTATCTGCACTAAGCATTTAGTTACAGTATTACAAGTCAACCCTACTGATACCAATACTGTATTGGTATTGGCTGACATGGTGTTGTTGTTGATCATCAGCATTATCAACATTCTGCATCCCTATAAACCATATTTCTATATTCACAATATCAGTGGTATAAATGTAGACAGGGAGGAGGTGATGGAGGTGGTGTCCACCAGGAGCTCGTCAAGGGACTAAAATAAGAATTAGATTTCACAATCGGTATAATAGTCATCGTCAGAAGTTCGTTTAAGCGCACTTGCAAAGCAGATCTCTCTCTTTCTCTCTCTCTCTCTCTCTCTCTCTCTCTCTCTCTCTCTCTCTCTCTCTCTCTCTCTCTCTCTCTCTCTCTCTCCCTGCACTGTGCAAACATAAATTAGTTTGTGTACTACAGCAGTGCGCCTGCGTACTCAGATTGATCGATTGAATTCGTCTCGCGCAAAACGTGCATGTGATTTGTCTCGCGCTGTGAAGAGCATCTTTTAAACATCGCGATAGTGTGCCGACATGCAAATGTTTTTTTTTCCTCACCATGTTCATGATGAATGAAGTATTTGGACGGTGACTTATTGTCGCTGATTAAATTCACGCCCCCAAAAAGCCGTCCAAGTCCGTCGTGTGTTTTTGTGTTGTTGAGTGTTGTCTTGTCTCTCGGTGCAGGTATCGCGCGCTGTCGATGTCAAGTCCACGTTCAAATGATAATTGTTTGATTTGGGTTACCAGGGTGAACAGAACTTTCATGACGTATCATTAGAGCCTCAATTGCTCTCAAGGGTTTTGCCATCACGGTGAAATGTAGCAGGCTTAACACTGTTTCTGGCAAATACACCCCATACGTGTCTTTGAATTGACTTTCCAGTGGCTCAGTTATTATCCACATGTTTTTAAAATAGCATAGGCCTACAGACGGAAGAGAATTTTCATCTTTAACATATCCCATATCCTACAATTTGATTGGACTGGGGGGTAAGCGGGTGGGGGTCTGGGAAAGGGGGGTGAGGAGGGATCAGAGGCACCAGGAGTTAGTAGTGTGAGGGCCTGAGGGAGGGTGGTGGGCCTGAACCAGGGCATGTACCGGGTAAGGGCCCACCTCACAGCCACATCTAAAGTGCCCTCCTGGAAGTGAAGCCTGTGGGTGTGAGGGCAGTTAAAACAGAACTATCATGCTGAGGTTCTGCTTCAGCCAGGTGTCTGTGTTCTGCCTGACCCTGTTGGGATCAGCTTACTTACCTGTCTCATCATCCCTACTGGTGGTGTGTTATTTGTTATGTTGTCTTATTTTATCCAGCCTGGAACATAAGCACCAGAAACAACCCGGCTGCTTCACAGGCCTCTGGAAGGCTTTGACCTCCTGCTTCACCAGGACAAAGAAGCATGTAAGCAGGCCAGCTTGGTGTAAGACTTTACGTCATTAGGCCTACTTAAGCAGTAGTACATAGTGAAATGGAGAATTCTTCATTTATGCATTGAAGTATTGTTCACAGATACTCATTAGTAATCTATTCATAAGGTCTATTATAGACAATTACTATTATCAAACATATCTCTCCTAAATACCCAAACCCCAAAATGTTATTTACTTTTATTTACTGTTATTTACTATTCACCTGTTGAGTACTGAGACGAAAAGACTGAGAAAATGTAATTGTCTAATAGTTTGATGTTTAGCCAACACAGTGGTGTTGTAGTCTTGATCTGAGGGGCAGGTTAGCTTCAGCATGAACACCTATTGATATGTTGACACATCAATAACTTCTATATTGACCAGTTGTTGGACCAAATGGTGACCAATCTTTTAGCACAGGGAGATGTTGAATACGTGAATGTCCACAAGCTCTGTTACAGGTTTTGAGGACACAGGGTGGCATTTGTGACGCAGAGCAACACCACTCATGTTGGATTTGTGATTTGTTATGGTCTGCAGCCCTTGGCACATATGCCATATGCATGTACATAGACCAACATGATGGAGTACTTTCAAACCTTAACAAACTTCGTATTGAGATGAGTGTCTGTCAAACTGTAAAGAGTATCAGACAGGTAGTAGTGATATATTTGTAGAGGTAAATTGAAGAGATTTATGCAAAACTGCACAGTATGTTAGTCCTTCAGGGCCTGTACCTTTTAAATAAATGCATGATAAGACGCAATAAGCGGTTGGCCTAATTCATAATGAATGTATTATTTAGTCAGATATGTCTGGAATTTTTGCCTTTTCACCCTTATCCATTATTCTGATGTCTTATTGTCTGCCTTTTAAGTTTACATGAGCATTATGTTGCTCATTCAAATACAATTGCATTGCTGTTCATACATTTTTTCCTGTCATTTGATATTTCAGGAAACAGTTGATATACCTTTACCTATAACTTTCTAATTAAACTCATGGTAATATACAACCAGAATGCTTTTTTGACTCCACTCATTTTGCCTTCAGATATTACACGTTGCCATAGAAGTTTGGCAATAATGTGGCTATAGCGCTCCCTCTATTGGGGTGAGTAAAGCACCGCAGCGTTTTAAGGGAAAACGGAGGAATGCTGCACATTTCGTTGCTTGACATCATGGTTGCAGTGCATCAAACGATTGTGCACAGAACATTTGAAAACAACGTGGAAGGATCCACTGTCATCAGCATCGTCAGATCGGTGACTCCACCTCTCTTCTGCTTTTAAAAATCCCTCAAAGCAGACCTACTTTAAATTGATTTTAACACGACTCTCCTCACCTGCACCTCATTCTTCCCCTTAATTTGACGTTTTTGGTTGTTTTTATTCCTGTATTTTGTCTTGTTTTAAAGTGTCAGTCCTCAGAAAAGTGCTATGTAAATAAAATGTATTATAATGGTGAATCATGGTCCAGAAAACAGTCACAGCCCGACAGAAGAACAAGCTCAGCTTCAGCCTCACCTGCCCAATGATATTCCTTACTTTTAGGAGTGGAAACTGGAGCGCCAGGAGAATAATGTTAACCCAGGGAGAACGTGCAAACTCCACAAATGTGTACTTTCAACATAAACAGCATGCACATATTTCTCCTGACCTATAATTATTGTGTCTTAGATTTGAGAAGTAAAACAAGGATAGTGTTTGACATGTGTTTAAGGTGCGCAAATGTGTGAACTGTACAGTGACAAACTTCTCATCAAAAACAACAACCGTCAACAGCCCATCAGAAATACATGCCAATATGTGGGACTTTATTGGACACATAACGAGGAGTGGAAATGAGATGTGGTGTACAGGGTCATCGGGCAGCGGCAGCAGCATCAGCTGGTGGGGTACAGCTGTGTTCCTGTGGAGGTTCTCTGTGGAAGTCCACGGTAGCCACTCCTCTTCCTCCATCCTGATCTTCCTCTCCCGAGCCTGACGGAAGGAGGGAAGGAACTGAGCACTCAACGTCATGACGGTGCATTACAATGTGCCTCTTAACTATGGAAGTAACAATTACCTTGTGGATAAGATCTTTATCTCCAAATCTCGACCTTCTTCGTCCGTCGTCCTCGCTTTCTTCATCTACGTCTGTCTTCTCCTCTTCGGTAAGTCATGGACCAGCTCCACTCCTCTTCCTCCACCCTGAAGTTCCTCTCTGGAGCCTGATGGATGGAGGGAAGGAACTGAGCGCTCAACGTCATAACGGTGCGTTACAATGTGCGTCTTAACTATGGAAGTAACGATTACCTTGTGGATGAGATCTTTATCTCCAAATCTCAACCTTCTTCGTCGGTTGCCCTCTTCATCGTCGTCGTCCCTCAGCTCTTTCTCTTGAAATGTTCTTCGTCTCTCTTGCTCTCTTCATCTCCATCCGTCGTCCTCGCTTTCTTCATCTTCCTCTGTCTTCTCTGCGGTAAGTCACAGACCAGCTCCACTCCTCTTCCTCTCCCAAGCCTGATGGAAGGAGGGAAGGAACTGAGCGCTCAACGTCATGACGGTGCGTTACAATGTGCATCTTAGCTACTGAAGTACCAATCACCTTGTGGAGAAGTTCTTTAGCTCTAAAGCTGTCTTCTTCGTCTCTCGGTCTCTTCATCACTTCATCTTCATAGGTCTTCTCATGGACCAGCCAACCTGAAAAAAGGAACAAGAAACAAGAAAGAGACCAAAATACAAGAACACAGACCTGACCTACATTCTTAAACCAAACACTTTTTTATGCAAACAAAACAGATATAAATAAATCTGTTATTTGAACTATCTTATCTATCTTATCTTAACTATCTTATCTAAGAAATATATGAAACTTAAACCATCTTATCTATCTTATCTTAACTATATTATCTAAGAAATAAATGAAACTTAAACTATCTTATCTATCTTATCTTAACTATATTATCTAAGAAATAAACCAAACTTAAACTATCTTATGTATCTTATCTTAACTATATTATCTAAGAAGTAAATAAAACTTAAACTATCTTAACTATCTTATCTTAACTATCTTATCTATCTACTATGAACTATGTAGTACACAACTATATACAGAACTATGTACAACAGCCTGGCCTCTTGGTGGAGCTCAGCGCTGGGCTGCCCTCCCAGTGGGCATCAAACACCCGGGCTCATCGCTCTGCTCCTTCTGTGGGATGATAATTATTGTTAATAAAAACCTTGACTTGCACCACCACAATGATTCACATTGACAATGTAATAAATGTATAAGTGTGATTAACATGTCATTGGCTAACCTTCCTCCAGGTGAAGCAGGATAACAGGGCCTTCCACAGGCCAGAGAAACAGCCAGTGGTGGGCTCGGTGTCATCCACCAGAGGAGCAGAAAACAAAGATCTCTAAATACACTGTTGTGTGAGTTGTGTGAATTTGAACGCAGCATGTCAACATGACTTCCTTGTCTACCTGCTGCGGCTCCTGGCTGACGATGGAGGCCTGGGGGGAGGTGTCACTGTCCAGGGAGGAGGAAGAGGAGGAGGAGGAGGAGGATGTGGCCCAGGGGCTGGTGTCACTGTCCAGGGAGGAGACGGAGCAGAATGAAGAGGAGGAGAGGGAGGAAGAGAGGGAGGAGGAAGGGAAGGAGGAGGAGAGGGAGCAGATGGGGGACATGGAGGGGCAGGAAGGGGAGGAGGAGGAGAAGGAGCAGATGGGGGAGATGGAGGGGGAGGTGGCCAGGGAGCTGGGGTCACAGAGATGCTCTGCTCCACACTGGCTCCTGCAGTCTGACCCTTCCAAAGAAACCTTTGACACCATCCAGATGACCACAACGAACGTGGCTGAAAACAAAGAACAAGAAGAAATGCAAAATGCCTGTAAATGTTTGAAAGTCTAAACACCTACAGCAGATACTCATGTTTGAAGGGGTTTCAATTAATGTATTAAAATACATCTCAGAAAAGGTAAAGAGTAAAAGTTGTCTTACTTTTGAGTTTCAGAGGGCTGCAGGAGTCCAAGTCTTGGTCACCCCCAGATAACACAGGAATCTGTGAATCTGCCTGCAGTGGTGTCAAATAACAGAATAAATAACACGATAATATGTACTTTATTGAGCCCAGACAAGCAATGTGTATGAGAGAACCCAATGTAAGATCATTTTGTTATTGAGTAAACAATTTCATAACCAACATATCACATTTAACATGTAGCCATGGCAAAAAGAAAGTTAGGACAAATGCATGGGACGCCTGTATCTGCACTAAGCATTTAGTTACAGTATTACAAGTCCTACTGATACCAATACTCTGTATTGGTATTGGCTGACATGGTGTTGTTGTTGATCATCAGCATTATCAACATTCTGCATCCCTATAAACCATATTTCTATATTCACAATATCAGTGGTATAAATGTAGACAGGGAGGAGGTGATGGAGATGGTGTCCACCAGGAGCTCGTCAAGGGACTAAAATAAGAATTAGATTTCACAATCGGTATAATAGTCATCGTCAGAAGTTCGTTTAAGCGCACTTGCAAAGCAGATCTCTCTCTCTCTCTCTCTCTCTCTCTCTCTCTCTCTCTCTCTCTCTCTCTCTCTCTCTCTCTCTCTCTCTCTCTCTCTCTCTCTCTCTCTCTCTCTCTCTCTCTCTCTCTCTCTCTCTCTCTCTCTCTCTCTCTCTCTCCCTGTACTGTGCAAACAATAAATTAGTTTGTGTACAGCCGTGCGCCTGCGTACTCGGATTGATCGATTGAATTCGTCTCGCTCACAACGTATATGTGATTCGTCTCGCGATAGGAACAGCATCTTTTAAACTTGGCGATAGTGTGCCGACATGCAAAAAAATTTTTCCTCACCATGTTCATGATGAATGAAGTATTTGGACGGTGACTTATTGTCACTGATTAAATTCACGCCCAAAAAAGCCGTCCAAGTCCGTCGTGAGTTTTTGTGTTGTTGAGTGTTGTCTTGTCTCTCGGTGCAGGTATCGCGCGCTGTCGATGTCAAGTCCACATTCAAATGATAATAGTTTGATTTGGGTTACCAGGGTGAACAGAACTTTCATGACGTATCATTAGAGCCTCTATTGCTCTCAAGGGTTTTGCCATCACGGTGAAATGTTGCAGGCTTAAATAACACTGTTTCTGGCAAATACACCCCATACGTGTCTTTGAATTTACTTTCTAGTGGCTCACCTATTATCCACATGTTTTTAAAATAGCATACAGACGAAAACACACAAAGACAGAAGTTTAATCTTTAACATATCCTACAATTTGATTGGACTGGGGGGTAAGCGGGTGGGGGTCTGGGAAAGGGGGGATTTTGGGGGTCTGGGGTGAGGAGGGATCAGATGCACCAGGAGTTAGTAGTGTGTGAGGGCCTGAGAGTTGTCTGTGTTCTGCCTGACCCTGTTGGGATCAGCTTACTTACCTGTCTCATCATCCCTACTGGTGGTGTGTTGGTGGAAATGGTGCATGAAATATTGTTATAATGGTGTATGCTTTGTCATATTTATATATATATATATATAATTTATTCTTGTGGGTGAGTGGGTGGTCTGTGTGTGTGTGTGTGTGTGTGTGTGTGTGTGCGTGTCTGTGGTCCCATCTAGGTGGGAAAGGGGCAAATCTGGAATCTAAATAAATATAAAAATAAATATAAATTAAATGAATAAATACATAATAAAACCAAATACTTTAATCACTCCTTGTAACTTGGCACTTAGTCAAGAGATGTTGTTTATTAGCAATGGTTAAATTGAGATGCTTGAAACTTGTTCTGTTGACTTTCTTACTGTATTAGCAGCAATGAAATGTTTCACCTTCTTATGACAAATACTCTTTGTAAGTCGCTTTGGATAAAAGCATCTGTTAAATGCCTTTAAATTTAAATGAAAATGGAAATACACGTTTGCATCCTAACTCCAAATGAGACTAAATGTCATCAAAGAGGTTGGAAGCCTCAGGAGGAAATCAGAATGAGATCTTGTCTTGTTCAGAGATACATGAGAATAAGTGCTGAAAACAATCCTAAAAACCCATGCATCATAATGAAACATGTTCCACCCGCCGCTACGCAGGGAAGCCACTAGGGAGCGTCCCAGGATCTCCCAGTGCCCAGAATCACAGCCCAGCGTGGGCTCTACTCCCTAATGTTGAGGCCTCGGGGGTGAGTGTGTTTAGCTTATTCATCCATCTGTGCTCCGCTGCCTTCCTCTGTCTGTCCGGCTGTTGGAAGTATTGAACACGTTGGGCTTTGTGTATGGTGTATGGTATATAAGTGGGCTTTGTGTATGGTATATAAATGCTGTGTGAGGCTGGTGAGTGTGGAGGGTTTGGTTTCACCGACATCAATGACGTGGCAGTGGGAACATGTGATGGTGTAGGTGATGTTTTTGTTGTGACTGGTGAGGTTCTGCAGGAGGGGGCTGGAGGTGGCGGCGTGCCGGTTGCGGATGGCAAAGTGGTAGTACAACAAGGGCTGGAATGAAGATATTTAGACACCATGATGTGTAACAGTGTAGACTATAGTTTTCAATGTGGTCGTTCTTCAAGTCATCTTGGAGACACACTGGACCCTGGCTCCACCCAGACATCCACCTCTGAGGGGGAGATGGCTGTCGACTCCACCCCTGCCTCGGTAACACCCTGGAGAGTGGTGGTCTCTAGCCTCTCCTTCAGAGAGGTCCTCTGTCGGCCGCTGACTCAGGTATCCATGTTGCTCCGGTTGTCCCTCATGGGGACCAGTACTGCCCACACCTGGCCACTATTGCTCTGACACAGGACATCTGTCTGCCATTCATGCATGTTTAGAAAATAACATTCATAATCATAACAACACTCATACTACTACACTGCTCTTGAAGGCAGCTGGACATAGAGCCAGATCGCTGTGGTGGCTGACAGGATGTGTGATGTTAAAATAAAAGTTCCTGGAGGAGCCCTGTCCTCTGCAACAGCTCCTGAAGCTCATGGTTGACTTGTGTGTACTGGTGCTCTCCAGGTCGGGTCCCTCCTCCCTGAGAAGATCTGAGTGATCTTCCAGGAGAGCCAGCACCTCCTCTGCTCCTCCTTCCCCTGGTTCAGGGTGACGGAGGACAGGCAGCAGGCCGACAGTCTTCTGCAGCCCACCGCTCCTTACCAGGTCTCCACTCTAGACTCTCCTGTCCACTCTACACTACACACAATTCTGAATTCATCCATTTAAAACAGTGAACGTTGCAGTTTGGATTTGTTATTCCATAATGTTTTCCATTTACCATTTGGGCCTGCTTTGCTAAATACAAGTTCAAGAGTGGAAAGTCATTGGTGGGAAATTAACCAAACGCTTCCACAGATTAAATGACTGAAATGAATGACTGAATGTGGTCCTATGTGACTCCAACACGTGTGTCTTGTGTCTATCTTCCAGGGAGCCATCATGTCCAGCCTGGCTGGCCCGGAGCAGGTCTTGTTCCCCAGAGACCATCTGGTCTCTCTGAGCGTGGTCAGTGACAGGGCTTTGCAGGACGTACTAGCATTTCATTTGTGATGGTAGTGGATTCAATATCATGTCATATAACTGTTTGGACGTTTATTATTGAAGATAAACTAACCCTGATCCTAATATGCTGAGCAGATACAATACAAAGTGGGTTAGGTGTGCTCATCATACTGGTGACAATAAAGCCATGTGGTCCTAATATCCTTGTATACATTTACTATGTGTACATTTATAGAGGATGGCTGCTGCTACGGTCTCTGTCAGCAATGACCTGGTGGACCACCAGCTGGTTCAGCTGATGAGGACTACAGACAGCTGGACCAGGAGCAGATCCTGATCCTCATTCTCCAGGTAAGTCCTGGTCCACACTGCTAGCAGTGCTACTACAACTAGAACTTCAATACTGCTATCAGATACTCACCCCCACTAAAGTTCTACCTTACTCCTGTCAGTAGTAGATAAATAGATAGATAGATAGATAGATAGATAGATAGATAGATAGATAGATAGATAGATAGATAGATAGATAGAAAGATAGATAGATAGATAGATAGATAGATAGATAGATAGATAGATAGATAGATAGATAGATAGATAGATAGATAGATAGATATAGATAGATAGATAGATAGATAGATAGAATTTAGTCCAGGCTGGGGGGAGGAGGGAGGGAGGGGCTGTGCATGAGGGCTAACATAGCCAGTAAATATTATAAATAGTGAGGTAAAAACAGTGGTGGAGAGGGTGGAGACTATGCAGAGAAGTCTATCTCCATCGTTTTATTGACAGATTGTACAGTTGTATAGCCCTCGGGACAAATGATTTACTCAGTCTGTCAGGTTTTCATGTCAGTGAGTGTAGTCTCCTGCTGATCAAGTTCTGCTGCTGATGGTGGTGCTGTAAAGTGGATGACCTTCATCGTCCACTTCATTGTACATATGTATTACTATTGACCATTACTTCCAGTACTCATCATTAGAAGAACAACATATTGATTTTGGTTTTACCATGTAACCCAGATGTTGGGTTGTTTATTTGACCCAACCTAGTGGGTGAAATAAACTCTATTGCTGGGTTAAACATAACTCTGGGTTATTTCAGAACCCAACCCAGTGGGTGAAATTAACTCTATTGCTGGGTTAAATACTACCCATCATCATCATCATCATCATCATCATCATCATCATCATCATCATCATCATCATCGCCTTCCACCCAACTTTGGGCATAGGCCACAAACAAGGGCTCTCCAGTCATCCCAGTCTTGGGCCAACTTCTCCAGCATTCCCCATGTATGGCCAGACCTCTGCACATCTGTATCTAGTTTGTGGCGCCAGCTGTTCCTTGGCCTGCCTCTCTTCCTTTTCCCTTGTGGGTTCCAAAAGAGGGCGTATCTTGTTGTGCTGGATGCAGGCTTGCGGAGGGTATGGCCAACCCATCTCCAGCGTCTTTGGAGGATCTCTTCCTCAACAGGCTGCTGTCTTGTTTGCTGCCACAGCTCCAGGTTACTGAGGGTGTTCGGCCAGTGTACCCTTAAGATTCTTCTGAGACATGTGTTGATGAAGGACTGGATTTTCTTCATGGTGGTGACAGTTGTTCTCCAGGTCTCTGCACCGTAAAGTAGAATAGGCTTTATCATGGAGTTAAAGATCCTGATCTTGGTGGTCCTAGGCAGTTCAGAGGATCCCCAGACTTTCTTCAGCTGGTGGAAAGCTGCCCTTGCCTTTCCAATCCGCACCTTCACATCCGCATCTGTCCCTCCCAACTTGTCGACTACACCGCCAAGATAGGTGAAGCTTTCCACTTCCTCCAGTGCTTCTCCTTCTTGCCTGATGGGGGCCGTGTTGTTGTTGACTTTGAGGATCTTGCTCTTCCCTTTATGTATTCGCCTTATTCACCTCGAACGTTCCACCGAGACTGAGGGGTACACTTACCACTTCCGGGAGTTCTAACAACGCAATTTCTCTCAGTGCAATGGCGCCTCACTGCTGTGTTCCCCATGTAAATCATCACACAGGAAAAAATCAAACCGAGGACAAACGTTTCACCGTTTCCCCAACGATCAGGGACTACGTCGACATTGAGTCTGATCAATAAAATTATACATGTAAAAATGTTTATATGATTACATTTTATTTACTGATGCAGATAAACACATACACAAAAGTGTGTTCGGAGCATTTCCTCCCAGACTGCCTTGTGAAAAGCAAGACTGGCATCACCAAGTTAAATCCGGGAGCTGTGCCAACTGTGTTTGCATGGAGTTCTGCCAGACCAGAGAGGAGTGTTGTTAGAACTGCAAGGTAGTATTTAGATGAATTAAGTTACTAGTTTGTAATGCATGTATTAACTGTGTAGTGACAGTATTTCTCTGTTGATGATTTCCAGTAATGTTTCCACAGATCTCGGTCATAGTCATGGTGTGAATGTGTTGAGGTACGTAAAAGGTGTAATTGGTTACATGAATTGAGCATGAGTATCCTTGTAAAATACCTAATGTGTCCATCAATATGTTTCTCTTATACACTTCCAGTGAAGAGACACCCCCTCCGCACCCAGACCATGAATATGCTGCACTGCCCTCACTTCAAGATCAACTCGAGGAAGCCCACAAGACCATCTGTGATCAAGAACTTTTCATTTTAGAGCTTCAGTTTTTGATTTCAAATTTTCAAGGTGATGATAATTTTTCAATTTCAATTTCAATATAACTTTATTTATCCCCCAGGGGCAATTGCAAAACAAAACAGCAGCTGAGCAGGCGTTAAATAAATAGAATAGAAAGCAAAAGATAAAAGTATAGAATCAGCATAAGCAGAATAAAAACAATAAATACACCTATACAATATAAAATACAAAACATAATAAAGTGACTAGTGGGCTTATTGTGTGAGTGTAGTAGTTCCGGTAGTATTACACGGTGCCAAGTAGTTTGGGTGAAGGGCATATTGGGGGCAATCCTATTACAGTTTTTCTCCATTGGTTTGGTTCATTTCTTGAAACAGAAATTACATTCTCAAAACAACATGGACAAACCTCCAAACCACTTGGCAATTGTTCACAACAGAATTGTATTTCTCATTCATTTCATCACTTTGCAAATGTCTTAGTACATCTTTGCAAATTATTAAGTTCAGGTAGCCTACAGTTAGCACAGTTAGCCTACATTTAGCACAATTTCCAAGTGAATAGATCCTGTTGATCTAAACTGATTGATTGATTCTCAGTCTAATGGTTGTTCTCTCCAAAACATGTCAGCATCATTTCATTCTATAAGTCATCACATTCAAAATAGTCTGTTCAATTGTCAAAATAAGTCAAGAACCGAATACCATGAATATCATATATGAATCTCTTGGAACATTTGATAAATTGATTACTGTAATTGACAGTCAGGTGAAAATAGAACTTGACTAAGAGTTTCACACATCTCAGATGACCATGAAGCAACTTTACAGGGTACCATTTGAAAGCTGCGGTACCAGTATGTACATGTAAGTCAGTTACTGGTTGTCTATCATTATAACCTTTTTACAATTAAGCAGTGGTTCCCAAACTTTTTTGGCTTCAGTACCCCCTTTACCTGATGTCTGAATCCAAGTATTTGCTGTAATTAGTGCCTCCCAAGCAGATCTATCTAATACTGTGGGTTTTACTGTAACCTTTCAGTATAGTCATTGATGATTGACTATACCATAGTCAGTCTAGTCATTGATGATTCCCCCTCCGCTTTCTCTCAAATACCCTCTGTAGTACCTCTGCGTAGGCCTATCCCTAGGGGTACATGTACCCCAGGTTTGGAACCACTGGAGTAGTAGCCAGTAGTATATTGAACTTGTGGAAGAGAGCATAGAACAGTGTATGACTCTTCTGTATGACTGATTTGATGTTTTTTTTACTCTGTTGTAGAGAATAATTGCATTGGAAGGAAATGAGACCCCTCACATCCTTGCGTTTGTGGATGAAGCTGGCTTCAACCTGGCGAAGGGCCGAAGACGTGGCCGTAATATTATTGGCCACCGGGCCACGGTGGATGTCCCAGGCCAGCGTGGGGGCAATATAACTATGTGTGCTGCCATTTCTGAGAATGGTGTGGCCACTCACATCCCCAGTCTTGGCCCATACATACATCTTCTTGGACCACCTTCATTCTGATTTGATCCCTGAAAATGAGAGTGTTGTAGGGCCTCACCTATCAAAGTATGTAATTGTGTGGGAAAATGTGAATTTCCACTGTAGCCCGCTCATCAGAGCCTGGTTCACTACTCATCCAAGGATGGTCATGGTGTTCCTACCACCTTACTCTCCTTTCCTCAATCCTATTGAGGAGTTTTTTTCCGCTTGGAGGCGGAGAGTGTATGAGCATCAGGCTCAAAATCAGAGGTCCTTGCTCCATGCAATGGACGCTGCATGTGAGGATATTACAGGAGATCAGTGCAGGGGATGGTTGCGACATGCACGCCGTTTCTTCCCTCGTTGCATCGCAAGGGAGAATATACGCTGTGATGTGGACGAGAATCTGTGGCCAGACATATACTGTGAAAAGCGAGGGTCTCGTTTTTCAAGAGCCTACCGTTTTGCCCTGAGTATTGCCCAACAGCGTCACACTACAGCGTCACACTAGCCACACTACATTTCCCATCATGCAATACATATCAGGTAAGCTAACGGCTACAAACAACCACAACACACATCGGTTCAGTTAACAACATTTATTTATCAACAACACAGCGAACAGTGAGGTACCCACTGGTTCCGCTACACATTTTCACTCCGTTAACAATAAATACACTACATTACCACACACCACACTCACTAGTCGACTGCCAGTATTCAAGTCCGTCCACAAACTGGTCCGTGTGGAAACGCGTGCCACATTGGCGCCAGGTCCTTATTGCCTGTCCCGGGACAGTGTAATTGGGTTGGCTGACGGCGGGGGTGGTTAGTTGGCGGGAAAATGGTGTGTATTATTCTGATTACGTATGTGATGTATTTAAAGAGTATGTTTGAGTGGGGAAATGTTTATGGGGAAATGTGTGCATTATGGGTGATGTTGTGATATTGAATCTGTGTGTTCTATCCATTATGATGATTGGGCATTTAGAGGGGTTACCTCTCCTAGTGGACTCTCCCAATGAGTAGCTCATTGGGAGGGTTATTTAAAGCTAGTGGGAAGACCAAGTACGAGGGTTGGGGGTAGACAGTGTGGGTTACGTCAGCTTGCTGAGAGGCTGTGGTTTTGACTGTCTGCCCAAAAACGAGTTGTAGCGCCTATGATTGGCCGGTTTTGATTTCTTTTTATGTTGCAGTATTTTGGTTTTCCTTTTTGTTTCCACGGTAGCACTGTAAATAAACACAGTGCTACACAATCTTTGCACGTAAATTCGCTGAGTGGCCTCCTGCTTTCTCCACTTCCGAAAACTCCTTGGTGGCGTCCCATCCCGTATGTGAGGCGGAGGTGCTAGACACCTTCTCGTCCACATATACCATAATATATATAATCTTTTTTTTCAGTTTTATACACAATTGTATTCTGTTAGCTAGACAAAAAACTAGTACAGTAACCATTGTGAATGAAGGACTGGGCTAAGACTGAGAGGTGGACATAAGGGATATTTCAATGGTCCTCTGCCATAGTGACAAAACATCTAACCATTTTGACTTGCAGTGCTCACACAATGCCAAAGGGACAATGCATTTTGGGGGCACTGACTGTTTATATGAGAAATAAATTTAGTTTTGACAAATGAGTGAACTGTTTTGGGAGAGATATGAGCTTTTGGAGGTTAACCATGGTGTTGTGCTGAACCATCCAGGTTATTTTGACAAAAGCACCAAGAGTGTTGAGAACGTCCAGTCTGTTTCGAGAAATGAGCCAAAGCAATTGAGAAGGATCTTTTGCCTTTTGGTGGCACTGACTATTTGTATGGGAAAGGAATTTAGTTTTGAAGCATGAGTAAGAGCTTTTGCAAATGAACTATGGTGTTGTGCTAAACTGTAAGACTGTTCTGCCAAATGATCTTAGAGTTTTGAGAATGTAATTTCTGTTTCAAGAAATGAGCCAAACCAAAGGAAAAAAACTGTAATATGAATCAAGGCATTACTGTTTGAAGTTGGTAGATAATATATTTTGAATCCTGCCCTACAGGAAGTAGGTGATGTCAAGGACACTTGGGAGTGAGCTAGGGACCTGGGCCGTATTACTAAAGATTCTGAGAATCCTCTCAGAGAGCTCCTAACTTAGCCTAAAAATTCCTAGCAAGGAGTCTTAGGCCCCATCTACACTAACCCGGGTAAATCCAGAAATGCATAAATATTTATCCGTTTAGCCCTTCCGTCCACATTAGAACGGAGAATTCCGACGCTGAAAACGATGCTTTTCAGAAACGGTCGCTGAGGTGGATGAATGTGAAAACTCCGGGTTCGCGTTGTAGTGTGGTCAGGGTAGACGGAGGCTTTTAGAAACGATGACGTTCGTTTGCCATGACAATGCCGCAAGCTTGCGCTCGAGACGCTCAAGTCGCTCGAGTCTCTCGAGACGCACAAACATGGCAGTTGAAATTGAAAGAATGGTCTATCTGAGCAATGAACTTATGTATCTTCAGTTACAATTTGGCATATTATGTAACACCTATTCGTTACTCCAAGTACTCCAAGTACATGGAGTAACGTGTACTTGTTGTGCTTAAGCGATGGAAAAAAAAACGCGTGTAACGCTATCAGCTGATCACGCGCCTGTAATCGAAAAGAGAGGCGTGGCGGGAGTCGCGTAACCATGACAATCATTGTTTATCAAAATCATTTCAGTGTGGAACGTGGATGCAAAACATTCCGTAAACGATATGAAAACGATAGTGTGGACGGAGATCGTTTTCATTGCGAATGTGCGTTTTTATATTTACCCGGGTTAGTGTAGATGGGGCCTTAGCTTAAGAGTGATTCCACAACATTCTCAGAGAACTCTGAGCAAGGAATGGACACAAACTCTTATTTTAGTGAGGAGGTGTGGTTGACCCCGTTGCTAGGTATGATTCATTCTTTTAAAAGACGTGATTGGTTGATCCTAAACGCTGTTTAAAATACACTCTTGGTGATACTGGGCATAGAATGGACCGTGAAATCAATAGACCTAATCATAGAATCTAATCTCTATGAAGACTGTGTAATTATGAATAATATTTTAAATAAAAAGAAAATCTTTGTTAAATAAATTAAAATGACTAAAATGACTAAAATTAGTTTATATTTAGTTTATATTTTTAATATATATTTTTTTATACATACATACACTTTTTATTTCTACATTGCATTCATTCTTGTATTCCAATGCTGCTGCTATGTTGTAATTTCCCAGCTTGGGATCAATAAAGTATTTCTATTCTATTCTATTCTAAATAGTAAGCCATACTTTAAAATTATACCACAAAAATTGTGAAAAGTCAGGTCCACTTGCACAGTACTTACATGCTGATAGTTATATTTATTTGCTTACATTTATGTACCATGCTGGTGATTTTAGCACTTCATGCATTTGGTATTAACGAGGGTAAAATGGCTCAGCTTTCATCAATTTCTGTGATTGCTGGCTGGACTATAAAGAGCAGTGTTGGGTGGCATTCAAATCTACCACAAACATGATTCCTGCACGATCCAATCTGTAGCGTTTAATTAGCTCACTATCATTCAGTGTTTGGAGAATATTTCTCCTGCCTCTTCTTTCAGCCATTTTCTCCTCTGCTTAAGAAACTCTCATAAGCCTCTTAAAAGTCCTCCTCCCTGCTCTTAGTAGATTTAACCTTAGGAGCTCTCTTAAGAGCTAAGATTCTTTAGGAATACCTTTTATCTTTACTAGGATTTATGGTGCGTTTTATTATCGATCCGTCTCGGACGTCCGAGGACATTGCCTAGCGACACGCATGAACATGCCCCTTTTACTCGGACGGAGAACTTGCCTGCTCGGTTCAACTCACAGGAGACCGAGCAAGGTTTCCGAGACAATTCACAATGGCTGCGCCCAGTGTCACCTGTTATGTGGCGTCCGTTTCTATGGAGACAGATAGTAATGCTATCTAGCTAGCATGCCAAAATGGTCTACTATCAAGCGACTCCAACGCTTTCACTTCACTAAATATACTGAAATATGAACATACATTCTGCGTCTAATGTACTGTTCCTGGAATTCTTCCTCAAGGTTGTGTAGGTGAAGCTCATGCGACATGCGAGTACCGCGACAATAGCTTTCCGGGTGGCGTCCATGTTTTTCACCAACGAACTTTGCGCGGAACAATAATAAAACGCTTGAAGTGTAGAAGTGACGTCACCACCGAGGTCCGAGACGGTTCGCAGAGAATAATAAAACGCACCATTAGTCTTAAATTTGAAGGGAGTTCTAAGAAAATGTCATGATTCTAAGAATTTTCTTTGAATTTGGCCACTAGGAGCAACTCTTTGTGCAAAGAGTCTTTAGTAATACAGCCCCTGGTCTTTCCTTTATATGAAAGAGGGCCTCATAATAAACATAACACATACAACATAATAAATCCCCACTCTGACCATGTCACAGCAGTAAGTGACAGCTGTTATAGAAAACTTAGAGAAAAGAGTCCTATTTTTTAAACTTAAATGTTGAGAGACTTTGCATTACTCTTTACAGTTTTTTCTCCATTGGTTTGGCTCATTTCTTGAAACTGAGATGACATTCCTATAACTATAAGGTAAATTGGCCAAACAGACTTACACTTCTTCGCAACACTTCAGATAACCAGCAAAATGTCATATGTCTCCCAAAACGTTCATTCTTGCTTCAAAATGAAGTCCTTCTCCCATATAAATAGTCAGCACCATAAAAATAGCATAGATCCTTCTCAATTGCTTTGGCACATTTTCATTCATTTCGTCCTTCTGTCAAAATAAACTGGACGGTGCAGCACAACTACATGGATCCTCATCACATGCTCATATCGCTCCAAAAATAGTTCACCCCTGTGTCAAAACTAAATTTCTTTCTCACACAAATCATCAGTGCCCCCAAAATGCATTGTCCCTTTGGCATTGTGTAAGTACTGCAAGTCAAAATGCTTAGATGTTTTGTCTTTATGGCAGAGGTCTAGCTAAAGGAAAACAATTTTCACACCACACACACTGCACTTATTCTGCTCAGGAAATTGTAACTATTTTTATTCACAAGTTTTTACACATTACTCTAGGAAAGAAAAAAATACAAAGGAAATGTATACAATATACTATGTATAAAAACACAAAAACCTGCAAAAACAAAACAAAATATATTACAGTAAAAAAAACAGTCGAGCATCACAAATGAAATATAGTAACATTCTGACTACTCTGGGTCATTCCCCTCTCTCTCCTGGTCACCCTCCTCATCTTCCTGGCCATCCATCCGCTGCAGTCTGTTCACCCGATTTGACTGCTATCATACCATTGAATAAGCGTAATCCTGATACCGTCATCCCATAGACATGGGCAAGTAGGGCCCTACTCTACCTACTAGGTGCAGCAGGTTGTTATCACCTATTCATCTGGTTGACCCAATGTTATTAATGCGCAGTAGGCACAGAAGGTTTGTTATGGAGCCTTTAGACCTGTCTTTTGAATATTAAAACCTGAACCATAGAATTAAACGTTTAATTTAATGGAGGAGCTTAATATTTTCTACAGAGAAACTACATTTTGTAGCAGACTTTACTTCGTGTGTGGCGTTATGGTCCAACAATTAGCATTTTTAGCCGATGGAGCCAGGAAATAGACAGGAGGTGGCGGTATTTCGCCTGTAAAGCTGGTGCTGCCTGCCATAAAAAGGCAAAAAGGACGAAGAAGAAGCTACTGGAGGAGAAGAAGGCGCGTTGACAGCAGGTGTGTATTTGGTGTTTGTGATTAAATTACGTAATACAATAATAATCATAACGAAAAAAAAAAAAAAAAAAAAGTGACCAAAAAAAAGTGACAGTTGCAAACGTGACATCAGTAATGTGTTATTTCTGATGGAAATAAAACTGTCCAGATCCTTGAGCTAGTTGTCTTACTTTTTAACTACGGACCACGTGAGGTTAGCATTCCCTTGAATGTGCACGTGTGCGATTCTGTTCGTGTGAGTAATGGAGACAAACAGGGCAGACGGAAGGTGTATGGAGGACTAAAAGTGCCAAAATTAAATAAATAAATACACCATTAAATAATTAAATAAATAAATAAATAAATACACCATTAAATAATTCTTAAATGTGTCATTAATTAATTGAAATTGGAATGAAATAATTAAATGTGTCATTAATTAATTAAAATTGGAATTAAATAATTAAATGTGTCATTAATTAATTAAAATACCGATTAATTTTATGTAAAAAAACAAACGTATATAATCATTTCACTATTTAATTAATTTACATTTACATTTCATGATTTACATTTACATTTCATGATCCTGTGTTGCAGTGCTCCATTAATTGTCTAGTTCAAGTTCAAAATCCCTGTGCACAGCCCTTCTTTCTCCAGATGCTGATGATGTGCAGTAGAACTATTAAAACCTCAAAAAAAGAGTATACATGGCACACTGGAGGATGTCTTTTAACTGATTTTATTAGCGTGAACTACGCTTTTCGCAGTTTGCTTCTTCAGGTTCACGTTCACAGTCTAGCTTAAACGAATATGATATGATTTATTAACAGTGCCCCATCTCCCATTTACCAATAAATGGCAATAGGTTGTTTTAGTACAACTTTAAGAACAACTTGAAATTGCCTAACACCATGATGCTGAGCTGAATTTTCATTTTTCTGTGTTCATTCAGGCTCATGATGGCTGAGAAAGTAAGAGGTAAGTGACATTTGCAAACTAAGTTATCACCTGGTATTGAACTGGAATAAATATGGGTCTGTATAAGAAATTAGACAGTTCAAAACTGATGTCAAATTGTTAGACAGTATGAGACAGTATGATTTCTGTATTCATCCTGGCACCCGCTAGTTTTAATCTAGTCTCTAATAGTTTTACCTTTCTGTTTGCGTCTGTCTTTTTGTCTGTGCACACCTTGACTCACAGCCGAAAAAAAAAAAAATACTGTTTAAATGTTTTTCTCTTTTGTTGTCAACAGAACGGACAAAAATAGAAGGACCAACCAGGACAATGCTCCAGTCCTTCTTTGAGAGAGGAATGACACGACTAGGATCACCACTGGTTTTAGAGGCTTCCTCTGCGACTGGTTTAGATACCAGTATCATAGAGGTCTGGTTTATTTTCTACCAGTTCTCAAACTTATAAGTAGTTAAGGGGACAGTTCAGTTTTTTGAGGTGGGGTTATATGAGCTACACATGTCACATCAGTATAATATCTGCATTATACATCTACGTATTTCCTAAAAAAAAAAAAAAATGAACAGCAGCTCATACTGACATCAAGAAACTGTGTATTTCTAAATATTTTACACAGGTAATAACAAAGTTAAAATATTTTTTTCTTTCAGAACTGGATTGGCAATTACAAGAGGGCTTTCAAGAGTCCCTCAAATCCGCCAAAATTGCTGAAGAGAGATTGTCAGCCTATAACCTCTTTTGCAGGGATGTGTTAAAAAGCAGGGGTAAGTCATTTTGTCAAAGATTTTTGCTCAAGGCTTAGTATTGAGGAAATAACAGTGATGTGCATGTATTATATATTTAAGCAATACATCATGACAGGCCGTGATATAGCCTACGCTTATTATACCACAGCTAAGGGGCGTTCTAAAGCCCCTTAGCTGTGGTATAATGAGCAAATATCATGGCCTGTAGTGTTGCATTTGTTAATATCATCAAAAAAAACGAGGCTACTTTTTGCTACCTACTGTAACAGCTTGTTGTAATGGAAACATGCTCCTGTTTGTTGGTTCATTGTGTGCTGTGTTTCGTCTTGTATTTTGAGTGTCTGCGTCTTGTATTTCGAATGTTTGCGTCTTTGTATCTGGTTCCTGGTGCTTCTGAGACTTTAAGTAAGTAATTGTTTTTGTTGACCTGTTTGCCCCTGCCGTGAGCAAAGATAACACAGATAATGATCTAAACTTTTTGTCCAGGTACCCTGAAAGATTTAAAAGAGTGGTCCAGCTTAGGGCAAGAAGACAGGGAGAGGTACAAGCAGGAGGCAGCAGTTCTAAAGGCTTCTACCAAACCACAGGACTTTAGTCCTGAAATGAGGGCCCTGAAAATGAAGAGGCACATAAAGCAGCTTAAGTTGGAGGTTTGCTAGAGTTACTGTATGATGGCGTTGCATTAAGGCAAATTTGCTTGAGTGAGTTGTTGCGGCCCTGTTTTAAATACAACACAGAACAAGACTTGAGTGTTTGCTCAGATAGATACTTGCTAAGATTCAGCTTTTGAGAGGGAGATTTTAAGTTAATTTCTTTGCATCTTGATTCTCCATGATCCTGTTTTAGTATGAGATGTCTTTTTGATTTTGTTGTGGTGAAGGTGTCCAAACTGGAGGAGTTGGGCGTGGAAACAGCTGTATTAGGTGTTGACTGCCTGAATCCTGTGCAGTCAGGCTTTCAGATTTCCAGCAAAAATGCGGCAGCCTTTCTGGAGAAAACAGATACAGCAAAGAAGTTTGCTGTTCAAATGTCCGGTAATGTATATTACAAACTGAAATTTTTTCATGTCTTTTCCTTATATTAGCATTGTCTTAACTAATTGTCTTCACTCTTAGGCCACGAACATACCGAACGCGGATTTCCTCTTCTAATCCGCCTTGCGCATTTAGCTGTTTTTTTGTGTACAAAAAAGTCCGCTGGTAGATTCAAATGTTGTCAGTAGTTACCAGGCCAACCCAACCATGAGCAGGCAGACGTCGAGCGGATTTTCCCAATTTTCCGCTCAGAATTTAATTTATTTCTACGCGGTCCGCTCAGGGCGGACAGGCGGACAATCCGTGTTGTGCCTTGTGCGGATAATCGGCGCGGAAAAAGCTCACTGCCAATATGAAACAGAAAAAATACACCTCTCACCGCAAAATCCACGTTCAGTGAGTTCGCGGCCTAAGATTTCTGTGTGTTCCATCAAGCAGCTGCTGCTGCATGAGTATCTGTACTCTACTGTCTCAAGCATGTTTTGTGTCACTTAGGTCCATTGGATTAACCCAACCTGTGTTTAAATTGATTTTTAAATAAACATGTTCTGTCAATATATGTTTAGCAAGCTGCTCTTCACCATCTCCTGTGGAGTCTGTCCATGGCCTGGTGAAGAAGGTCCAGGACTTTTTCAACCAGAAATACAGTAAGCTCCCTCAATGATTTTCAGCATAACGGCAATAATCAAAGTCACTGAGATTACCTTTTCCTCAGTCTGAAATTTGACATAGACATGACCTGGCCCTGACCTCTATGCTGTATACGTTGTCTTTTAATGATTCCATGATTGATGAAACATGTAGCAAGTCTTTGAGTGTCATAATAACATATACTTGTTGAGGATTTTTGCAGGACACAAAGTGACCTTAACATACATTTTTCAGCTTTTTTAAAAGTGAACTTGACCTAATGGTTTTATTTTTATCTTGTAAAGTTGCTGCAGGTGGCTCTGGAAGACTGCCATACCAGGCACTGGCTAACCAAACACTGGATATAGAGGTTCAAGGGCTGCCAACTGACCTCACACTGAGGAAGCCTTCATTTTATGGACGCAAGCAGCTTGAGATGATCTTGAAGGCAGCCGATCAAATATCATTCAAGTTGAGTAAGTTTTCTAAGTTGGCCTCTGACTATTACAAAGAGTAGTCCATGAATTATATTTAGGGACCGAGCCTGTGAAACAGGACGAGGTCCCTTTTGAAATTGATTCGTTTTTTATTGACTTTAAACCTTCTTAAATCCCTATTTCACCAGAACCAGCTCAAGTGGATGCAGTCCAACTTGTACCACAAGGTATGACCTAAAAGCAAATAAGCGACAGCCTCTTAAAATTGTGCTGAATTATGATGTGAATAAGTAAGGTCGTGCAGTTCCTCACCCACCTCTCAGCTAAAAGGTCCGGCTTTGCATGTTCTACTCATGTCTGCATGGGTTTTTTCTGGTAAACTGGCATTTCCTAGCCTGGGCCCACCCAAACTGACCTGTGGCACTGCATTGAAATTTCGCTTCCAAAATCAGTCTGGCCAAGCTCCCATAGACTGACATTTCCGTTTCTCTAGAAAAGGAACCAATGAAAAACGAGCTTTTACCCCAGCGCGATTGAGGCAGGTTTAACACGATGACGCACTTGTTCAAACACATTTGTTTACGGCCAACATGGCGGCCATCAAGGACAGGCAATCGTTTGATTAAGCTGTAGCTGCTGTTTTAACAGCAAGTTTTCTTTGAAAATGTAGCGAAAGGTAGCTCTTGACGCCTTCATGAAAAGAAAGGATGTTTTTGCCTTGCTACCCTGTCGTTGTGGTCGGTTCGGGAGGCGACTAACACATAAGTCATCGGAATCAGTGGTCTGATTTTTTGCAGCTCGGTCCAGTAGTATACAGAGACATTTGATAGACGCCCGTTGATCCCGCCTCTGAGAAATCCTTTTGTATGGGAGCTTGGCCAGACCAAGTTCCGTCTACGAACTTGGTGTGACAGCCAGGCTAGGCATTTCCCACAATCTAGAGACAAATACACAATTGTCTGCAGATGTGGCCATCATTGTATTTGTTTGATCTGTAGTAGACTGGAAACCTGTCCAGGCTGTATACCACATGTCAGCTGTGATTGGCTCTAGCCCTCCTGAAACCTTAGAACAGGCACTATACCCAAGTGTCTCAGAACGTATACTGGTACTTTAGATGTTCTTTTTGTCGATGGAGTAATAAAATTAAGCAATACATCACGACAGGCCGTAGTATACGCTCATTATACCACAGCTAAGGGGGACATGAAGCCCCCTTAGCGTGGTTTATTCAATCAGAAACACCTTATAAAATTGCCCCACTGTTAAAAAAAAAAAAAATAGTCCCACATCTCTGGATGTTAGCTCTGCATGTCATCTTTTCCTCTGCTTTTTTTTTTCAGGAGAGTCACTCAATCCACTCTGCCATTGTTAACCCTCCCCAGATGTGAAAGTTTACCTTGAACATGTGAATTAAACTAATTTAGTCTATTTGTTAACGTCGTCAAAACACCGGCTACCTTTTGCTACCTACTGTAACAGTTTGTTGTCATGGACACATGACACACTTCCATTCATACTTCCCTGACACGGAGTGATGTGCTGTGATAAGGCTTTAGAATAGTAGCTGTGGTATACGCTCATTATATCACAGTTAACAACCAGTCAGATTGCCGGATTTCACCTTTCCGTTTTATAAGGTAAAGCAATATGTGTATAACTTTATGCAACATGTTTAACTGTAGGTTGTTGTTGTTTGGTTTCAGTAGGGAAAGAGTCTGAACTGCCTATGGACACCATGGAATGTTCACCACAAGGTAAAAGAGATGCTAGTTTCTGTAGCCTGCACTAGCAATATCTTAAGCCCCCCTTTTTTGTCAACCATCTAGAGACTGATGGATTGTGATGTGTCAAGATGGACACAAATGCTATGCAGAATCAGAAAGTGTTTTAAATGGGCAAATATACACAATTCTGTAAAACATTTGTGTATACAGCCAATTAAATATGACTTTTGTTTGCTTATGTATATTTTTTCATTGTGTCTTTGTTCATTTAGCTGAGGATGCCAGTGGTTGTGCTCAGACTGTGGAGGAAATCTTTAAGTCGATGTATGACGATGGTAAGTGTCTAACAAAACTAGAAAAAGGATCAGGAATATTAATCAGTCATTATAATGCTTAATTTTAGGATATTACTTTCTTTTGTGGCCTTTTTATGTTTTACAGTTTTTCTCACTCGCTAAAACACTGTAAACACCATTCTCTGAACCAAATGATTTGACTTTGATGGGATTGGGAATCTAGTTTGAAGGTTTTGACAGAATGGGTGGCGGTTCCAAGGAATGTGTTTAAGCAATTGAGAGTTTACAATGTATTGCATTACTGTGTACAATCTGATGATGGCACTACCCTGTCCTCATGTCTGTGTCTGTGTACATGGGACATAATCAATATATGTAAAGCAAAAGATATCTGCAAATTATGTACATCTGTATATTTAGGTGCAGCAGCAAGGCCCCCACATTCCCTTGCTCAGGCAGCTGTAGCTGAAGCTGTGACCGTTATCGAAGGTACACATTTCATCTACATATCTGTGCTTGACATGAATTTCAGATTATGACATAACCACTGTCAGACAGCTGTTTTTATACTGATGTTGATGAATGTTAACAATAATGCAAAATAATAGCGATCATATGAAATGATTGCAAAATCAGGCCATTATGTAATAATTATGAGTCCTAATGCCATGAGACATAAACATGGCTTTTTTGCATTCTACATCCTTTTTGTCTGCAGTGATGAGGTTATGGATAGAGAACTGCTATAAAATAAATACTTGCAGTAACAATACCAAGTATGTATCTTATAGTCATTAAATAGTAGAATGAACTGATATTTGTTATGTGGTTTACATTCAAAGGTAGAAGCAATGCCTGCAGTGTGTGTGGAGCAGATTTTAATGACCCGGAGAAGAACAGCAAGAAGAAGTGGCGTGTGTGCTATCGATGGTCACACACTGCTTGTGGGTTCAAGAGGAATATGTGTGCTAAATGTGACAAATAAATGATTTTGATTGCTCACATAAAAATTGTTGACTTTTTTCCTGGCATTGACAACGTTCAGTTAAGTACAGTAAAGTGCTAGCTACTTAAGTATTTCTTTAAAGAATGTTATTGCAGCATTTGTACATTTTCACATAATGGGGGAGTCCATGAGTAGAATATAAAAAGGTTGATTCACAGACATGAGTGACATGAAACATGCTCTTTTCTGGCCAGTGAACTGCCCGCTGACATCTGAGAGTGACGAGACTTGGGATGAGTATACTTCCACGGCGACGCATCCACAGACAGCTACAGACACCACACCCTTGTAGTACTGTAGTTCTGTTTCGAGCTAAACTAACAGCTTTGACTGGTTGTAGTGAAAAAAATGTGATCCATGCTGGCAACCTTTACTGCATCCATCCTTTATTAATCCATATATCCATTATGAAGTATATGAATCTCCCTTCATGCACAACATGCCATTGTATGGCGAAGGCCTCAGACCACAACAAGGAGGTTGAAGACACTGGCCAGTTGCCTCTAATCTCCTGTGTCAACTGAAAACTGCACACCTGCAAAAGACAGAAAGAAGACCGCACCGCAGAGGTCATGGGGTCATCACACTATATTGACCTTTTTTAAGATATGTAGGCTATGTGAAACTCAAACTGTATGCAGACATGCATTCACACTACAATATACCAAACAGTCTTGATCATCTAGCACCATCCTGTCATCCTTGGGAAGGAAATACAGCTGCAATCGCCATATTAAGCAAATGGGGAAACTATATAAATGAACAATTTAACATTTGGATTTTTTTTTAATTCAAAAGTCTGAGTGCGTGAGACAGACATCAATATCTTGAACACATATGGCCACTAACTACCCCTTAAAACACTGTTTGACTGAGTTTGTCCAGTGTGGCCCTAAAAAGGATCTATAAAGTACATCTGAAAGGGCCTTGGTTTGGAGCAAGATAAAAATTAAACTTTGTCATAGAATAACAGTGAAGATATCATTGGAAAGGTCTTGACCTAGGGAGTAACATATGTCAGTATGGAAACTGTGGGCAGCTCCTGCTCCTCAGAGGTGACCTTTGAACCTTGAACCTGAGACACATTTGAAGGCTTACAGAACAGCAACAGGATGTGCTACAGACATGATGTCAACAGTTTTGGAAAGCTCTTGACCTCTACTACCATAACCGACAGCAAACCAATAGGGGGCGCCACTAAGTATGGTCAAAACCTGAAAAAACACATTTTCATCCTTTTACCAATAAGAAGGATCAGATCTGACACATTAGATGTTCTTCTCATCCCCCAAAACCTACAAATAGCTTCCAAGGTTCCTGGTTACATTTTAACATGATAGGGAAAACACATTAGGACTACAAAACATATAGTGCAGCGCACTACTGTGTATTTCTTGTATCGTTCTTCCGGGGTGGGGTTGAGGGTTGTGACATTAGGGTTTAGAAAACATGTATTCTTTAACAGAAAAAATATAACCATGGCATATATGTTTATATAGTGAGGAAAGTTGTGTTATAAAGACATGAATATCTATTTATTAGTGCTAGTAAAGACCTGTCATTTTGTTTTGGTGCCGTGGAAAACACTTCCTTTTTCAAGAGATGAACAGTGCACCGGCTACATATACACGAAAATTTGTGCATCGCCTGCAGGCGATAAAAAAAATCCGTAGAATTTACAGTGAAAAACTGTCAAATGGCAACAGTCAAAGACCGTAAAATCTAAAATAGTAATACACTGTAATAAATACATTTAATTACTCTGAATCAAGAAACAATACATAACTTTAATTTTTACAGTGGTACTATGTAGAAAACACAGCCTCTTTCTGTCAAAATGAAAAAAAGAGTATAATTCATGGGGAAATACCGTAAAGTCACAAAAGAAAAATTATTGTAAAATTAACGGCATTATTCTGCCTAAATTAAAGATTGTTGATGTTTACATTTTAATTTACAGTATAAAACTGTTAAAGATTCTGCAAAAATCATACCTTAATTTTTACGGGAAAAACATGTTAAAAATATGGTTCAGAGGTAGGCTAAATTAAATTTATTGGAATGGAATGGAAAAATTCAGGTTCAATTGAAAACCATTGAATGATTTTAAAAGCACCTTAAAAATCTTATTAATTTTAGAGGCATCTCAAAACATGATTTTAAACGCATCTCAAAACTACAGTATTTAAAAGCATCTCAAATTTAGGGAATGGTTTTAAAACGTCTGGAAAATTAGTAAAAGTTATATTTCCACCACTACAGCTTGAAGATTGTGCATTGGTTGACATTAACGCGCCGAGTTTCAAATAGGCCAATCAGGATTGTGCATTGGTTGAGTTAATGCGTTGACATCATAGACCATAGACTGTATATATATGGTTGACATTAACGACATTAACGACATTAACGCGCCGAGTTTCAAATAGGCCAATCAGCGCACTTCATCTGACTCCTGTCTGACCTATGACCTCGGTTAACCTGCATGCATCTCCGGAGCAGCGGAGCTGGCTAACGTCGTGTCCGCCCTCAACCGTGTTCAACCGAATCTCAGCAGCGGTTTTTTGGGGACTTTGCCTCAGCCAGAAATTCGGTAAGTGAATCAACACTTAAATGCTTTAGTTTAATTGTTTTTATTCGGTTTATTAAGAGGGTTGCATTACAGAGAGTTAACATTGTGCTGTCCCTTGTGCTTTACGTTTAACGTTACATTAACGTTAGACTGTCAACAGCCTGGATAGGCTATAACGTTAATACATGTGCAGACGATTTTAGGAGACAGACTGTTTAACTAGTAATTGTTTTTCATTAGTTTGACTGCTTTTGAAAAATGCGGTGTGAGTTTATCCGCCCTGCGCGCTAAAACAGGATCCGTCTATGTGCTGGAGCCCGTGGCTAACTAGTTTGCAGCGTTTACCCGCCTGGCGGGCTAAAGCAGGATCAGGCTATGTGCTGAAGCTTATTGTGGATATAACGGCGATGGATTTGACTATCTATGATGTACTCTTGTAACATATGTGGAGAAAACGTTCAGTCTTTAAAAGCATATGTTTTGCATTGCAAACTACACCGCAATGAACCCAGACATATTTTTAAATGTGTCGGAGCAAATTGTAAGCAGGTGTTTTCAGGCTATACAGCTTTAAAGTCGCACTTCTATCGCCACCACAACAGTAACGTTACTCCAACCGTTACTCATGATGTGACCATAACGCCATTAAAATGCACCGTCTCACTTTGTGAACGCCAGTGTGAGGGAACTAAACCGCTGATTGCTCACTTGAAGGAGCACATGGCAGAAGGGCGCCATGTCGCTTGTCCAGTGAGCGGATGCAAAAGTGTATTCGCGGGAAAAACGTCTTTTACCTCTCACATGTCCAGAAAGCACAGACATTGGTCTGAAAATGTGATTTGTGCAGCAATCCAAGATACACACTGTGAGACTACCACTACAAGTGCTACCATACAGGAAGCTGCAAGTGTGACAGATGCTGAAGACACTGTAGGGGATGTGTCTAATTTCTGCGACCTGTATCTGAGAAATATATGCATGTTTTACATGAAACTTCAGGGACAGCATCTTCTTCCAGTGTCTACCATCCAGAACATTGTTGAAGAAATGCAGAATATACATGAGCTGGGACAGACATATACTTTGAATCGTCTAAATTTGCTACTAAAAGATATGTCAGTTTCAGATGAAGACATTGTAAAAATTAGTGACACAATCAAACAATCTGACCTGTTTACAGCTTGCCACACAGGGCCCATGAGAACTGCTTACTCAAGAACCCAGTGCTTTAAAGACATGTTCAAATATGTGGAGCCCAAAAAAATCTTGTTGGGCAGAGATGAGAACAGGACAGAGAGGTTTGCCTATTATATTCCTGTGCTAAAAACTTTAAAGAGTATGCACGAGTCCGGTTTTTGGCAGGGCCTCATGTCAGTGGATCCTAATAATGTTTCCAAAACAGATGTTCTCTCTGACTGTTGTGATGGTAAGGTGTTTATGTCAAACACATTTTTTCAGGAAAACCCAAGTTGTCTCAAACTGGTTTTGTACCAGGATGCTTTCGAAGTTGTTAACCCATTGGGTTCTGCAAAAAAAAAGCACAAGGTTTTGGCTGTGTACTTCTCTCTTCTCAACATGCCCCCCCATGTACGATCAAATGTTGATCACATGCAGCTGGTATTATTGTGTAGAGAGAAGGATTTTAAGGATTTTGGCCATGCCAAGGTTTTTTCTGAACTGCTCAGTGATCTGAAAGAACTGGAGGAAAATGGGATAACAATGGGAGATGAACTTGTAGTAAAGGGAGCTCTCTACTGCATTGCTGGCGATAACCTGGGCTCTCACACCATTGGTGGTTTCACAGAAAATTTCAGTTCATCTGAGTACTTCTGCAGATATTGTCTGATTCCTCGCAAAGATTTTCAAGGTGCTGATCCTAACGTCTGTGGTCTGGAGCGGACTCCAGAAAACTACAGCTCTGCCATTGAACAGCTGGAGACAGAGAATGCTCCACAAGTGCAAGGGATAAAATTCATGTCAGTATTTAATACTCTACAAAACTTTGATGTTTGTTAACCTGGCATGCCCCCCTGTCTTGGTCACGACATCTTTGAGGGTGTCCTTTCATACGATGTTGCTCTTTACCTCAAGCACTTAATCAACAAAAAGAAATGGTTCAACTGCACAATTTTGAACAGGCGAATCAAGCAGTTAAAATACAAAGCAACAGATCCTTCCTCCAAACCTTGTGAGGTCAGTCCTCATGTACTGAAACTGAGTGGACATTAGTGTTGTCACGATACCAAAATTATTGTTTCGATACCGATACCAAGTCAAGAATTGCGATTTCGATACTTTTTCGATACTTTTCCTGAAAAGGGAGAAACACTCTCAAATATCATTGATGTGCTTTATTTTAAAACTGGGGCAACATTCTAATCAAAACATACTAATAAATGAACATATGAACAGCAGATATATTAAACATTTGAACAAAATATGAAATATCAAAATATAAAAAATAAATTAGAGCAATGACATTCAAGGTAAAAAAAAAAAAAAATTTAGCTGCATTACCTCTTATACTCAAAACTGAGTTTAAAAAAACAAATAAAATTTAGCTGCATCATCTCTTATACTCAAAACTGAGTCTCTAAAGAGCATTAGCCCTAGAATGGCCAGCAGATATTAATTTCTTACTCTGTTCTGTCTTACTCTTATTTAAGTTCTTGGCCAAGAACACTAGCATGTCTAAATTTTCTTCAGTCAGCCTGGAACGTCTTGGGCTACAGATATTTCCAGATGTGCTGAAGACTCGCTCAGAAGCACAACTTGATGCAGCAATGCAAAGATAGTTCTTTGCAAAGTGTGCCAGGATGGGCAGTTGTGCCTCATGTTGACTCCACCAGGCCAGGGGATCCTCTGCAGGGCTGATTTCTCTTAATTGTTTGTAGTCAAGAAACTCAACATTTAGTCTATCTGTGGGTGTTGCAGGTGTGGGAGAATGGTGCCTCGTTTCAGAATTATCTGCCCCTTTCTTCTCTGTGGTTATGGTGCAGAGCAAACTTTTTAAGTCTCTCTTATTCCTCTTTGGTGCAGCACCTGTTTCTCTAGGGTCCACTGGACTGTGGGGTGGAAGCTGAACGGCCTCAGCTTTAAGGAGCAGTTCCCTCTTGATATCCTCCTCCATTGTTACAAAAGTACCTTTAAATCTCGGATCAAGGAACGTAGAGGTGTTTAGGGTCATCTGGAGGTTGTGGTCATCGTACCTTTTCTCTAAATCTCCTCTAATTTTGTTCTTCATTTCTAGGGCCAAGGGGCGGTCGCCTTCCTCGTCTTTTAGGCAGGCTTTGATTTTCCACATCAGTGGCAGGACTGATGATATGGTGGTTTCTTTCTCTCCACTCAGGGCATCAGTGAAGTCACTGAGTGGAGCCAAGACATCCCTCGCTATTTCTAAAGTGGTCATGTCTGTGTCTCTGGGCATCAGGTGCCACTTCTTCCGGTCCTCAGCCAGAACCGCAGAGACAGCTTGCTGCTGCTCACAAAATCGTTCCACCATGTCATAGGTGGAACCCCATCGGGTGGGCTCATCATGGATTAATGCATGTTGTGGCAGTTTTAAAGACTTTTGTTTGTCTTTGAACAGTCTAGACATCTTGTTTGATCTGGAGAAGCCTGACACAGTCTTACGGAGCCTGGAGAGACAGCTTGCCACACGATCAATATCTATGGCTTTGTTCACTGCCAAATGTAGATTGTGCCCAAAACAGGGTATCCAGGTGTATTCACTGAAAGCCTTGCGGTTGTTTGACGCATTATCTGTTGTAATTCCAGCCAAATTGGCCATATCTAGACCCCAGGAATCTGTGATAGTTTCCTCCAGGGTTTCCTTTAGAGAGTCTGCTGTGTGTTCGGAATAAAATGCAGAGCACCCTAAACACCAGGACTGCATCTCCCAGGACTGTGTAATGAACTGGACTGTTACTGCCATGTAAGTGTCCACAGTTCTGCTGGTCCAGAGATCAGTGGTGCAGGAGAAAAATGTATTTGGTGTATGCCCAAGTTGGGCACTGATTATCGATCTTGTTTCATTGTACATCTTGGGAATTTCATTGTACATGAAAAAATTCCTGGGTGGGACGTCATACCTTTTGTCGAGATTTTGCATAAGGTTTCTAAACCCAGCTTTTCCACTGTATAAACTGGCACTTGATCCAGACAGATGAATTCTGCTACTGCCCTGTTAAGCCGTAGTGCCTCCTTGGACTCCCTGGGGTACTTGTTGTGCTGCTCAAACATAGCTTGGAGGGTTGGCTGCTGCCTTTGAGGAGTTGCTCTTTTAGAGCCCGTAGCTGCAGACTGCTGTAGCAGAAGAAAATGGAAATATTTAAAATATGATGGTGATAAATTTGTCATAACGGAGGACCTAAATAGTTTATGTGTGATAGTAACAATAACTTGTGACTAACTAAACATCTCTATGCAGTGGTAGTGATAATTGCTAACATTCACTTAACCATAAAATGACCATTATTCATAGGATATAATGAGTTAACCTAATGTTGTTTAAACTGTGACATATGGATTAATATAGGCTAATATTTCCTGTATTTCAATGTCTGATTTCTTTGATGGTTAACTTTATATTTGAGTCCATAATTTATTACAAGGCAAAGGTTTTATATGACCTACACCTCCTTTGCGTACAGTAGGTTTATGCTCTTTAAATGCTGTAATAACCCAATATAGGCTAAATAAATCACTGACAAACATGCACATGCTGTGATTTTAATAATTAATACCCAATTCACACGGGGAAAATATCTAGACGTACGACAATGACGTACGTCGAAGACGTACATCATTGTCGTACGTCGCCATCTTTGCTGCGTGTAAATCGGCCCCTTGTGTCGTACGTCTGGCATTTTTATGGACGTACGTCGCAGACCGCCCAGCGGGGAGTCTGCGACAGTTTCAGCCTAGTGTAAATCGGACTGGTCGTAGGCACCACCCCGACCCCGGCTTTCCTGCTCGAGGGACGTGGGACGTCGTTGCTGGTGACGTGGGACGTACGACAAAGGCGGAGAGGGAGTCCCAGGTCCGTGTGTGTGAAAAAGAATAAGCTTTGTCGTACGTCCAGATTTTTTTCCCTTTTTACACACACACACCTGGGACTCCCGCTGCGCCGTTGTCGTACGTCCAGATATTTTCCCCGTGTGAATTGGGTCATAGGCTATAGATCATTTGAGCTGATGTTTTGTATGCTTTATTTTAGCAGCTTGCAAATTATTTACGTCATCTATAAAAGTTGCGTTTTCAGAGATGCTGAATTAGCGGTAGGCAGGCTATTGTGGTTAGCCATTAGGATAATGCCCATAGTCAGCCTACTATTTCTGTAGATAGCCTGGTCAAACTACGGTGGTGCAAAATAGTGACTTGTCACAAAATAAACTATAGCCTTCTCATTTAACTTATTTTAAGGGCATGAACGTGATGATTTTATCTTTCACATACTAACCTGTCGGTCTTTAAACTCCTTGTGCAACTCGGCGTGCTTGTCGGCCAAGTGTTTCGCCAGGTTCGAGGTGTTGGCTCCCTTCGTTTGCAATTGTTTGTAGCACTTACGACAAACAGGTCTCGACTTATCGGTAGCTTTGCCCTCACTGTCAGCAAGGTAGGCAAAGTACCTCCATATCTCACTCCTCGCGTCATCTTTATCAACCAGCCGTGGACCGGCGGCCACAGTACCACTCGCACATGCAGCCATCTCGCTGTAGTGTTTGTTTAATGACAGCAGCGCAGCTTATTTGCTGCGTGCGTCACGTGCGTGAGGAGAAAAATACGGACTTCCATAGGGAGGCACTGGAAGCGTGCGTTGCAAACACCAACATGAAATATGTCTCTTACGGAACACGGACATTCTAAAAGTATCGATACTAATAAATTTAGGAATCGTGACATTTTTAATTTCCAGGAATCGCGATACTTTTGAAGTATCGGTGCACCGTGCAACACTAGTGGACATGCTGTCCAAAATTGGAACTTTTTGAGACTTTTGCCTCTTATAATTGGAGACAAAGTGCAGGACTCCCAAGATAATGTGTGGCAATTAATATTGCAGCTTAAGGACATTGTTGACCTGATTTGCGCTCAGCAAATTTCCAAGGCTCAGGTCGCCTATCTGGATGTTCTCATCCAGGAATATTTGGAAACCAGGAAGGCACTATTTCCAGAAATCAACTTGAGACCTAGACACCATTTTTTGCGGCATTACCCAGGACTGATCCTGAAATTTGGCCCACTCATCAGACTATGGACTATGCGTTTTGAAAGTAAACACAGTTACTTCAAAAGATGTACAAGACATCTGAAGAATTTCAAAAATCTGTTTTTGACTCTTTCAGAGAGGCATCAGATGTTTCAGGCCTTTCTTTCAGCTGGGTCAGTGAGTCCTCAGGCCTTGCAAATAAAAGACGGATCACCATTTTACTCAGAGCTTTACAGTGAGCAAGTTAAAATCACAATGCTCCATTTTGGCTTCACTGAAAGAAACACAAAAAATCCTAATGATGTGCAGTATAATGGGATAAATTACAAGAAGGGCCAATTTGTTGTCACCAAGAATGATGATTCAGTGGAGTTTGGTGAAATCATCCTCATTCTTGTGAAAGATGACTGTTCACTTCATTTTCTGATGAGAGTGTATGATGGGGAATTTCTTTCACACTACCACATGTACTCTGTAAAAAACACTGGAAGATTAGAATGCAGACTTGTTAGTGATCTAATTGACATGTGGCCTTTATCATATTACATGAACAATGGATACCAGATTGTCCCATTGAAGCACAGTCTCTTGTCACACTAAATCAGTAGGCCAAACTGTTTCTTTTTTTCTTTTGTGTTTTTTTCTTTTTTCTTTTCAGATATGGCTGAATCACAGCAGATAATCGGTGCCATAGCAGCAATTCTACCAGATCTTCCTGATCAAGTTGTCAAGTCAGTAGAAGATACTTTGAAGACACTTGGTGCAGTAACGACAGATGATTTGCAGTACATTACAGAGGGAGACTTGGTGCCAATATTAAAGCCCATACAGGCCAGGAGACTGGTGGCTGCCTGGGCCCAAAAGGGTGAGTGTAAAACATTGACACTACCACACAGCACATTTCTCTAATACGGCTTCACAAGTAATTTAATTGTTAAACACTTAAGAGTAGAAACACTCTGGGTATAAAAGTATAATATGATTTTCTGTGAAAAACAAAAAAAAATGTAAACAGCGCCTTCTTTTCCTTTTTTCATTTTAAACCAAAAATGGAAAAACATTTTTTCCTGTCAGCATCAATAAAACAATAATATGAAAAAACCAAAATCAAATAACGGCCCAAATATGTTTTTGTTCTATTCTTTTCTCATCAATGTAATGGCAGACAGACCGGAAGCGCAAGTGAAAGTGAAGTGAAGTGAAGTGAAGTGAAGTGTAAAAACTTCAAAATAAAAGTAGCGCGCTAACTTATTATCATACAAATTATAGCGTTCTCTTTATACCCCCAGGTAGTAGCTACAAACAAACAAAAGTCAAAGAGGGCGCTGAAAATTGGATTATACTTTTATAACTGGACCAAAAACATTAAAGGCTTTATGATTTCAAGTCTCTTTTGTTGTATTTTTACAGACTCATTCACTCCAACTCCGGCCCCGCCATGTTCCTCTCCAGTGTCTGGCATTTCCTCTCTGTCATCAGTCTCTTCCTCACCAGCATCATCCACAACGACATCACCAGCCTCAGGAAGCAGTTATCGACTTGCGCCAAACTGGATAGACAATTTTAAAATACCTTGGCAGAAGCTATCTGAAGAGTTAGTACAGAGTTTAGAGAGAGAGAAAAGACCAAGTGCAAAATTACGACGGGAAATGATAAGGATTGTGGTCTCTGATATGATGAAGATTTGTAAGAATCCAACCAAACACCACACCACAGAGATAGCAAAAAGAATCGTGGCCAGGTATCCCAAGTCTTTTCAAGATGTCATTGATGGTGACGTTATTGGACGTGGATATCATTCCCTGGCAAAGCAACTCCAGTCAAGAGTAGAAAACGTCAAACGACCTGACACACCAAAGATACATAAACGCAAATCAGTGTCAGATAATGACACTGATGAAATATCTGCTGAACAAAGAGCAAGTGTTCAAGACACGTATGGCTGTGTCAACTGGATGCCAAAACACCTGCCACTCCCTGAGACTGTTGAGAGTCAGCTAGAAAAAAAAGAAAAAATGAAGATGTTTGAAAATATGAACGACAATACAGATACTGTGAAAGACTTAATCAAGTCCACCTATTTCATGCAGCGTAAAGAGATCAATAATGGTGCAAGCATCACGAATTTAAGCCAGGAATGGCCACTTAGGAAGTTGGTATGGCAGCACACTTCAAGGAACTGACTGGTGTGAGTTTGATTGAGTCCTTCCTTGCCAATGTGGACAAAAAGGGTGCACGTCTCTTAAACTTCTTCAAACGTGTTGATGCACATAAACACAAACAAGTTCTGGATGCTCTTCTCAAGCTTCAGACTGAAAGAGGTCAGTCCACTGGTTGCTCAGAAGAGGTCATACAGATGGTGCTTCTATTACTGGCTCATTTTGATGAGAAGGAAGAGCATCTGTTCCATTTCGTTGAGAAGACAAGCCTTGCTGAGGAGGTTCAGATGGAGAATGTTCCACCAACACCCTGCCTTATTGTGTGTGGTAAATAAACTGAACCAAACCTGCAAGCTTTCTCTATCGGTATACTACTTGGCTTGTTTATTTTCATGTTAGCTTGTAGCCCACTTTGAGACACTGGCTAACATTTTACCTTATAAAAAGTTCTACCAACAGTAGATTGTATGACTCATCAATGTATTTGTTTTTTTATTCATGTTTATTCTTAGGGTCCTCCTGCTTTGCTGCTGAGACATTTATGTTGAGCATCGACAAAGTGGTTGTCAACGACAACATCACTTCCTTCACATCTGCCATCTGCCTGATGTTTGGCAGTTACTACTGCCTCAACATACACTACCCAGTGGAGCTACGGTCTACACTGGAGTTTCTCCAACGGTACTTTTTTTTTTTCCTTTTTATAACATTGAAAAATGCAAGCCATTTGATATCCCACCTGAGATTGTTCTCTGTCTCTCTCCCTCTCCTTTATCACTACATAACTGGTCATTTCACTGCATTACTGTGATTTACTACACAACTGGTCATCTGGTCATCTCTGCACAACTGGTTTTTACAAAAATCCGACATGCTACATCCTAGTGTATGCTATTACCTTGTAGTGTATGCCTGGATGTATGTACATTTATGTATATTATCATTTCTTTATGTACATTTTTATATATTTTATTACATAGGTTACATTATATTTGTACATAGGTTTATACTTTTATTTTTACATAGGTTTTATATTTTTACATAGGTTTCCTTATATATTTATATTTATATTTTCAAACACTCTACTATACGTAGAGTGTCCTCTTTTTTCTACTGGAGTTTTGTCACGAAGACAATTTCCCTCAGAGATCAATAAAGTATGTCTGTCTGTCTGTCTGTCTGTCTCCCCCCATAAAGGTGTTTCTTTGCAATAAATCCCGAGAAAGGCACCAAAGTCGAGTGGAAGAAGAAGAAAAAAGTGTTCTCAGTCAATCCCAGAGTCCTCACTCTGATCTCAGACCTGGCTGACCATGAGTGGACCTTCCAGTGAAGTTGAGGGAAAATATGATAAAAGGTACACTCGATGTTCTATACATTGCAGACATTGAACCAGGAAGAGGATGGACCCTGGTTCGTCCAAATTTGACGAACCGGGAAGTGGAGCTTTATATTTTTATATATATATTTTTATATTTTAAGGGAATATAACTATTGGTATTTTTGGACAGATATACAACACAATGGGTGGGATATGATTATGATTTTATTTTAATAATGTGTACATGATGCACTCTGTTTTGTTCCAAAAAGTGCACTTAAGTGTTCTCAAATTAAGTGTAAAGATTTCTTGTTACAGTTTGTAAGCAAAGTATGTTCAGTTAACTACACTGGTTTTGAAATTAGAACAGTATAGGTTATATTGTGTAAGGTATATTGTGTAAGAATTACTCCCATGTAGCGCTGCAGATGTATATGGCAAGCAACTCAGTCGTATTTTTCATGCTGCATTCATAGTTGGCAGACGGACAACAGCGCCTGCTGGTAAAATTTTAAACAAGCCTTTATGTAAACAAGTGGCCTGTCGCGACACGACATGGCAGCCAGCACCGAGCTTACCTGCTCCATGTAGATATGAATGATATGAACGGCAAATTCAGAGCTTACCGGAACACTTCAGTTTATTGATGTTGGGTAATTATTGATTGAATCGATATTCGTGAATAGGAAAACTTGTACCTTTTAAAATAAATTTGTGAACAGTTCTTAGAATGTTGTTCTCATTCATTCATTTTCTTTACTTGATAATTTTATTTCTGAATTTCAGGGTTTTCTTATTACAAAAAGAAGCACATTTTTTTTACCATAGAAGAGGAAAATGTTGAGTTCTGGCAACCACTGCTGCCAATATCGTACTGTAAAAAATAACAAGTTTTCATGTAAATTTTCAGGTAAAACATAGTTTTTTTAAAATGTAAAAATTTTATTTTTTACGGTACAATATTGAATTAAGCACATTTTTTAACTGTAAAATGAACAACTTTTAATGTAAATTTTCAGGTAAAACAATGTTTTTTAAATGTAAATTACTTATTTTTTACGGTAAAATGATGAATTAAGCACATTTTGTAACTGTAAAATCAACGGTACCAATACGTGTGTTTACCGTACATGACAAAAATGTTTTACCGCAATTTAACGGTCGAGTTTCGGCAACCACAGCTGCCGGAATTTTACCGTAAAAACAACATTTTTTTTTTTTACAGTGTGTCATATGTCACCTGCCCTCATCTGCAAGTTTATATGTATAATCCACAGTTTAGTCTCAAAGGGCTCGACTCAGCATCCTCTACCTTCGCAATGACGAGGAGCCTGTAACTCGATGCGTCCGCCGGCAGTCTAGACTGTGGCAGCTACATAATGGTCAAGGCTTCTACCTGACCTGTCATAGAGGAAGGTTCATAGAATAATCAGACAGAAGTGTGTGAAAGTTTTTATTGGTCACTTATTGCAATATTGTAATCTTTTTTTATTTGTCTTGTTTGTTTATCTGTTCTAAATGTAGAATTCAATTCACAAAACAGTTCATGCTTCACAACACTACATTTCCTGTGGAAAAGCTCTTTCAAAAATCAAAACCTTATTCACATGCGTCAAACAAGTGTCAACGATGAATAAAAAACACTCACCCTAGAATCTTAGAATCATACAAATGTAGGCTACATGTACAAAGCAAACTTGACTGTATTGAAGTGAATAAGATGACATCCGATAAAGGTATGGACTGCCTTCATGCATTGAATGAGAGAAAAAAAAAGTAGTAGTGAAATATGTGTGGGGAACCTGTTGTAGGGACTGCATTAAAAGTTATGACATATTATGAGTATGAGTATTGTCTTTCTAAACACCAAATGATTATTGTCCCTCTTGCTCCGCATCCTCCAAGTCATCACCTTCCTCTTCATCATCAACATCATCCTCCTCTTCATCTGTGTCAGAGTCTGTACTGTTCATAAAATTAACATTACAGTCTGTGGTCAGTGTTGTAAGGACACTTGCAAACTGCAAGAGATAGCTTGAAAATTCTCTCCTCTTACTCTGCAAAGCTGCAGTTGCGCCTCTATCCTGCCTGTTTGAGGACTGACCTTCTGGCTGGGAGTGATTGTCAATTTCGATGATCTGCTTTTCATAGAACCTTTTGGCTGATTTGCAGTCTTCCACCAAGTATGCTTTCTCTTCATTTGTCCTTCTTGTTGTATTCCACAACACAAACAGCTGCTGTTTTACCGGCATGTTGTCTACTCTCTGGTAGTCAGGGTTGACCAAATGGGGTTGTCGATTTGAATGACATTGTTGTATTCCAAGGCATGTGGCTGGTTGACTGCTCTGGTGGCAATGTTGAACTCTTTCACTTTTAGTTTTATCTTCTGGCAAATTGAAGAGATCTTCTTTGAAAGTTTGATTGCAATTTTCTGTCCATCTGCAAAACAAATGGTTGATTTAATTTCATGAATGGAAGAAAACATTAACTAAATGTAACATTTTATATACCTACTGTACCTGCATATTTTCTCACAAGGCCACACAGAAACCTCCGCTCTAAGACAAGTCGATAGATGGCCTGGAGTGAGTTTTGTCTTTTCTTGCCTTCTATTGCACTTTGGATGTGCAGACATGATTCAGTTGTCAGAATCAATCTTTCTCCAAGGCCATGTTGCTTCTCAATTGTCTTTATTTTCTTCTCTAATCTGAAAGTTGTACATAAATAAATACATGTCTTGGTTATGCAATATAAATATTTTTCATGAATGGATTGAGATCAAATAAATGTCTGCATAACTACAGATGTAGCAACATTCTGTTTGGAAGTAGGAGTAGGAACAAGGTAATTGTAGGCTTATTTGAAAAACAAAATTTAAATATTTCCATATATATTATTTTCAAACTACAGCTTTTGATTGATCTGATAAAGACTTGTGTATTTGCAGTTAATATCAATAACATCACTGTTCAGTGTTCATTCTTATTTCCATGGATACAAGTGAAGCGACACTTACTTATCAAGACGTGTTGTGACATCACAAGTCCTGCTGGCAGTCATACTGCTCAAGACTTGTCTGGGGAAAAACAAGGTGTTGTTAACAACATAAATAATACTGTAATTGCAGTCTGCATAGTGCATACATGATTGTTAACTCTGCCAATAAAGGTATATTTCTGCTGGTGTTTGTCTTGTTTTGTTGCAGAGGGCAAACTGTGCTGCTGGTTACACTAATGGGTCAACAAATAATATAGTAATTCAATTCAAACAAAAAGTGCAGCAACGCTACCAGGTCATTTTGTTTAGATTTTGTGATTTGTTATACAAGACGACATAGATTCAATGTACTTGTCATTGTGTAGATTATCTGTGGTATTGAACTACACAGAGAGGTTATTTGTAATTTCCTCCCAGACAGTTAGAATATCTAAAACATATTTTGCCGTAAAAACTCACAGTTCATGGTGCTCCATTAGTTTTTGGACATAGTCCTCTTCCCAGGTCCAGTCTACAGACCGTTTGGCCTCTGTCTGATACTGGTTGGTCCAGACTTGTATGTCTTGCTGTGTCAGGCCTTGTGACAAAAACATGACATACTTCAATACCTTGAAACTGGGAAGTATAGCTACTACAGTGATCATCATTACATTTATATTAAAGGGAAACTCCGGTGTGAAATTGATTTGGGGTGTATTGAAACATGATAACGAGTACTAACTTTGGTCGAATACCTCACAATCGTACGCAAACAGTATACCGAATAAAGAGCTTTTTATCCGATGCTCCGAACAGGCTTACAGTAGAAGTGATCTGGGCATACGGTAGCCATGCAAATAAATTGCTATTTTAATACACCCCAAGTCAATTTCACACCGGAGTTTCCCTTTAAGTAAATACATTTCTCTGTTAAAACCTTTTCAACATTTTGTGTTTTACCTGTATTTCTCATGATTTTAGCCATCTCTGCATTTGCTTCCTCCTCAACTGACTTGACCTTTGCAGCTTTGAGAATCAGGGCTTTTGCTTTAAATGGAGTCAAGAAATACAAAGTAAGACATTATAATATTGTCCTATTTGTATTCATAGTAAGAATCATTATGCAAACCGGACAAAGTTTAACTAAAAAAAAAGAATTGATTAAACAGATTAAGATAATAACAGCTTAAAAGGTTGTTTGTACATTGTTAAAGCATCTTCAAAGAACATGTATACAATGACATGAGAGAAAGACACTAACACTTTACCTTGGCTCCTCTTTATCTTTGAACTGTAGTGCAGCAAAGCGTCTGTCAGCAGATCGACTCTGTGTGAAGGTGTCATTTCTTTGGTCACCTTACCAAAACGGCGAAGGTATGACCACAGTCGTTCCAGCTGTTCCCCATCAGCTAAACCGGCACCTTCAACATTCCTACAGCTATAGGAAATCTACAAAATAGAATCAAAACTAAATCAGAAGTTGATCATTTAAATAAGTTATACACTACTGATCATAACTTTTAACAGATACTAACAAAATAAAAAATCAGTCAAAAAATTAGGGTGGCAACCTGACAAGCAACATTATGTCCATAAGCATGGAATGCAGGAACAGCAAATGTTGTCTTTGTCACAAGATCTGGATGAAACTTCTGCAAAAGAAATAATACATTTCTTATTTATACATAGATTTATAAGTTGTAATTTGACGTCTCTATAATTGGAAGACAAGCAATAAAAGATGCATAAAAATGACCTGCAAGTGAGGTTTTAATTTGCATGCAATATCATACATGAAGACAATTTTTTTGTTTGTCCCATACTGCTCTTGCAGTTCCTTTAGCAGGTAGGCAGCATTTGAAAGGCTAAAAGAAAATACAAAGACTTTATATTAGACAGGTCACCATAACAACACATTCTTGTGTGCAAGTTTTGGATGTACCTTTCACCTCTCTTAAGGCTCAGAAAGCGACGTGGATGTTCATGCTTACAGGACAAGCCAAAAACACCAGTTTCATCCAATTTGGAGTTCTTCACCTTTGACCGGAGGGCATTGCCTGCTTGAAAGCTGACACAACCCTGTAAAAGTTGGTGTATATGTCTGTATCCACATTGTTGGGCATGCATTACTCTTTCAAATAACACTGTCAAATCCCTATTTGATCACATGTCCTAAATAGATTAAAAAAAAATAACTTTTTAGGTAAATGTGTGCAAATAAACTATGGCTAAATCCATGCTGCATTGACATTACATTTTATTTTTATTTTTATAGTATTTATTGTTTATTGGTATATATTGGGGATACAGAATTCCATACATTCTTATTCAGCATAAATGTAAACACATATCCCAAACAAGCAATAACCCCCCCTCCCCCCACCCCCCTACTCACATGGGATACATTCAAATCAACAAAGCACGCAGGTATACAAAATACTCAGGTATATAAAGCACATAAGTCTCACATTCAAATCAGATCTTTTTCATTATAATGTCCTTCACTTTGGAGATGGCCTTATTCCAGGTTTGAAGTGTTCGTGGGGTTGCACCATTAACTTTGGCAGATGAAAGCTCAAGAAAAAGAATGTCCAAAAGCGTATTCAACCAATGATCAATTGATAGATCATGGGGTGGCATCCAGACCTGTACAATTATCTTCTTGGCTGCTGTTAAACCAGCAAGCCATATTTTCCTGGATGCTTCATTCATACAAGATAGAGAGTCATCAATAAGAAGGTGTAAAGCAGGGTCAATGGGAAGTTGTATACCAATCAGGACAGATAAACGATCTAGTATTTTAATCCAGAAATCATATATTTTGGGACAGTCCCACATTACATGCATGAATGTCCCTATAGTATTCTGTGAACAAAAAGTACAAAATGGATGTGGTTCTAGTCCTATTAAGTGTCTGACTCTAGGGGTAAGATATGCTCTGTGAGCAATCTTCAAGTGAATTAATTGATGATTTGGATTGTGGGAGCTTCTACATATATTTTGCCAGCATTTTTCCCAATTTATAGTTCTCCCTCTAAGCCCCATTGATCGATCCCATTCCCCAGTATTGGGTTTAGGAGATAGATGTGAAAGGAGTTTGGTGTATCGGAAGGAGACAGTACTTTTAGGAGCAACATGTAACCATCTAACTACAGGGTGTTCCTTCAGCCCTTGACCCCATGTAACATTGTGCGATTTCAGGGCTGATCTAAGTCTGAAATAGAGAAATAAAGTATGCTTAGGAATGTTGTAGAGTGTCGTTATTTCATTAAAACTCAGTAGATAATCGTTACCGTTTATGTCTCCTAAAGCCCATATATCTTTATCTGCCCAGGAATTTTGAACAAAAGGTTTTTTACCAGATAACAAGTAGTTGTTATGCCACAGAGGAGAAGATTTATGCCATTTTGATGTAAAACCAACACATTTTTCAACCTTCTTTAAGGTAGTTAGCATGTATGTGAGAATTGGACCATAACATTACATTTTTATAACCCAGTAATGAAGGAGGAAGGTATCAAACATCAATGTATGAACTTTACCTGCTGTCACGCCCCGGCTTTGCCGTGCTGCAGTGCGGCCCGCCCTTTTGTCTGTCTGTCTGTCCCAGACCTACAGGTGGAGCTGTTACCTGGCCGTGCAGATTTATTGACGGCTACGAGGCCTATAAAAGAGGCTTTCCTGTCTGCGCACGGGCTCTCTCTCTCCTGTTCCGGCCGTCCATCTGCGCGGCTGGCTACAGTCTCGCTCCGCACATACCTTTTGCTTACACTACACGTCATATACTGATGAACACTACGCATTTGGTTAATCATTACATTCACTGATTCTCCGTTATTTATTTAATAACTACACATTTGGTTAATCATTACATTCATTGATTCTCCTTTATTTATTTAATAAACATTTATTGTTAAATTGTAGCATCGGTGTGGTCTCCCTTCATGTCACTACCGCTGTACGAGCCCAGTGGTCGTGACACTGCTCAGAAGTATGCTGCTTTTCTTCAGTAAAAGCATCAACAACGTCCTGGGAGCAGAAAAATCGGTTGAAGTGCTTGGGGTTCTCAAGGCTACTTCCAGATGATTTTTTTCTTGGAAGTCCAAACAGTCCATCAGCCGCAACAACCAGACATCCATCACTCTATAAAAAGTGAAAGTCAGAGTAAAAACATGTAATTAGGTATCTGTGACCGCTTTCAAACTAAACATTATAACAGATTATATTTTTTGTTCTTGATCATGAAGCCAGAAAAGCAAATTCAGTTACAGTGCAGTAATAGTAAATGCCTGTGTAGTGGAACATTTGCAAATCAGACCATGATATGCCTGAATGCCAATCTTTCAGATAGTATTATTTGACTATTTGTTTGTTATTGTGTTGATAAAGATAAGATATGTGTAATGCATCACTTCACAAAGAATTAATGCTACATATATATACATTATACCTCTGGACAGAGAGGGCAGTGTGTTCCATCTGTTATGTCTGGTCCAAGATGGCGCAGTGTTGACATCTTGTATCGCAAGTGTCTGTATTCCTCATAGGACTCATTAATGAGAATCCCATACAGGTCACGACACTATAAGGAAAGTGATCATAATCAGAATAGGTCAATCATAAAAAGGTGTTTTTCAAATTGGAAAATTGCATATGATGGTGACTGAGAATTCATAGAGATTCATATTAACAGAAGCTACTAACCAAACCTTGTAGGCACCAGGTGAACATTGAATTGCTGCACATATAGCTTTCAGTGATGCACCACACTCAAGCTGTAGGCGACAGACCAGGTCCAGCAGCGTCATGGAGATGGCAGTTTGAGGGTGCTTCACTGTTGCTGGCCAAAGGCCATAACGTACAAGTGATGCAACCTCCATCTCGCAGTGGCAGAACTGAATCCACACGTCATGAAGCCTTCCTACAATTCACGACAGAATAGCTGTTAAATGCTGTACTTTTTGAACAACTTTCTATTTTGTGCAGGGTGGATATGACTGTTTCTGATATACTGCATTACTTACCTTGCTGATCAAACACATTCATTTGACGTGCATAGGATGTTTCACACTGGTGGCCATCCTTCCTTGTCCAATGCCAACGAAAGCCCACTGGCAGTTTCTGGTGAAATTCACCTTCCTAAAATATAAAATACAATTCTAATTTGTAGTACTCTATTTTATTAGAAAACTGAAAATACACTGCGAGACAAAATTCTTTTATTTACAAATCTGCAAAATTGAAGAGAAAAGTACAAAGCAATACAAACCTCCCACTTTTCAAGCCCATGCACCACAGCAGAGCCTTGATGCACAGTCTTGACACAGCTTTCACAGTTGTAACTTTCACTGCCACAGTCACTGCATCGCCAGATGACAGTATCACTGGTGAGGGAAACTCCACATACTGTGCAAGCTGTGTGTTCTGGAGGACAGAAGAGCTCCGACCTCACACCAAGGAGTATCTCCCTTGTCCTGCTCCAAGCTTCCACAGTACCCTGCTTCTTGCTAGTGCCGGTACCTCCTTCATGTTCATCAGTTGGGAGTGGCATGTTGCAAGCTGCTGATGGTTGAGCTGCAAAGCAGCACCTTTCTGCTGGTGGGTTTGAGGTCAAAGGGGTCCTCTCCCACAAATAACTCCTGGACACTGTTGCCCTTCCTCTCAATGGGATGTTTTTAACTGTAATGTACGGTCTGATTTTATTTATTTTTACCATCTTCATCTATTCAAATATAAAAAAAAAAATTTAATTAACAGGATTAATATGAACAAATTACAAAATTACACTGAAACATTATGTAAAATAAGTTGTAATAAAACAACCTATTAGCATGATAAATGGGAGAGGGGGCACTGTTAAAGGAATACGCCACCCTAGTATGAAATTAAGTCACTCTCAGTCATTTCCAGGGTTAAGAGTGAAAAAAAACCCTGTAGATACCGGTCCACGCATTGCCCTGCTCTGGGAGCTGCGCCGTTAGCTTTAGCTTAGCACAGTCGCTGTAAAGTAGGGGAGTCAGTTAGCAAGTCGTTCACAGAAGTGAACCAAAAATATCCCAATTGTTCCTAAATATGTCTTAGGACCTGTGTATTCACAATGAGTACTAATGACAATGCAAAAACAGACGAGGCTATTACCAGGGCAGATATAGACTTGGAACTATAGTCTGCCTAATCACAGGCAAAGCACCGCTAGATAGGCACAAATTTATCATTATTCATGTGATTCACAATGCATTATGCACTGATACATGAGCCGCTGTCTGTGAAAGGATGGAAGTTACACGATTCACTCACACACACCCTCAAGGGTGTCCTCCTCATTGGACAGCATGTCAATCATGGTACACTCTCCAGAAGTCCACGTCACGTGCAGCTGGTACACTCTCCAGAGGTCCACGTCACGTGCAGCTGGTACACTCTGCCTCACTTCTAGCAGCTGTAATCACAATCAGTAAAGATAATCAGTAGTAGTCAATGCACCGTGTGTTGAAACAGTACATCTACTAATGTAACTGATCATGTATGTCACGTTGACCAACAATATGATTAGTATTTATAGCACACCTCTACCACTGTCTCTACTGTTATATCATCCGTAGTGTATTCATATTGATACGTGTGTCATAGATCTTACCTTCTTCTTTCTCTGTCGACTCTGGGCTGAACTGCCATGGTAAACACCTGAGCCACAAGGTCCAGTTGGCTGTAGCGGACCTTCCTGTGTACTGACTCATAGAAGGTCTTACAGGCAGCTGGAAAACCACGTATGTTATGAATAAAACACGACAGAGTGACAATGAAACAAACAAATGCAGTTCAAGTTACTTACATAGAATGAGACCATTATCCACACTGCATTGTCCAGACTTGCAGCTAGAGTTCCTCCTGTGCACTCATCAGCCCATGTCTCTGTCTATGTGCTCTTGTCTCACAAGGTCTTCAGTATGACCATGACCTCACATGTGATTGGATAAGCCCTCTAACGCAATCCAAGAAGTGAATAGAAGAAGAAGAAGTGAATATATAGATCAGCAATCCTTCACAAGGATCGGCCATCGGACAGTGTTGGGCAGCTGGTGCACTCTCCAGAAGTCCATGTCATGTGCAGCTGGTACACTCTCCAGAAGTCCACGTCACGTGCAGCTGGTACACTCTCCAGAAGTCCATGTCATGTGCAGCTGGTACACTCTCCAGAAGTCCACGTCACGTGATGCTGGTACACTCTCCAGAAGTCCACGTCACGTGATGCTGGTACACTCTCCAGAAGTCCACGTCACGTGATGCTGGTACACTCTCCAGAAGTCCACATCACGTGCAGCTGGTACACTCTCCAGAAGTCCGGAAGTGAGTACATTGAAACTCAACATCAGTTCCGGTGCTGCCTACAAATACCTGCTAACAGGCGTTAAGCTGTACTTTCACCGCAATTTACAGTGCTGCTTACTGAAAAGAAATCCTACTTTTTATGCAGTGCAAAAACTAATTGAGTCAACGATAATGCAAATCTAAACAAACTTGTAATGTAATATATAACACAAATATTATCTATTGATCTATATATTATAATTAGTATATCCTTTGAATTGTGAGTCAATAGTCTTATTCCATCTCATTCACTACATCGACCCTGTGTTACTATTTATTTACTATCTACTTTATTTACTAAGAAAAGTAGCAAAAGAAAGTCCTCCTCTCAACACAGTTTCTAGCTTGCTTGCCTCTCTCAGACAGAGTCCCACAGTTCATTCCGTTGGCCGGGCATACAGGCATCACATCATCTGGTTTACCATCCATCCACAGCCACCGTCCAGCCAGCCAACGTAGGCCAATCCACATCTCTGTCTGGGCCTCACCGACAACCCATTGGGCATAAGACAATTCTTCCTCAGTGTGCACATTGACGAGATCAAGCGGTTTCCCGCTCTTATGTTGAAAAGTCCTACAGTGATTTAAGGCATCCTCCCAGGTTTTTTTCTCCTTCACTAAGACCAAGTTGCTTATCTGACAAACAAAGTGATGCTTTTGTTGACATGAGGTGTCCTGTAACTTGGTATTGCTGATGGTTACACACTTCTGCTCTCCATCGTTGTTAGGCTCTCCAGCATCCCAGCATGTGTTGTCATATTGACGGCCATCAATCCACCTCCACTCATTCAGGTTATTCTCGTCCTGATGAAGACCAATCCAGTATGCTGTATCGTTACAGTGATCAGATATCACTTTTACATCAATTTCACTTCTTAGGGTGGCGAAATGGCGATATTTAAAAGTATCTCCAGACCATCTGCAAATTTTCTTTGCCTCCTCCCAGGTCTTTAGATGTCCTCTGCATGAGTATGATCTCCATAGCACAGAGGCTTCGAGATGAGGTGGTTGGCTGATGGAAAGTGTGAGAATGAAGAGAATCAGGTGCTTGGTAAATGTAGTCTCCATGATTCTTCTCCAGAATCAAATGGTATGTGCTCTGACCTCCTCTCCTATTATAATCTTTGTTCCTTCTGACTACGTAAACAAAATGTATTCTGCAGCACTTCACCATTCCCTCATCTCACACTATCTTTATCTGGTCATGGAAATCCTCTGATTTCATTATCTGATCCTTAGTTTCACAGTATTTGCTTGGCAATGAACAGGATTAGCAACCTTTGTTTACTCAAGGAAAATAAGCCATCTAAACTCTGCTCCAAGGTCATAGGTTTACATACAGGTAGATTTTGATTATTTATTCCTCCTGACCACTCAAGCAAAATGTATTCTGCACCACGTCACCTTTCACCCATCACACACTATCTTTAAATATTCAGACAGAGAGAGATTAAAGTCATCTCCTGTATTTCATTTGGTTTCACAGTATTTAAAAAGCATTGGACATGATTAGTGATTTTTGTTTACTCCTTTAGGAACCAAAAAGCCATCTGAACTCTGCCTCAAGGTCATAGGTTTACATACAGGTAAATTATATATGTGTATTTCTGATCATGTAAACATCAACACTGAAGGTAAAAATATAGGTTGAGTACTTTTACTTGGCCAACAGATGATATGGTTCACCCTTGCTTAAGTCACTTTAAGCTCTTTGGTTTATGTCATTGTTCTTCTCTGACACTCTCTTCAAACAAACACAACAAACAGCTGGCTTGTCTGTTTGAATGACTGACTGTTGGACAAAATAAGTCTTAATTTTCAAGTTGTGACAAAATGGTGGCAAGTATGAATTGTGTATGTTTGTTGGCAGGCATGTTTAAAGAATGTTGGTTGTGCTCGATTTGTGAAGTACATTTGTTGGATGCTAGTGTTGGGAGTCTCACACAGCCATTTCCTTTTTGGTTTTGATGTTTGTGGAGCGATTGTTAGAGCTAACCTCTCGGGGGCACCTCCTTGGGCTCACAGGGTCATTGTTAACCCAGTTGCTTTTACTTCCCACTGGGTTTTGATTCCACTCACACCTAGTGGCACATAGACAAGGGTTTATTTAGTGTGTGTCGTGTAGTGTGAACATTGCTAAATGCCCTAAATGTAAATGTAAATGTAACATTTAGATGCAGCAAACTAACCAGACAACAGGGCGAGCTATGGGACTCTTGTATGCGAGTACTTCAAATTATTATGGAACAAAAAATGTGCTTTGTACATTGTGCAAAGTTTCAATGAATTAGTCGCACTAGCCTTGAGCATGCAAAAAATCAATTATATTATATAGCGTGCAATGAGACAATGAGATGATCTGTAGTTGTGGTGCCAAATTGTGGAACAGCAACAAAGACGCACACGGCTGAGAATCTCTGGAAAGAGCCACGTGTGAAATCAACGCACCCAGGCCATAAAGAAGAAGAAGAAGAAGAAGAAGAAGAAGAAGAAGAAGAAGAAGAAGAATTACTCTTTTGATCCCGTGAGGGAAATTTGGTAATTTGGTAAAGCACGACCCACTTCCGCCTACTTCATCCAAATACAACCTTACACATACATGTAGTCCAACTGTATATAAATGTGTTCACTTATTTATGGTCAACGCAGTCAGCATTCACAATGAGGACCCCATGTACACAATATTGTGAACAACCCCTCAATGACTGACTCTTGGTTCCTGTGATAGCAAAGGGCACTGTGACGAGGTACATTAATGTATACAATGTAAGCACTGTTCACGTTGCTTCACACTTCACAAAGTGTCATCTACACAAACCCAGAGGAGGGTGTTTCACCTTAATAGTGCACTTCAGTCATTTACTCATTTAAAGATAAAGGATTTAGCGGCTTTTACTACAAGCCATTGCGCCCTCATTGCCATAATGGTGTTAAGTATGGCAGCTGAGCTGCCGTGAATAGTTTTGTTTTAGATGTAAACTATAGGCTCCTCTGGCTAGGAAATAGACACATATTTTAAAGTGTGCCAGACAGAACAGAGCACTAAGTGATGTAATTGCTGGGTGATCTAGGGGTCTAGCACTCTTGGGATTGAGCTAGAGGCATTGGGTCTTTTTTATATGAAAGAGGGTTTAAAGTTGATCAAGATTATACAAGATATATTTCTACTCGACCCCTCTAGTGATGCCGCAGGAGGTATGGTGTATACACTATAGGTAACAGTATTAACAGTAGACAGTATTATAAATGTGTTAGCATGTGAGAGCATAAATAATGCAGGTAAGTGTAGGACATATAGTGGATGAGTTTATAAACTCAAAACACAATAATTGAAAACTAATGTTGTCTTTATCTAAAATCATGTAATCATTAATATTAAACTTTATTACACAATAATACATATAATGATACATATTTTTCATATTAGGTGATAAGAGCAATTAGATTTTAGTGTTACCTACCATACCTTACCTTCTGCATATACTTCCCTGGACTCGTCATTTACCTTGCTCCACTGTACCATTAAGAGATTTGACAAGACAAGCCTACAGATGTTCATCAATTCAGCAGCAATGTATGTGTCAACGAACACATGTTACTATGCTTATGTTTATATTCTAGGTGATTCACACTAGTTAGGTGGATAGTGACACGCGTCTGAACAGCAGTGCAACACTCCTGGCTAGAACTTACCTCACTCCTTACCTCCCTACCTACCTCACACACATGAAACCACCGATGTTTCAAAAGAAAAAGCCCTTGTGATGGCTCTTTACATCTGTTACCATTGGTCACCCTGGCTTGGGTAAACCCTGTATAATTAAAAGCCTATATATTAATTTTATTGTTGTCTTATGGGCTACGATGGCCATGTTGATAAAAAGTACAGTTTTATTGGTACAGTTATTACAGATAGTCACAAATGAGGGCAAAAATGGTCACAAATAAGCAGAAAAATAGCTAAGCTCTTCACAGGCAAGATTAAAGAGGAGTGTTTTCAGTTCCCGGTCTTGTACCCCCGGGAAACAGACACACCCCAAACTTGAAATGAAATTGCACTATTTTGTGTTTTTCACAACATTTATAACTTTTTCTATAACATTATTGACCACAGCTAGTGGCATACAACAAGTTACAATTTAGGAGTCTATAATTATCCTCAGCCTGATCTTTATAGTAGTCCCTAGAAAAAGATGTAAGCTCCAGTGTTGGTAAAAACTTCATATCCTGATTTGCGTACAGTTCACAGCCTTTAGTTTACATTTGAAAGCCTCCCCTAGACTGAGGGGCTGGGGGAGCTTATAAGTGCAAATGACTGTTAACACTCTAAACAAGTTTAAAGTTTTAAGTTTATTGTCACATACTAGCTAACAAAGTACATCACCAGCAGTGAAATTCTTGTAGCTCGGGTGAACTCAACTTTGCATAATAAAATACAATAATAAAAAAAGAAGTATGAATGCATATAAATAATAACAAATCAAATCAAATTAAGTCAAATAAGTGGCTGCTCTTCCAAGTTCACAGTGCTGCTTACTGACAAAGATCCTGCTCTTTGTGCAGTGCAAAAATTAATTTAGTCAACAATAATGATGGAAATCCAATTAGAAAGACACAAACAAATATGTACTGTCGATATATAACACAAATATTATTATCTATCCATCAATCGATTAAAATGAGTATTCCTTTGAATTGTGAGTCAATAGTCTCGACAACGACTCCATGTTACCATTTTAAAGTTTCTGGTCTTTGGTAGCAGAAGAAGTTCCTCCTCTCAACACAGTTTCTCGCTTGCTTGCCTCTCTCAGACAGAGTCCAACAGTTAATTCCATTGGCCGGGCATACAGGCATCACATCATCTGGTTTCCCATCCATCCACAGCCACCCTCCATTAGCAACTTTTCTTTACTTAAGGAAAATAAGCCATCAAGCCAAACAAGCCAAACTCTGTTCCAAGGTCATAGGTTTACATACAGGTAGCCTGACAACTTAAACTACTAAAACTAAATGTATTCTGCCCCCACTTCACCATTCACCCATTGCACACTATCACACTATCACACTATCAAATATTCAGACAGAGAGAGATTAAAGTAATCTCCTGTAATTCCTTTGGTTTCACAGTATTTACTTAGCATTGGACATGATTATTTTTGTTTTCTCATTTGGGAAAAAAAGCCATCTGAACTCTGCTTCAGGGTCATAGGTATGCATCGTGTCACGGTCTGCCTGCCACGCCTCACCTCACCTGCCTCCTCACCCAGCTGCATCATCTCATTTGATTGTCTATGAATCACTTCCAATCTATTAACCCGGTGCCAGATTGTTTTCGCTGTTTTCTTTCATGCAAGCCTCACCAGCAATTATTCGATCGTCTTCCTGGTTTCGCCGCTGCCTGTCCCCTGACCACAAACTCTCTCACCATTCCTGGTCCCTGTTTGCCCGTCTCTTGTCCCGGTTTCCTGATTCTGCCTGTCCCTGACTACGAATTGCGCGTTGCCACTCCCGGTCCCTGCCTGCCTGTCCCCTTCCCTTGTCTCTCCAGCCCGGCCCGTCCCCAATCACAGACTTTACCTCCACACACACACACACACACACACACACACACACACACACACAGTGGAATCTCCATCAGTGTGTGTAAAAGAGCGTTTGGTTTTCAGTGGGCCTATCGTCGCTAGTCCCAGGTTGATCCACTGGGTGGCGCTTTAGAGTCTTTAACTTGTGCTGCAACAGCCGCTCCCGTATGGAGAACCTTTAAGGTTGAACTTTAGAGGAGCAGCAGCAAGCGTCTCCAAACTTTGAAGAAACGGACCAGAACAATCAAAGCCCCCATTACTGACCAAGACCCCTACCCACAGGGATGATGTAGTGCTGAGCCGAACGCTTTACTTTAGCGCCATATGGATTCTGCCCGGTGGTGCGTATCAACGTTATCAAGATGACGCCTCTTTCTAGATTTTTGTATTTATTTCAGAATCTGCCAATCTTAATCACTTCATCATGTTTTTAGAAACTCAACGACATCATCTTTCCATTTGTTATAAAGCTCATATCGTATATCAAAAGCACATTGGATGCTCTAGTCTAGCCATTGTATTGCTAGAGCGTTGACCTGCGCTGACTCCCTTGTGGCTATAGACATTCAAACCACAGCAGTTAAAAGTTGATGTGGTATATATAAATGTAGTATGAATTGATTGGTGATAATTTTATTGTGTTAAAAAATGACCAAAATGTGTCTTTAGACAAACTTGTATATCATAACGATTCATTTTTGCCATCTCAGAGGGACAGGGGACTTACAACCTCAGGGGATTTATATGAAGACTGACAGTTTGGATCATTTAGTCAGCTGAAACATTTAACTAACTCCCGCTTCTTTAGTTATCTACAAATTAGGCATTATGTGAAAGACAAAATCCCAAGAACTCATTTTATGTGCTCATTTTATGAGCTCTTCCTCACAGGACTCCAAATCTTGTGTATCCTTTGTATCCTATAACTATCTTAAAGAAGCCTGGTCCACTGAGCTGAGTCTTGCGTTGTCTGGTGACATTTGGAGTGAAGGTTTGACCAGAGTAAATTTGCTCAATCACTGCCATGTACAAACTGTTTCAATTAGCAGTCATCCATAGACTCCACTATTCAAAGACCGAACTGCACAAAATGTATGTATGTTTCTGCAGGTAGAGAGGGCCCTTTAACGCATCTTCTCTGACTCTGCCCCTGTCCTCATATACAACAGTTTTGCTGTGAAATAATTTCCGGTGCTCTGTGGAAATTCCTCCTGATCCAGAACTCACACTCTTTGGATGCCCAAATATAAAACTGAAAATATAATATATTTTAAAAAAGCATTCTGGTTCTGGATCACCTCAGGCCCATGGTGCGTGACTGCCTGGACACACTGCAGTTTGCGTACCAGAGGAGCGTGGAGGATGCCATCATCTACCTGCTTCACAGAGCTTATACACACCTGGAGAGGCCACAGAGCATGGTGAGGATCATGTTCTTCGACTTCTCCAGTGCTTTCGACACCGTCCAGCCAGGCCGGCTGGCTGAGAAGCTCCCGGTGATGCAGGTCAATCCTGACATGGTGGCATGCATTACGAACTACCTCACGGACAGGCCGCAGTATGTCAGGCTGCGACACTGCTTGTCAGACACGGTGACAAGCAACACCGGCACACCCCAGGGAACTGTACTTTCGCCATTCTTGTTCACCCTCTACACGTCAGATTTCTCCTACAACTCCCGAACATGCCACCTGCAGAAGTTCTCTGACGACTCCTCCATCGTTGGATGCATCACAGACAACAGGGAGGAGGAGTACAGGGAACTAGTGAAGAACTTTGTGGGATGGTGTGAAGGGAACCACCTTCAGCTCAACACCAGGAAAACCAAGGAGCTGGTGGTGGACTTCCGGCGCAGAAAGAGCCCCCCATTACCGGTTTCCATAAATGGGGAGGAGGTGGAGATGGTGGATACCTGTAAGTTCCTTGGGGTGAACAATAAACTGGACTGGTCGGACAATACTGAGGCCCTCTACAGGAAGGGACAGAGTAGGCTGTTCTTCCTGAGGAGGCTCAGATCTTTCAATGTGTGCACTAGGCTGCTACGAATGTTCTACCAGTCTGTGGTAGCCAGTGTCACCTTCTTTGCTGTAGTGTGCTGGGGAGGAGGCATTAGGAGTGGAGGTGCCAGCAAGCTGAATAAGCTGGTGAGGAAGGCGAGCTCTGTGGTGGGGATGAAGCTGGACTGTGTGGAGGCGGTGACAGAGAGGAGTATGAGGGGGAAGCTGCAGGCAATCCCGGACAACCCCTCTCACCCTCTCTATGCCGAGCTGAGGGAACTCAGGAGCACATTCAGCCACAGGCTCACTCAGCCACATGCCTCAAAGCGCTTGGGGGCCTCTTTCATCCCATCAGCTATCAGACTCTACAACACCTCAACCACCCGCTCCCAACGTCTCGATAGCCCCAACACCTCCAGATAATGGACTGAACACCACACCCCACACCTCAGGACTGGTTTCCTAGGCCGTTGTTACTTATGTCTTCTCACATGTCTTACTTACACTACCTAGAGAATCATGGATATTTGCACATTTTGTATTTTGCACACTTGCACATCTATTTTGCCCAATTTTATCTGCACATATATTTTTATTTTTTAATATCTACACCTCAGCAGGACTCAGTTACCAATTGCACTGTTCATCTCAAAGATGACTACTATGTATGTCCATCGACCAATTGCACTGTTCATCTCAATGATGACTACTATGTATATATATAGGTTTTCATTTTTTCATCTGACCTGATTCTAAGAGCTCACATATAATTTTTATCTTAATTTAGGTAAATCTATTCATTGTTTAGTGTTTATTGTTTATACTCAGGTCTTCTATCGCACTCCTTTATCCCCTTGTACTGCTGGTCAATGTGAATTTCTCCTACGGGGATTAATAAAGGAATATCATATATAATATCATATTCAAAGACTATGTGTCATTCTAGGATCTGTTTGGCGTTCTGGGAGACAAGTTACACCTATGGGCTTGCTTTGAACATATGTCTTACGCATGACAGAAGTTGTGTTGTCATACCTTAAACATGGAGATCATGTGTTGTCTGAGGAAATTGACGAACCATGACCAATTCCTGCAAAACTCCCGACCTAGAAAATTGCTTGAAATGTGACAATGGTTTCCAGTCAACCTCTTCGGACAGCAGGGGGAGGCATTCGCCCATTTAACCAATCAGAAGACCGTCATCAAGTTGTTCATTCATTAATTGGTCGCCATGCAGAACATTAAAGCAATGCCAATTCTGTAAAATTGACCACCGAGTGTGCTAGTAGGCTGCTGGCTGTAGTCTTTGCAGTGTGTTCAGGGGCCACCTTTTGGCCAAAACATAGGTGAGACAAGGCGTTTTTTGACGTCACTTCGTCAGTGCTGTTTCTTGCATTTATTAGAGATTGCTCCCTTCCTATTGTAGTGTATTGATATTATAACTGTTTAGCCGCGCCATTTAGTATTATTTGTAGTTAAACAGTTCCATCTAGTGGTGACTAAGTTATGCGGTATTCCCCGGATGTTGACTACATGGCGAGTCGGAAAGTTCCAATGAAGACATGCAGACGTGTGGAAGTTTGTCTCCGTCATTCTTAGCTGTTGGATATATTAACAGTGTAAGATAAGTCCAAGTTATTACACCTCTCTTCAACTGAAAGGTGTTATAGTTAGCGTCTTCATTCATAATGTAGCCAAGAAAACTGATACTGAGGCCAGCCAATCTCCTGTTTTATGTGTAGATTCCTTTATTTGCAGACATGTCCCCGCGGAGTGGTGCGGAGGCTTAGGAGGGGGATGACTAACGTCTTTGGACTGAGTGTATGAGTGTGTCAGATGCAAATAAACAGCGTAGCCAGAGGTACTGCTGCAGGAGTCAGGGGGGATGGACAGTACTAGGTGAAGGTAAGCTTAGATATACACTTACCTAATTGGCAGCCGGTTCATAGCACCTTACCTAAAGGTGTTCCACTGAGAAGATCTCTCCTCCCTTGTCACTGAGAGATTATATCAATTAATGGCGAGAGAGAAAAAGCAAATGTGTTGCCGCAACTTAGTTCTGTAAATTAGAATCCATTACAGTTCACAGCAAGCGTCCTGCTGCCCTGACTGCAATAAATGTCAATATGTGCTTCTCTGGTTTATTGTGATTAAAAGTATTTATGGGAATGCAGGCAGATTCTTCATTAGAACTTTGGTGTGAGACAGAATACATTTCCTCTTTATCAATGTAAAGCCGTATAAGCTAAATATGCATGTCAACTAGATTTAATTTCTTAGAATGTTACATTGGCCATAATAAAGAAGCCATATTTATCATGTTGACACAAAAAGAGGATAAACACATATTTTTCACCACTCAAGCATTGTTTATTTTGTTGTTGCAATACATTTCTATAATGTGGCATTCACCATGTCTTGAGTTTTTTCTAATATAAATGTTAAAATGTCTTGTACCTCCAAGGATACTCTCAACTATTGGGCTTCACTCATTCAGTTCTCACTACTGTGGCACTAGCAATTACTCTCTCATAGAAAACTTTCTGTGAGAATGTTTATTTCTACATTTTATTTCTAAAAACTCTGGCCAAAGTAGAGATTTCTGAAAATGCCAGTTATGTGTTGCTGTGTCAACTGAGAGAAACAGGGTTTTAGGTTCTCAAACGTTATTGTATGTGCCAGAAAATGCTTAACGTCATGTGAGCACCCTATGTTTACAGTTTGTTTGACTATTTATGCGGGTTGATGTAAATTACAACTTTTTTTAAAACAATGTTGTGTGCACCACATTCTTATTGAAAACAGAGGGGGGGCAATATTAGTTTCTCTAAATATGTGTATGTGTAAATGTTCTTCTTTCTTTTAATGTCTTTTTTCATTTCAACATGTTGTGTGTGACGTTACCTCACTGCGGTGCTTGGATTGGCTGATCAGCGCCACACGGGACTGATCCACTGATTTAACTCACCTGTGAGAACCCGGCGCGAGTTCAAGTTTCAAACAAGGGCTATGTTAACAGAGGGAGAGAGACGAGCATGTGTTGCTGCAACAATTTTGTTAAAAACCTGTCTTTCCTTTTTGGGATTGAAACGTAACACGTGGATTTAGAAGGCCGCTACCATGACCGGCCTCGGGACATTGTGCCACACATCATCATTGACTCCTCCGGTGGGGTCAGACACTGTACAGGTCTATACTGTATATGTAATGGGGTGATTATCAAGGCACATGGAGCACAGTACTGACTGAATGGAGGAGAAGATCCGCACAAACTGGCCCGGGTCCACTGGAAGCCTGGTGAGTAACTCATATCTCCATACATATCCCCAGCGCTCTTTATTTTCTATTGGAGTCTATTGCTCTCCTCTTTGTTCAGCAGAACTAGTAAACAGTTGTGGACTCTTACCCTTGGGTTTGCTCGTAACTCTTCAAAATGGACTCTGTTATCAACCCTAGTGCTGTCCGCTCTTAAATCCCAGCTTCGCTTCGTCTGCACCCCACTACCTCACTTTTCATGCGTCTCAGGTCGAGCCTGTCTCCTCCAGCGGCCATTCCCTTCCTCAGATGATGACAGTCGACCATCCTGCGTACACAGTCCAGTGGCTGCTGCACATACGCCGCTGGGGTTGCGAGTTTCAGTATTTGGCGGACTGGGAAGTTTACGGTCCCAAGGAGCATTCGTTGACTCATGGGTTAATCAACTCATCACCTTGCAGTAGTTTCACATCATCATGCTGTCTACCTGTGCCGCAGACAGTATGCCCTGCTGTGTGATTCCATTCCACTACTTCATCAAACCCTGATTCCATTCACATCCTCAGACTCTCTGTGTCCTCCGCTTGGGTTCTGTAGCGTAGTGTCACCTGCAAAGTTAAATAAATCTATTCAAGTGTTGCAAACACATCTTTGCATACAGATGTTGAGCTTTGAAGAGTTGAGACTCATGGCATTGGTTTGACCTTTCACCCCTGTTCCTGTTCCGGTGCATTACAGGTGTATTGTTTTAGAAGCTGGAGAGGTCCAATAGATGATTGATTTTGATTGTGATTTTGGTCAACAATCTTGCTCTGCTGTAGGCTGGGCTGTGGTTCCCGCCCATCCAGTGCTACCCGACCACAGCAGCTGAGGACCCGTCATCCTTGAAGGTGCCGGTAAAGGCTTTGGATTTGGACCACCACACAGGTGAGGGGGTCACCTCCCCTGAAGCCTCCTCTGGCAGCATTCCTCTCTCCGGGCACCGGATGGCGTCTGAACGAGAAGCCACTGCCTCCCGACCGTCTTCAATGATGGCTCACTGCTCTGTGGGACAATATATCTTATGTCTGCGCCTCACAGAGCGTGGTGGCTGTCAATAACGTCTCCCTGCTCTCCTCCGCCCTGTCGGCCATGACAGTTGGCAGGTAGTCTTTGGTTCCTGATGACGTGAAGGTGGCCAGGTTCTCCACTGGAGTTCCTCTGCTTACAGATGGGCTCATCCCTCCCTGTCTTCATGTCACCCTCCATGGGTCACACACGTGTGTGAAGGCGGTAGGAGCAGAGGAATACAGTGTGTTCCTAGACAGCGCTCCTCAGCTGTCTGCTCGCCCTCCCTCTGAGCACTTTGCGTCTTGGGGAGAGCGATGCGCATTACCGACATGACACAGATTGAAGGCTGGGTTATGCTTCATTCATGCTTCCGTGTTGACGCAATGTGGGGGGCTTACGGACTCTTTACGTCCTTGCGGACCCCGCTTGCATCCAACGCAAGGGCCTGACGTGCACCTCCCAAAAATCCTAGACGGGCGTCGAGGCGACGCAACACCATCGCTGCGGCTTTGGCTGTGATTGGTCCGCGAACTACATTCACTGGAGATCGCTTTTCCGGTTTCCACTCGTAAACACCGCTACGGTGTGATAAATTCTTCGACTGATTGGCGACAACATATATATATATATATATATATATACCTTTTGCCTTCATTTCTGTAAACTTTTTTTTTTTACTCGCTAGTAATCCGTATGTAATGACCAGAATGGTCATTCTGGTTCCTCTACCGGTGTGGCATTGAATTGCATTTCGACACGTAAACCCCACGCAGAACCATCAGACTCATGACTGCGTCTGAGCAACTGCGTGGCCATTGCGTGATCACAACGTAATCCCTATGCGGAAGCATAACTCAGCCTTGAGGTGGGGAGCTCCCATTCAGTTCAAGCACCGTCCCCCACCCTTTATGGGGCTGGTACTTCCTGGTTTCCAAGAAGTCAGGGGAGATGAGACCCATTCTGGATCTTTGTGTTTTCAACAAGTCGGTTGCCACAAGGAACTTCAGAATGCTCACCACCGGAGCGTTGCTCCGAGATGTGAGAGGGATTGGTTCACATCCCTGGACCTCAAGCAGGCCTACCTCCATGCCCCTATTCTCAAGGCTCACAGGAAATTTCTCAGCCTCACCTTCATGGGAGTGGCGTACAAATACGGGTGCCTGCCGTTGGGTTAGTCCCGTGCACTGCCTCGAGGAGGTGTGGTGGGGCCGCTCAGGTATGAAGAGAACAGGTATTTTCTATCTTGATGATCTATTGATGCTGAGTCACTCAGAGGAAGCTGTGTGACATGGTATCCTCATATCTCATCTATGATAAGGTCATTAAGAAATGCACCTGCTGGAAAGCTGGGCCTTTCCAGCTTCGAGCAACCTGTGGCAAATAGGGCCCACAAAGTCGGCACTTTCTGATTAAATGTAGACGTACCTTGACAGGATTTCATCCTATTTGAGGAGTTTAAGATAGGATAAAGCACAATGTTTTCTACTTTGTTTTGCTACTTTCAGTGCTCCATGGTCCATCTTGGTTGATTGAAATGTGTTGAATCTTCAGTAAACCTAACTTCATTGAATAGTCTCCATGTGTGTGCTTATTTTGTTAAGAGTGCATTCTTTATAGTAAAACAAGAATTCTTATATTATAACAGTGCATGTTGAAGATCTGAGGACTTCTTCTTCTTCTCTGAAGATGCCATCACTTGGAGCTGTGGGCGTAATGGGAAGTTGTCCAAATCCCACAGAACAACGAGAGAAGCTGTCTGTAAGATGGCAGCTCACGTAAAGACAGCGCTAAGCACCTCTTACTGAGATGGCTGTTGAAACTGAAGCTGTTGAAAAGTCTGTCATTTTTCATACAGTAGTCAAACATTTTGTTGGTATTGTTATCAGAGTTGATAACCTATTACAACACTAACTCACTTAGGGTTGTTGTTAAACCAAGTTGTAACTTAGAGTCTGTATGTAGCTAAGCATGTCCTAGGACTAACAGGATCTTGCAAACTCGTAGTCGCAATGGCTACCATCGAGGGCCCTATATGAGTCATAATAGTACACAAATATAAGTCTTATCTAATTGTATTTAATGGTGATAAACTCCCCAATAGTCCAATTCTGCAGACGGCTATGGTCATCCATTTTGTATCGGCATGCCTTTGGCTTCACAAAAATATTTGTGAAGCTCCAATATTGTAGAATCTAAAAGCACATCATTTAAGCACTTTTTATGTCACACCCCCTGTGTGGCATAACAAAAATACATATGATATGTGAATATGACGTGAAGCGACGTGACATTTTCTTCAAGTTAGAATGACATGTAAAATTTTGCCTCTCAGCATCGAAATGTGTCCCACGTTGTCTCACAACAGCATAGGCTGCTCTTCGTCCCACATTTGGTTTGTTGATCTGGTGTATCCCAAAAGTTGAGCAAAGGGGCGTAAACATTCCTGCCCCGACCAGTGAAAGCATCTGTCGCCTACTCCCTTCAGCATCTGTCCACCCTCCCTCAGGGTATCTTAGATTAATTTGCAAAATGTGGAGCTTAACTCTCAAAGAGATCAAAAATATATACAGTATATACAGTAGATATAAATACTGTTTATTGATTATGAAGGTAAGTCTGTGTGTGTGTGTGTGTGTGTGTGTGTGTGTGTGTGTGTGTGTGTGTGTGTGTGTGTGTGTGTGTGTGTGTGTGTGTGTGTGTGTGTGTGTGTGTGTGTGTGCGCGCACACAAGGATTTAAAGGGGCATACACTAGTATAGACACAGGTGAACATAATTTGGAATTAACACTGGTGGTGGTTCTGTCGTCTAGTTACAGACATGAGAATATGTGCTGTTACAGTAGCCTACAGCATGACATAAAATGCGACAAGGGTAACATGCTTGTGTTTATAGTTGTTATGCTTGACGAGGCAATTTCCCTCAGGGATCAATAAAGTATGTCTGTCTGAGGCAGGTGTGGGTATTGTTGTAGGTAGCCAATCTTATGTTCATAAACAACAGTTGAAAGTAGTAGGCTATACTGGCACATAAAATATCAGCATAGTAGAAAGCTATGGCTCCATTAAATACCAAACCAACGGACAAAGCCACACAGTGTAATGCACGGTTAACACTTGGCAGACTTTTGAGGGAACAGAAAGACGCTGTAAATGATCATTGTGCGTCGTGAATTACATCTCCTGCCATTGTGCAATGGGTAGACAAATGGGCGGTGCGAGAAGGCGCGAACCCCAGCGAAGCGTGAACTCGTGTTTTCATGTTTTCACGTTTGCTGAGCATCATCGCGTAGCGGCGCAGGTCTGTATACGGTGTCCGCCTGTGGCCACAGGGTCTGTAGGCATCGTAGGGGGAAAAGGGGCAGCCAGTTTAGTCACGTCGTTTCAATTGTGGACCGCAGCAATCATCAGGCGCCATGAGTAAAGTGCAAGGTGGAATGAAATGCTTGAAATGTCTTGTTCATATTTAACTTCATTTTCTGGGTAAGTCGCTCCAGAAACTGTTATGATTATATTGCTTGGAAACAATGTTGCATTCATAAACTGAAACGTTTTCATTGTTGCTCAATTGCTCGCAACCCTTGCTCGTACAAAGAACCCGTTCTGCCAATTTTGGATAGACCAGTTGTCTTAATATGTTTTGCCATGCACACTGATTTAGAAATAATTCATAGCAATTAACTTGTTTAGTTGTTTATTTAGTAAATATATATATATGTCTGTCTAAATGACATCCACTTTACATTTAGATGTAAATGTTCTTAAAGTGTTTGTCCTTTTGAACTCAGATATTTTACAATGGCCAATGTAACGTTTTAACGAGACATGCGTGACGTCGATTGGCGGTAGGGTTCAAATTCGCAACAAAGGTAATGAAACTATATCCGTGCACTGCCCCGTCCCATACGGTTCATCCCATCCCAATGGCACTTAAGTTTGCTGCTGCAGGGAAAGGCAATGCACGGCGGCTTGGAAAGTGTTTTGAGATGTCCACTACCTGAGATCTGTTGGGGGCCAGTTTAATGGGTTTGTGTCATACAACACAGACCGTTGTGCTTGGCTGTACATTAACCTGACCTGATGGACGTCGTCGTTTTGCTTGCAAAGGTTATGAAGAATGAATTTGAGTTGGTGCAATACTTTTACTATTGAAACAAAAGCACAAAAAACTGATAAAATATCAACCCTAAACCTAAACTTAAAATAATGTTACATAGCCTACAATATATGTAGGCCGTGTCTCTAAGTATCGTGAGCCATTGACAATTAGTTAAGCTGAAACCTTGTAGGTTATCATTTTGGTTATCATTGTTCATTAATGAGTGTTTAATCTTCTATAAAATTAAATAACATTCTCTGACAAGCAGCCAAGAAAAGCCACAGTGTTATTTTATATTGATCGGAAACTGAAGTTATGAACCACAAGTTGTTCACTGCTGTGGACTTGATAACCAAAAAGATTGGTTGATAAACCAATCCTTTATTTGCCTTGGCGATGTACTTAACTTCATGACTAACTGATAAAGTACCCTCACTCTGTCCATCTATAGAGATGTGTCGTCTTGCTCTAAAACCCATCAATTGTCGCTCCCTGCCCCTCCTGGTATACGCGGTGCGTTGTTAGCCAAGGGGCTTGGTCCAGCAGCCTACACTCGTTTTGGGGCGGCCACTGCCAAACAAATGACAGGCGTTGCCAGAGCGCACCAGTAAACGTTACATCAGCCGGGCCCCGCGAGGCCGCCTGGCACAGCCTGTGTCTGGGAGGGCTCCGGGGAGCTCGGGGCGCTATGGCGACCGTTCATGTTTTGGATCTGGATGCGCTAATGCCATCTGTGAGCGTATATATATATATATATATATATATATATATATATATATATATAGACAGGCTCCCCAAACAAAGCATTTTTCAGTAACTTTTCTAATTCCACTTGCTCTTTTGTTTGATTGTGTGTAATACACATTAGGTGCTGACTATGAATGACTGTATATTGCAGTTCACTACTTGATATTCAATACTAAAAACACACAAGGGTAGTGCAGCCGATTACCAAATGGCAGGTCGGAGGAGGGCGCCGTCTTCACCGCTGTTTGTAGTTGCTCATTGTGACCGGCATCCCAGGGCGCCAGGTGTTGCCCCTGAATGAACCATGTGAGCCACAACCTGTGATTGATGCTGCCTGGGATGTTTTTTTATTTATTTTTTATGTTTATGCACTTTGTCTCCCAGGGGCAAGCAGGCTATAGTATCATAGCGTAGATGGATACAAATGTGTTTTAATTGAACTGCAAGGATAAAACATGTTCTATTCATTGAACATGGTAAGACACAGAACAGCACTGTTACGATTACGTAATGAATAGCTTTCACGGCTGGTCCCTTCAAGTAATCATTCATACAAAATAGAGATGTTTTAAACAGCCTCAATCAGCCTTCAACTGCCTCACATTTGTGTGGTTCCAACAGCGTCACACAGTGCTCATCACCAAAACCTTTATTCAGTCGGTGACAACGCTCACAGTAGAATAAAACACTATATTCTATCTATATCTATTAGGTCTGTTTTAAAAGTGGTGTAAGAAAATATGGATGTGCATCGTTGTCAAACCCTTGTCCACCGGCTTACCACACGCGATGATAAAACGACAAGTGTTCAACAATGCAGTGGTATAACCCTGTATAACCGCTGTCCCATGCGGTGCCTATTGACTCCACGTTGTGTCCGCGGTCCCCAGCTGTCGGGCTCTGTGGTCCTGGCCGTGGGGGTGTGGCTGCGGTGTGACCTGGACACTAACCAGCTTCTAGCCGGAGATGGAGCCCCAGAAAGCTACTTCATAGGTACCACCAACCCCGCCCAACACATTCACACTCCAATTTCACATGTTCACATGAATGCTTCTGCATGCCGCTCTCTGTGAGTGGCTTGCACTGGCCTGCAGTTTCAGCTTGGTATTATATGTCTCCCGAGTACGGCGTATTATTCATGTGATGCTTTATATTTAGCATTTATGTACGTCAAATGTTGTGTGTATTATGTGCACCACTGTCACTGTATCCATCCTAGCAATCACAGAAAGACACAAACCATCTGATATCTATATTTGTCACATAATGAATGGGATGTGGGTTCAGACAGAACACCTTTCGTCACACAAAGGGTTTTATATTTGGACATGAAGGGTACTTCTGTGACCTTGAGTGGAGTGCATCAGCACTTTCAACTGTGTTTTCAGTTAGAAAATAATGATTTACGTTTAATGTTGTGTACAATGTGGTCATCGTTTAGAGTAGTCTGCGGAATACAGAGAAGAATATTCCTCTCAGAACATGGAGACCTTTTATTAAACCGAAAGCTTAACTCTGGTGCAGCTGGGTCGAGTCACACTATTCACTCACACTATTCACAAAGTCTTGTGTTTCCTCAATGCTCTTATCATCGCTGGACTGAACAAACACTCACTATTTCATCGATGTGTGGTGTTATTATTCAGCAGGAACTGGGAACCATGAATTCAATTACATGTCTTTAAGCAATTGTTATTTGAAGCCATTGGTCATTCCACAGTTTCAACAACACTATTAAATCAAAGTGAATACGATTAAATGCACTGGATGAGAAATGCAGTCCTAATTAATTCTACACTAGGCACAATGTATACTACAGAGTGACGCCCCCTCACGGGTTATTTTTAAAATCTCACAAGATGTTGTATTCCACGCGACTGTTGAGCATTCCGTTGTGTTACCACGCCGTACACAAAGGGCCCTCTCTTGTCCCTGGCGCTCCGTAGGACGACCAGACCAGAATAAAGCCTATTCTTGTTGTGTGTCCCTTTTGCAGCGTGATCTAACATGGTGACTTCATTTGATCAGCTTCCTCATCGTTCTTTCACAGATCGGACTCCTCCCCCCTCCCCCTCCTGTGCCCTTGGGGTGTAGTAGTAAGAGTAGGCGTTGGAGCACGTATGGTTGCATCTGGCGATAGTCTCCATCTACACACTTGTACACTGTTGTTTGGGTCACGTGTATGCCCGTGTGTGGCTTGATACGCTCAACACAATGTCTTTTGTGTTCCCTCTTTTTTTCAATGTTTTGAATGGATGTGTGGATGGCTGTATCACTATGGATTCATTTAGAGTCCGTTTCCTGGGAACGCTGCGTGTTAAAGTAACAGTAGGGAGAGTTGTGTGGAGGGTTGGTTCATGCAAGTTGGCTGCCAATGGCTGTATCTTCCTATTTGAATAGTTGTCTCCTAATACTAGTATAGATGCATATTTGGCTCACAATGTCAGTCTCATAAGGCAAAAGGGCCAAAGGTGTAAGGTGTACATCATGAAAGGGACAAATGAGTCTATAACGAGACTTTGAATTTCCCATATAATCTGACTAGATTCAATATTGATGTTATCACACAGAACACATGTACATTCACTTTCAGGTCCTACCAGATAATGTGAGATTAGGAGGACAAGGCAATATGGAAAGATTTACAATCATGATAAATAATTTGAAATAGAATTCTAAACAGTCTCAGAGTTATCACATTGTAGTATATGGAAATTGAAAGCATATTATTATACTTTCAATTCCAGCTTTCATTTCCTTTTCCTATTTTGATCATTTTAATGCCATATCTTATAAAATATGACTATAAAATGATTGTCGAGCTATAGAGATAGGTAAAGAAAATTGACTACAAGCCACTTTCTAATAATATAACTCATGGTGTATGTGTGTATATAAACTAGCAGCCAGGCTAGTGGGAGTGTGTATATAAACTAGCAGCCAGGCTAGTGGGAGTGTGTATATAAACCAGCAGCGATGCTAGTGGGAGTGTGTATATAAACTAGCAGCCAGGCTAGTGGCAGTGTGTATATAAACTAGCAGCGAGGCAAGTGGGAGTGTGTATATAAACCAGCAGCCAGGCTAGTGGGAGTGTGTATATAAACCAGCAGCCAGGCTAGTGGGAGTGTGTATATAAACTAGCAGCCAGGCTAGTGGGAGTGTGTATATAAACCAGCAGCCAGGCTAGTGGGAGTGTGTATATAAACTAGCAGCCAGGCTAGTGGGAGTGAAGGCCAGCAAGTCGAGGTGTGGCAGGTCATTCCATTTTCCATTCTGTTGCCTCGGTGCCCATGTGATGCATGCTGTAAACTGAGCTCCTTGTGTGTGTGTGCACGCAAGTAATACCTTAACCAACATACAGATTGATTGATACAGGAAATAATGACAAAATACACATTGGCAATTTCAAGAAGATAGAAAACTTCACAAGACGCACACATCTTTCTCCACATTGAAGGAATGGTAAAGTGATTTATAAAAACCACAGATATCTAAATGCATCTCTTTCAGAGGTGCATCTGTTTTATGCTGGCGACTCTGAAACGCTGGATGAATGCTTGTTTTCCTTCTTCCCCTCAATGCGGGGGTCGGCGTGGCAGGAAAACAAGCGAGGTGTCCCAGTGTGGACTAATTACATTCCCACTGCAGCTCCTGCCCGCGGCGGTGATGAGGCCCCCAACACTCCCTCCTGGGAGCGGCCCAGTGTACAGTTACAGCGGGAGCGCTGGTCGCTAGGCAGCAGAACCTGAACCTTATCAGAACCAGCATCAGGTTGACGGAGTGAATAAGTACAAGCTAGTCATGTGGAGCCCTCACTGTTAGGGAATTATCTCAGTCATCAATACCGGTTTGTTTTGTTTGTATTGTATTCTATTCTATTATATAAATAACTGCCGTAGTAGGGCCTACTATCATACTGCCTTCATGGGAGTCACTTCATCATTCACCTCTGACAAGATTGACAATTTGTTTTTAAAAATGTTTTCTATTCCAATCCAGTGTGTATTGAAATCATACAGACAAAAACAATAATTATGTATATAAATTGCTTGTTGCTGCCCCCTGCAGGTTCTGTTGTAAATGAAACCATGTTAACACTGCTTCTGCTGTTCTGGAAATGTAGAACAGTATTAAGTGCAAGTTTTATTCCTGTGTGTGTGCGCGCGCGCTACACATGCAATGTCTCATTTGTCTAACATTTAACAATAGGCCTATAGCAACTCATAAAGAGCTCAAGGATTTCTCCTGACCTGTCTCTCCTGTGCTCATGTCTCCACAGCGGTCTACATCCTGATTTGTGCAGGTGGGCTGATGATGGTGGTGGGCTTTTTTGGCTGTTTCGGCGCCGTGCGCGAGTCTCAGTGTCTCCTGGTGTCGGTGGGTCAATATGTGTGTCATACGCCGCCCAATGGATTAGTGTGTGAAGGACATATGTAAAGAACCTTTAAGCCGAGGTCAACTGTGCAGTCTGTAGAATTTAGTTGCATCTACACAAACAGACTTGGCATAAATGGAATATAATATTCCTTCCTAAGTTTTTTTTTTTAAATTGGTGTATAATCCCAGGAAAATGAGAGTGATTGTGTTTTGTTAAAGCAGAATGAGCCCTTTGTATCTACAGAGGGAGCAGAGCAGCCCTCTCCCACTGCGCCCGTCGCGATTGCACTGTCATGTGTCTGCAGTCGTCCAGAACAACGGCTCTAGAGAGGACAGCCTTTTGATTTGTCATAATCATAAACGCTATTTTACGTAATGACATAGTTTTACAGGAAATAGAAACAAAATGCAATTTATTAATGTTTCACAGAAATTGAGGACATGGGACTTGACTAATGAATGCTGTGTGATATGATGACAAATTTAGGAAGTACATACTAGCATCTGATAGGCCACTACAAGCCATCGTAGCTTCTCCTTTTTCCTTTTCTCCTGTCGTTTGGAAAGCGAAAGCAAACTCATCACTAGATGCCACTAAATCCTGCACTGCCCCTTTAAGAGACAACGTCTAAAAGACAAACTGCTTTAAATGCCTTTTAAACTAGTTTTGTTTGTATCCCACAGTTCTTTGCTTGTCTTATGATAATCTTTGGGGCAGAGGTTGCCGCTGGGGTGTTTGGTTTCTTAAACAAGGAACAGGTAAGCCGTAACAAACAAAAAAAACCCTATTAAATATTCATGTAATACAAAGCCTAATACATGTGAACATATGAACAGCTTATTTACTGCAGTTTAATCCCTTCCATTTTAGATTGTGGAGGAAGTTCAAAAGTTCTACAGCAGTTCTATTGCTGACAACTCTAACCCCAACTACAACGGCACCGCCATAGCATCTATATACCACACTATTGTAAGCAGACTGTCACGCATCAACTTTGAACTCTTTCATTCACTACTTGTCTATCCCATAGACTGTATGGTCTATCCCAGAAAGAGGATCTTATTTGCTTTCATCTCTTGACTGTAGCTGCACTGCTGTGGTGCGTCCAGCCCAGACCCAGCACTGTGCCCTGACGCTGAAGAGGACACAAAGGTACTACGCTGTTAAAACCATTAAACAAAGCATAGCTAGTGGCCATGACTAACATGACCAAACCTGTTCATGTAAATACCTGTGAATTTGTAAAACAAGCCTCAGTGCATCATTGATAATGGGGTAATCGCTCTCTTTTGTTTTGTTTTGTTTGTATGCATTATGAGATAAAAACAAGTTTCTCAAGAAAGCAGATCCAACTTACTTACTGCCAACATTACTGCATATAATCAACTGTTTCGTGTTCTTACAGGGCTGTTTGACCGCGATAACAGACTTCTTCAATGAAAAGCTCTATATAATTGGCTTCATTGGGATCGGCGTTGCAGGAGTAATGGTGAGAACTTCCTCCACGTGAACACGAGACGACGAGCTTAGACTCATCTGTGCTTGCTCTGAAGCTTTTTACCAGAGCTCCCGCTATTTCAAGTGCAGTAATGTTTGGAATCTCCTGGAGAGCATGTCAACGTTAACATGCCCTTCTTGTTTTGACCAGGTGCTTGGCATGATCTTCAGTATGGTTCTCTGTTGCGCGATCAGGAACAGCCGGGAGATCATCTAGAACCCTCCTGCAAATACACTACTCGCATCCTCCTACCAGCCATTCCACCACACAGATTAATGTACAGCTAACACTACACCTGTCCGAGGTTGGAGACAGTGTTTCCCAGTCCTTCAAACTGTGAAGGAATGAACTCAAAACATTTTGGTAGACCTTCCTTGTTTGCAAAGAAATCCCTTAATTAGCACTGAAATGAACAAGAAAACAGTTCATACACACCTTGTCATTATGTATAATTGGCTATTTTGTTTAGTTTAAAGCTATCTCAGCAGAAACACAATGAATGAGTAGTATTTCTGTAAATAGGGAAAACCACGTTTGTTTTTAGGGCACGCCTGTACATTCAAATTATTTATTTGTCGTGTTTTATCAATGTTAAGTAACTTTTCACTTAAATGTGGCGTTAGAAGTGTGCTTGAATGTTTTTCGAACTACCTTTGTTTCGTTAACTAAAATGTGCCTTGAGCAACACTTCTATAACTAACCATTCTCATTCCAATCTAAGCATGCAAAACACTAGATGCACTTCCTCGTCTCCTAGTTTTAGTATTAAGTATTTGCATTAACAGTACAATGCAAGTGTGACCTTGTTATCAGCCCAAAGGACTATGAGACGCTGATTCACGCTAGTCTTGTTTATGGTACACAGCAATAATACCATTTAACAATGTCCTTCACATGCTTTTAGGCAACATGTGCACACATTCACATCCTGCCTGTTTGTAGTGTGCAAATTATTTTGGGTGTACATTTTGTTAGTTTGCAAATGAGGTGATATAACACATTTACTAAACTTCAAATACAATGGGTGCTTTTGACGATTGGGTGTTGTACCTTGTGTGATTTGAATATGTATGTAGATATGAGTCACCTACCCCCACCACCTGCACAAGTTTCAGAATCCCTTTCATATAGGCAGAGAGCACTGAGCTTTATTCACATATATAGATAGACACACATATGACATACATAGAAAACAACTTTGACCTTTATGCTGAGGTCTTGTTGAAACATTGAATAAACACATACAACACACATAGAAAACATTTTGTTGGACCACTATACTGATGTCTTGTTGAAATATTGAATAAACTCACAGTTCTATTAAAACATCAATGTATGAATATTTGACGCTCAGGCTACAGCACCATCTGCTAGCTACCGTGTTTAGTTTATTTGGACAAACAAAGCAGTGTGTAACTGCATCTCAAGTATTGCCAGAACACAGACAATAACTACAAGTAACAGAGTGAGTGAATAGACCATTATCTGGATGGTCCAATGTAAAAAAAAAAAAAAAATACAAAAAAATATGTATCAAAAATATATCTTACAACAAAATGGTATTCATGCATTAGTTGGGCCATAAGGTTAACTTACTCTTCAAAAATAAATTAAAACAGCCCTTCTGCTTCAAGTCATTAAGATGTAACAATGACAACAAGTACAGCTGTCTACTTATTTTTGCTTTTACACAGAAAATTGTTCCCTTAGTCCACATCTGCATCTTCTTTCCCTCACAGAGGGAACCCCAGACGTACCCATGAGGCATACAGAACATGGCAATCCTCAGTCGTACAAGACTGGACAAAACAAAATAACGCTGCCATTGGTCACGGAATATGAATCAGGGAAACGTGAAGTGCTTCAAAGCGCACCAGCCAAGTTTCTCTTCGGCTTCTGGCTCAAGTAGGGTTTAGTATTACAGATGGCCCGTTGATTGCCAAACATACTTCCTCTGACCTTGGGGCTTAGGTAATGCAGTCAGCCTGCTGGGCGAGGGTCACTTCAACGCAGACTCCTTACGCAGACAGGAGGCGGAGGGGCGAGTTCTCCACAATGTATTCTCCCACGCCCACAAAGTACATGACCTGCGCGATACCGAAGAGGGGCGCGATGACCAGCGCCCTGCAGCCGGCGCCCTTCAGGAAGGCCGACGGTCCCTCCTTTCGCAGGATCTTACTGCAAAAAAACCACAGGAGGAACGCATCGGGGTGAGTTTAGTCGAGCGAGCGTCGGGCCAAAAAACACCCCAGGGGAGGAAATGGTTGTGGTTACTGCGGTGGCCAGCTTACCGTATACAGTCCACCACGCCGCCGTACGTCTCTTCGTTGGCCACCTTGCTCAATGACTGCAGCCTCGTCTTCACAACTGGAAAAAAATACAATAAAAATAAGTAGCAGGAAGAAGAGTCCACAGACGCCACACAACACAAGCTGGTAGGCATTCATCCGTTGGTGTTGTGCATCGAGGGGGCCCAGGAGGGGGCCCAGGGCTCACCGTCGCAGGGGTTGACCGCCACCGCGGCCGTGGAGCCGGCCAGGCAGCCCGACAGGAAGGCCCAGTAGAAGGGAGCGGGCTGCTCTGCACTGGGCTTACCCAGGCGGTTCAGGTTGGCGAACAGCGGGAAGTACACCACAGAGAAAGGAACATCTCTGGGAAAAAAACAAAGAGGAAATTAAATACATTCAGGTAATATATTTTACGATAATCGCCACAGAGCACTTGGGTTATAAGAAGGTCACGTCTAGTATTTTTCTAATATTATTCAGCCTCTTAATCGTTGGAAGAATGCATATTTTCAGGAAGGGAGCTTATCCAAGGGGCCCTAGAGAGGCCGATACCTCTGCTCACCAACACTAACTACGGTGAACCGTTTGGGAGGAAACCAAAATGGTACCATCACCATGTTGCTCAAGAGGAGGGCGGGCTCACCTCATGATGGTGGCCCCCAGGCCCCTGTACAGGCCCTGGATGCCCTGAGTGTGGAGGAGCTGCAGGGCGATCTGCGTGGCCGAGGCGGGCCGCGGGGCGGACACCACGTTGTACGAGCGGCTCAGCATGGGGTTGGGCGCCACCAGCTTCGCCGACATCATGACGCCTGGCTTCCTCTGTGCCGCTGCAAAACATACAGTGGAAAAAGCACATTCATTTACCATTCAATGTGGAAGACTGTTGAAAAAGGTTCAATCTGGCACTCTAGCCTGGCATTGAGTCGACTGTTGAACTATGGCCGTGGACAAAAAGTGACAAGATGGTGCAGAATAGGAAATGCAAGACAATGGAGTACAGAACACTATTGTAGAGTTCATCCCATGTAAAGTCTACACTGTAAGAACAGATATTATGGCTTGCTGTACAAGTGCAACCATCCGTCTCAACATGTTCCGTAACAAAAGGAGCCAGTCTTGACATACTACCACACAGATCTCCTCACTGGTACGGAGGACAACACAGGCCATGTACAGCTGTACTACCAACAACCCAGAGTCCTTTTGAAGTTAAGGTAGGAGCACACCTTTGACACCGGCATACAGACATTGTCTTTACGTAGCAGGCAAAGTGAGACTCACCTAGTCGGCCTGCGTCCTGCAGTTGGATCTTGAGCATCTCCATGGGGGTGGTGATGACCACCTGGCACATGCCGGCCCCGCAGCCAGCCAGCATTTCCTTCATAACCGTTAGCCCCTTCCTGCCCCAAGCAAACACCAAGCGGTGACAGTGAGTGAAATGGAGACGGCAAGAGAAGGACAACAATTGGAGACGAGAGAAGGACACCAAATGGAGACGAGACGCGTCGCTTCTCACCCGTCTTTGCTGAGGTGATGGCGGAAGAAGTCGTTGGCGGCGAGCTTGATGGCCTTCTCGGGGGTGACCAGGGTCAAATTGACAGCGGCGCCTGAGGAGAAAAAGATTGCGAGTGAGCAATGGCGTCACGATCGCGCGTCCCAAGTGACATGAATAAAAAAAAAACGCATTCAGAACCCCTGTCAACTAACGGCAGAACATTTACTCAACTGATGGTTAGAATCTGATTAACAATTAAATCCAGAAAGAGTAATGTAAGAATGGATGGTTGAAAAGAAGGGGGGGGGGGGGGGGGGAAACAGGCAAGTTGACATGGACCGTGTAGAGAACAGGTAGAAGGAAAAACTGCATGTGCGTGCATGTAAGAACAAAAGCATGTGCAGAGAGATGGCTGATTCAACTTGTTCTTCAATATGAAATGATGACATGAACAACATCGTGTTACGGTTATGTGAACAACAACTGGTTAGGAGGACCTAAGTGGGGTTAATGAGTTGATGACATGTTAGAAAGCGGGGAGAGAAAATAAAGAAACAATGGCAAAGGAAACGAGGGAACGTCCTTCATTCATACACTGCACATAAAGACTTGGGTGGGGGCAATTCTGAATGGCTCAATGGCGAACAGACAATGGCAAGAGCCTTTCAGTCCAGTCACCATGGAGATTTAAAAAAAAACCCACATCACTCCACCCTCCTCCAAAGTCTTTAGGGGCACCACGACAGCTCAACACACAGAGGTGACGCAACACAGACAACGAGAAGACAGCCAAATAACAGGGTTTTGGAGAGGTTACTAAGGTATGGGATAGACATGGAAAAGGAATGCATACAATCATGAGACATCAAAAACAAAGACCTGTGCCTATAGTGCTTTTCTTTCATGAACAAGAGAGAGAGAGCAGTGTAGTAAGAACCATTAAAGGATTTGCCTCCAGCGGGGCTGCGCCATATCGGCTAGCCTTCAAAATCCCAGGGGGACCCATGTCTGTAATATGAAAAACACAGATGCAAACAAACGGCATTCCTCATACAGTCAGAGACCTCTCGCTACAGAGGGCCTCCAGTAGACTACACAGTTCTGAGTCAAGACAAAAAAGGATTGAATGCAATAAGCTCAGCGGCTGTCACAATGGCCGCTTGCACCTCACGCGCTTTTAGGGCGGTGAAGTACGTCAAAGGGGCGCCAACTAAACTGAGAGCACGCGTGTATTGTTCTTACATTCCTCGGCAGTCTATCACATTGCTACCACGTGGAGTAAACCAATGCTATTTTTCAAGCAACACAGAACGTCGAATCACAAATCAAACCAGAGTTACGTTAACGTGCGGGTACTTCTAAACAGTTTACAGGGACAGCTTCATGAGTAGATTTCTAGGCGGGATGTTACTGGCCTTCGTTCTAAAGTGAGAACATGTCTTACCTCTATACATGCCAAAGTACCCCTCCGATCTTACTGTCTTCACAAGGCAGTCAACCCTGTGAAGGAAAAGAAAATGTTTAATAGAATGTAAAAAAAAGCTGGGCTTGACTATATAAAAGCACAGTCTCACAAATTAGACTTAATTGAAAGATATCAAAGGGAACAAACAGCCTAAGGGTAATTTGCGCAAGCCTTCCAACACACAACATTGCCAGGCTTCCAAGGCATTCATGACTGGGTGTAGTTCACTACAGAAATAATAGCAGTCTGGTGTTCAAATAAAGTGCCCCAGCCCTACTGGGGAGTGCTGGAGCCAAAATGGCTGGAGCTGGAATAGCGGAGCAGAAAATGTCTACCGTCTGCACATTCCACTTGGATTAGAGATCATAGACTAGAGCTGAACAAAAGGTTACTTCCATTCAAACCAATTCAAGTCACTACCTGTATATTTAGAAATCAAGTTGGCAGCCAGGCATGACATAGATCCCTTTCAAGACAGACCTCCAAGATGTAAATGATTGAATTTTAAATGTTATAGCAGAGAAATGGTCAAGTGGGAATTTGAACAAAACCTAGTGTTGGCATCACACTGCAATGTGTTTATAGAGCTCTACACGTTACAATCAAGTAACTCGGGTCAACTTCATTCTGAAATGTACCATATCCATCAGAACAGCATCTGCCAACAGGACTTCAGTGAATACCATTGCTGACAGATAGTAGATGCAGCTGGTGGCATGTTATGAATGTCTTAGCAACAGCAACTACATACCAATGTCCATGTGGGTATAGAGCCACAGTGGGAACTTACATGCTTTTGTAGACCTGATGACCTGGTCTTTGGTTTTGTAGCCTGGTTTTAACCAGGTCAATGGGGAAGACACAAGTAACCCCAACGATGCCTGCAATACCGCCATTAATAAGCTTGGCGGGTAGGCTACAAGGGAAGAAAATCAGTATATTAATAATACTTTCATGTACTCATCTACAACCTTATATTATACACATATAAAAATAATTTATTTTTCATTTTCTACCAGAGTAAAACCACATACCTGATTGGTTGCTGAGACATGTCGACTTTGAGATGAGAAAAGACAAAATTGATATTTAACTATGTGGTGTGTAAAGAGTTTTCTGGAGTCGAAATGAGATGTGTCCTGAAACAGAAGAATTGCAATCATTAAAAAAAAAAAAAAAAACACCCACCCAAAAACTCAGTAGCGAAGCGAGCTAAACGAAGGGTATCGAGGCTTCTCCGGCAGCTCCCTCAGAGACCTAACGATGCGCTACTCGAGCCCAGGCCGCCAGGCAGCAGGGCCTCTGTTCAGCGGGGGCGTGGTTAACTCTCACCGACAGGAATGCTTTTTTTTTTTCTTTTTTTTTTACTTCCTGTAACTAACTGATCTCTCCATTCTAATAGTTAGCGGGGCAAGACCATATACTGTATATAAATAAGGGCAAGACACGCTATAACAAACATAATAAAATTTAATTAAAACATTCTAAAAGTAAACATATTTTTTGCCATATAATGGCCCCTCCTTTAATATAACACTATCCGCATTTTAGTAAGACCAAACCGTGTAGATGTAAAACCGTGTAAAAACCCCCAATAGGAAACGATGATGTCTTCAGCGAAAATGTGCATTTAGAAAATGGCTATTCATGTTGGCCCTTATTCTTTTAGTTTGCTCCTATCAACAGACAACCGTCCTACCCAGGCAAGCGTTTCACGATTAACGTTTGTAACAAATTCAATTGGCAAAGCTAATGATCAAGGTAGCAATCGTGCCAGTTATACAATGCAGCCTATCAAGTTAACGACGTTTCTTACCGCGTATACTTTGTTCTTGAATGAAATGACTGCAACCGACTGCTCTGCTATGCGGCGTGGATTGAATGACTATATGAGCCGGCCTGGTGGAAAATTCCATTCGGTGGTAGGTGGGCGGGGCTACTGGTCTAGCGGTTCAAGTTGCCGTTCTTTGTCAGCCTGACGTTTGATTGGCTCCTCCTTTAGTTGTTACTTTCCACACAAGATACCCGGAAATGACAACGTAACAGCCCAGACAGTACGCTACAAAGGGAAGCTTCTCGAAGCCAAGTTGAGGAGGGATTATCATGCTAATGGAATGACATTTTATAAACAAACGACATTTGTTATACTTATCTCACATCTAGGGTAAACGTTACATTTTACTCTTTACTTTACATATAATAACTACTCAAAGTTAACCATCTAAGACGAAAGAAAACCCGTCAACTTTTAAACTTTAAAAAACCGATTCGAATTATTTGTCCACTTGTGTAAGTAACATCTGCCAGTAGGTGAAGTGTTGCGTATAGTATAGCGCACACGCCTCATACACGCAAATTTCAAAACTTGAAAGAAGTATTTATCTAATGGTATTCTATAAAGTAGGATGTAATATTTTAATATATGTTGTTATATAATTTGAAACAAATTCCCCAAGGGTGAATGGGTACCATATCATTAAAGAAATTAAACTGGCGTTGTGAATAGCAACAGAACGCGCCCTGTTCTCATGGGCTGCTGGGGAAAGCAAATGACACCTAATTCTTTATTTCCACTAGAATGTGATAGGCCTATAAACCCTATTAAAACAACATTTAATTTCTTGTCAGGGTTGTGCCTTAGCCCCAATACATTTTTTTGCTAACATTTGAAATACCAATTTGATTATCTTCAAAGGAAATGGGAGAGGCACAGCTGCCATATCGCCTATCATGACTCTTCTGTTCCCTTCACTCCTCCTGTTCAGTGAGATAATGCAATATGACAGCAGGGGAGAAGATAGACAACACCGAAAGCAAGAGTTTATCATAGTGCCTTTCATGAATAAATAATAATAAAATCAATTCTGATTAGGTAGGTCTTGTATGTATTGATCTATAATGTTGATGAATGTTTCATAGCACAAAAAGAGGTAATGTAAGAGGGATTAGTCTTTTTCTGACTCGTTGTGTCACCCTACACGCAAAGATATCAGCTCATAACTTAACCTCAGCTGTCTTTCCAATCTATTTTAGACGCACACGTGGCACATGTTTGGGCACACTTTGAATCGCTACAAAGCTCACAAAAGTGCAGGACGTTTAATATCTAAACATCATTAGTCATCATTCACTGGAATGATTTGAATCCCAAAATGAATCATGCAGGCAAAAATAGCGGTGTGATGTCATGTGAGGATTAGGCCGTGTGATTAAGTGTTTACCTGGTAAACAGTGCCTACTTGTGCAATGTGTCACGCTGTACAGTCTGTTACCATCCATGTGATCATGTGCAGCAGCCACAAATTGATTAGTCACAACAGGATTTCCAGACTGTTTCATTTCACTTGCTTCCATGGGACCAGGTGTCAGGGGAGGTCATGTGATCATTCAGGAGTGCTATGCTATCCCAGCAATAAACCAAGCGGCGACAGCGACTTACAAATATTGGGATGCCTTTCGCATACCTGTCAACCAAATTAATAATAATAAAATACATTTATTTTACAGTATGAGGTTTTAAATATCTTTATTTGGAAACAAAAAGTCAAAGAACTTTTATATCCAGTGTCAATTCCTTTCATGATATTCTGTGGAGGAACATTTAATTCAAAAGGACCATATAGGGATGCCAATATCCCAATTATGAATCATGAAGTGGAGGTTATATTTTTATTCTCGCAAAAAGGTGTAAGTATTTCCACAGTGATAATACAAATCTCCATATTGACCAGCCCCAATACCAACAATAGGCTTGTCATGATTATTGAAAGTAAATGGTGGTCCTAATAATATCAAACAGTTGCCTGCTGTAAACCCCCCCCCCCCCCCCCTTAACAAGCATCGGGGGGAAATCCAACTGAAGCAAACAGCTGGCCCTGAGAATCTTAAAAAGGCAGCAGGAAGTTGCTCTCATAGATGTGCGTCACAGGCTTGGTACACATGGGCCGGTTGCTTCTGGCCCTGTGGACGCACTCGTCCACAGCAGTGTTGCAGGAGCCACAGTGGCAGCCCAGGGCCACGGGGTAGCTGAACAGAGAGCTGCCCTCCGTGGGGCAGCCGGGCAGCAGGGCCGTGCGGTACTCCACCCTGTTGTAGGTGCAGCCTCTCTGGACCACGAAGCGCCGGCCCACCAGATCTTGCATGTTGCTGTCCTGATTGTTTGACATCATGGGCGCATAATAATAAGAACATGACATGCACAGACGTGGATAGGATACACCGAGTCACAATCAGGAGCGTTTGGTGTCGTTGCCTGTTTGTTCTTATTTGAACTTTTCCAAGGCCTACTGAAAGACAACAATCGGCTTTTCTAAATGTTAAATCCAACTCTGCAATCCAACCTTAAATGGTCAAAATACAGTCATGCCACGACTGCTATTTGTATGAACAGTTTCCAAGCCCAAGATACTGTAAAACTGCACATACCCGTGAGTAACAGAATCCCATGCAGATGGTGGTGTTGATGGCCACACAGAAGCTGCACTCTGGCTTCTCCACGTACAGCGTGTAGTCAGTGGGGAGGCACATCGGAGCAGCTGGGCTGAACATCAGCACTAGGAAGCCGCCGACAAACAGAAAAGTATCCATTGGTTAGATTGAGCTAGGTTACTGGGTACGGGTCAATCTATGGTTTAATTTGGCTCTTAGCAGATGGTAACAATTTATGTGTTGCAGGTTTTAGTGGTTGGTTACCTTCTGAACATCTGAAGGTGGGCAGTATTTATGTTTAACATTTTAATCCTTATTCATGCCCAGATCCTCGTTATCTTTCATCAGTGACGAGGGAGGGAAAATTCAGTCCATTATGTGAATGACATGCATTAAAGAACTCAAAACACAGGTGATGAAATTACATGGAGATAACCCAGTGGGTCATCTATTAGGCATGCATTGTAGTTGCAAACACTAGCCTCTAGATGTCCCCATATGAAGGGAAATCGCCTTTAGGGATTTACGTTCACGGTAGTGCTGGTGGTATGGTCCAGTTGAACGTGACAGTTCTATAAAGTAGCCAGTTACAAAAAAGTCAACCAGAATAAACTCGTCCAATTAACAGAGCCCAGCAAGATCACAGTGCAAGATGTAGGCCCTGCCAGGACTGCATGCGTGTTCACACGCACGCTCCTCAGTTAAGTTAAAAATCAAGGGCCATTTCTCAAGCCTTAGCTTCTGATTGCATGCTGGCCAGCTTCTACGAAGATGCCATTGTGGTGCATTGCACCGTCAGCGCACTCTCTGTTGAAAATTGTAATACAACTCGTAAAAGTGACAATGCCTGTACTAGGGATGCACCCGAATACGAATACGTTATTCGGAAAGCACAGATAATGCGATGTAAACATATCTGTATTCTACCCGAATATTCGCGTTATTATTCGGCAAAAAAAAAAATCTTAAAACCCGTTCATATCATTGTGGATGGCAGGTTGGCAACAAGATAAAAATGTCTATTCTGTTTGCAGCATCGGACTTTGATTTAACTAAATAGTCGTTTCATTTATTACAAATGATTGAAAGGAGATCACTTATGTCGTCGTCCCACTGAGTCAGCGCACAACAGCGAGCTGAGCTGAGCTGACCGCGGTGGACATGAAACTAGTTTAGAGCTTGAAATTAGACATTCGCCTGACATTCACCACATAGCTGATCTCTCTATCTTATTAAAAGTCAAATAATCTACTGACACAGTATGTTTTCCTGTTTTGTATTCCGTTGTGAAAATATAAATAGTGTGCGATGACAGTCGAACGTTTTACCGTGTATTTCAGTCAATATTAATTCCTTTAAGTGACATATGCTGCATGTATCAGTCAGGTTTAATGGAATTTTGACCAAGTATTTCATGGTTATTTAAACAAACAGCAATGGATGGATGGAGTATCCGCTGTGTGAGAGAGCACGAGCGCAGCCCTTTGCATTACGTACATTAGGCAGCAGGTGGCTTGTGCGTGTCCTAGTTGTGTGGACTGGCATACAATTCGGTAAGACAAATCAATGATCATTATGGCATTATCTATAAGAAACGTTCAAAACAGTAACCTGGTACTGCGTCTGGAGTAAAGGCAATTGTATAAAACATGTTAAATATGTGTAGCCGACTCTGGAGGCCATGCAGGCTATTTCTTTCATAACTATGTAATTATTGTCGTAAAGTATATTTCATAATTAATTATATAACAATATTAAATCAATGTGATGCTTGGAAGGGACTACTATTGCATTGCAAATGAATATTAGGTTAGAAAATACAAATTCGGCACAATAAAGGAGACTTCCGGTATAAACCACGCTAGTGAGGTTGCTGTGCACCTCTACCGTACACAGCAAGCAGCATTATACACAACGTGATTTCGATGCACATGGCTTTTTGGCAAGTATATCCACTGTCTTATCCTCATCTACATCAAGGCAGACACCGAGAGGAGGCGCATATATGTGCTTGCATGCCATAATAAGATTAGATTACAGGTGTACTATTACTCACGACTGCGCGACCCCACACTGCTCCAACACTGTCATTAAGTTTGCTGACAACACAACCATCATCGACTGCATCACTGACAGTGACGGTCTACAGTACAGAGGTGAGAGCCCTGGCATGGTGGTGTCATCCTGCTCAACATTGGCAAGGAGTTGATTGTGGACTACAGGAGGCTGCGGGGAGGGAGGCACACAGCCATTCACAGCAGTGGAGAGGGTCAGCCACTTCAGATTTCTCTGGATTAACATCAGCGTGGATCTGAGGTGGCCACACCACACAGGTGTGGTCATGAAGGCACCGAGGCAGCGGCTCTTCTTCCTCCGGCGACTGAGGTGGTTTGGTCTGGACTCCAGGATACTCACCAACTTCTAGGTGTACCATCGAGTATCCTGGCTGGCAGCATCACAGCCTGGTACGGCAGCTACACCAGCCTCGACCGCAAAGCTCTGCAGAGGGTGGTCAGGGCGGCCCAGCGCATCACCAGTACTGAGCTGCCAACCATCCAGGACTCCTACGGCCAGCGCTGCAGGAGGAAGGCCCAGCGGATCCTCTCGAACCCCAGCCATCCCAGCCATATTCTCTTCACGCTCCTACTGTCTGGCAGATGGTACAGGCACATGTGGACCAGAACCAGCAGGTTGAGAGACAATAACTGGCAATAACACTTGCACACATACCATACACACATACATGATTGGACCCTCACACCCGCCCTCGCCGCCCCGCAACACACACAGACACAAACGCTTGGCCACTTTAAGACTACATACCACTATATCTACCTCTGTGAACATCTATTTGCACCTTATAATGTTTGCACCTTACCCAATTTATACTTACTTTTGCATACTTATCTATTATTCACTTTGCTTATTTGATTTTATTCTTTTTATGTAAAGTTGGGTTGAACTGTAGAACAAGAATTTCACTGCTGGTAATGATGTACGTTGTTATTTAGTAAGTAACAATAGACTTGAAACTGAAGCTGAACTGACTAGAACTAGGATATCTGGTCTGCATGCAGATTTTCCAGAATGGAAGATTGACAGCACTGACAAACGGTCAGCAAAAAAAATGAGGCTAGCTCTCTTGCAGCTTACCCAAATAAATAAAAATAAATAATTACTAGTGTGATGCGTTGTTTCTCTATATGTTGTCTGATGTTGGTTCAGTGAGTTCCCTGGTTGTTTTTATTCAGTTTATTCAAAAACATAGAGCGTACAGTTCAAGGGAAGATCACACACCTGACGTCAGGGGTGTGATAATTGTAAAGCAAAAAATAATAATACATAGATGGCACATGCACAACAACTCACAGAGATGAATTAATAACAAGACATATGTGTGAAATAAGACATTGATAAGTTTATATGATGATACATGGCACACATCCCAACACCAAGCACATTCAATACGATCACCTAGCAGTTTACCACTCCATTAAAATGCAACACAATAGGCCTACAGTACAGAAACTGATGACAACGCTGTAGCAACTAATGTGACCACGGCACGGTTTATTGTAACTGTGAGTGCTGTTATAAAAATGCTCAAGGTTCATTCAACTGCAATTAATAAGTGACATAGAATTCATAATCTCATGTGATAAATAATTGATGTAAGGTTAAAATGTAAATGTGCTAAATAGATTTGTGTTATACAGATATGGATGATATTGATGTATAACATAAATTAACACGAGTTTATAAGGGTCATAGCCACAGTTAGCCACAGTGTCGCTTTGTGTAATCTTTGTTTTTTGCGCTGTGGCGCACAAGTTGTTAACGCATTGTTTGAGACCCGACGTGTGTTGTGTGTTGTAAAGAGAGCTACAGTAGCAATAAGGTTTATTGTCCCCGGGCTGCACACGCATCTAACCCTGTTTGTCAATGGAAAACATGTCTTTAACGAGACCTGTTTCATAGGCTATAGCCTACAGTTCCATGGGTATTAGCTGGTGTAAGTTCTTCGATAGTGCTGTGCACCTTTTGCAGGCACTACTTTTAAGGAAACAGTATTGTTTTACTACCACTTAATTTTCCTGTGACTCAGTGGCAAGTCTTTCGTCTTTTACAATCAACATAACAAAATTGCTTTTGGCCTTGATAGATAATTAACAAATCGTATAATTTAACAAGTCCACCTTTATCTTGAAGCAACTCTGGGACTTCGTTCATTGGCGGGAGCAGGATATAATGTCGACTATAAGGACGAAGGCTATTGGTGCGAGATTGTAGTTTGTGCGAATAGCAGAAGGGTGAAGCTTACGAACCATGGCAGGAGGTACGGGAGGTCAAGTGTCCACCTTCACCGTGTGGGACTATGTGGTGTTTGCAGGAATACTATTGGGGGCTTCTGGGATCGGCCTCTGGCAGGCTTTCCGCGGTCGCAAGGGGAACACGAATGAGGAGTTTCTACTGGGTGGGCGTCAGATGCACGCGCTGCCCGTTGCAATGTCCCTCACTGCCAGCTTCATGTCTGGTATCACGGTCATTGGCACGCCGGCTGAGTCTTACAGTTACGGCACTGCCTTCTGGCTCTTCGGCCTGAGCTACGCCATCACGACTGTTGTCACGGCGGAGATCTTCGTTCCCTTCTTTTACCGACTGGGGATCACCAGCGTCTATGAGGTAAGCAGAGGTGCGCTCATGCATAGTAATGGTAATGAAGTGATATTGGGAAATTATATGAAGGTTTCTTTCAAGTATATGGTGCTACATGCAACATAGCTGTGAAATATGTATTTTTATATCTAATTCTAGCTGAATTAGATACATACTTCAATGTTGTGATGAGCATTTCACATCATATGCATGAAGAAACTCAAAAGAAACTGTTTTAAGATGTTTAAAATAGGAATGACATACCATTATGAGACAAAAAGAGCTGTTCATGGGTGAGATTGGTCTTTGGAACCCCATTGAGGTTAAACCAAAATTGATCAAATAATTTCAAAATGTTGATTCAAGTAGGTACTACACATAATAATCTTCGACCTGAACGGTGAAAATTGTAGTAAACTCTAGAGTGGGCCAAACTGTTCATGCAGTGGCAGACACCAGCTTTCCTTGTAGTTCTACATCTGTCTTTGTATTTATATTTTTAGTACCTGGAGAGGCGCTACAGTAAGAGTGTGCGTGTTTTGGGGACAAGCATATTTATTATGCAGACGGTAGGTTGCATGTCTTGTTTCATATGCAAGTAAATGTAATCTCACATTTTGTATCATACATCATGCAATTCATAAAACGGTTCCAAAAACAATGAATGTGAATCTTGCGTTCGTTGACATGTAATTACCTAATGGGGACATCTGCTTTAGATCCTATACACTGGTTTGGTCATCTACGCTCCAGCTCTTGCACTGAACAAAAGTAAGTTTACGTAGGCCTGTATGAATACGGGATCAGTTTAGTTCACGTCTATTATGTGTTCTTCCATGAGATAACAACACTACCAACTCAATTAATTTAATGGAGTTTGTGTTCCTACCCTGTGTGTTTCTTCAGTCACTGGGCTGAACCTCTGGGGAGTGTTGGTGGTCACAGGTGCAGTGTGCATCATCTACTGTACCTTGGTTGGTAGTTAAAATCCCTTCAAAAATACATATCATGACTGAATTTCATAACAATCACATGAGACATCACCAGACATATGTGTGTCATCCACACCATTCTTATCTTAACTTGGATTGTTCTCAACTTCTTTGAGTTGAACATGACTTTCAAGTTGTATGACGATTAGGTCAAATCGTGGTGCAACATAAAAAGTATGCGACAGGCGCGTCATGAACCTGGCTGAGCATGCCTGTTATGGTTACTGCAGGGAGGCCTGAAGGCTGTGATCTGGACTGATGCGGTGCAGTTGATCATCATGCTGGCAGGCTTTGTTGCAGTCATCGCCAAGGGCACCGTTCTCAAGGGAGGCATGGCGAGGATATGGCAGGATGCTGCTGAGGGAGGTCGTCTCGAATCATTTGAGTAAGAGGAGTGAAGATCCAATCCATGAACACTGTGTTTGGTATCAGATCAGTGATATGTTGAAACATGGCCTTCCAGAAGAAAGACAAAATAGACTGCTTATGTCTGTCTCTAGTTTGGAGATGCCCTCTTGTGGGTGGTGATAGGAAGGCGTGTGAGGAAAAGAACAGGGAGAACTTTAGTGATGCTGCGTAGAAGACAAGAGCTTGATAGATTAAATGTTCACCATTTGAATCTGTGTCAGGGCTTACTTCACTTTGTACCTTTTATAGATCACCGTGCAATCACATCCTTCTCATTAAAATGTGCTGTAAGTTTTGAGAGTTATAATGAAAGCAGAATATAACGCAAGAGAGTAAGATTTGGAAATGAATCCTCTGATTTACAGGCAAGATGGATTCCCCAAACCACTAACGAGGGAGAAGCAGTGGTTACTTAGCAGGGGGTGGTCTGAAATCAATAGTCAACAGTCAAAAATATATTCTAACAGAGCATTTAACTCACTTATAGCTGACGGATGGCCATGCTATTTCATACAAATTAAAAACAACTAATAAAGCCTTAAAGCCTACCTACTGCACCTTTTAAGAGAACTTTACCTTTCATTCTAGCTTTGACCCGGACCCGCTGAGGCGCCACACTTTCTGGACCATTCTAGTGGGCGGCAGCATGATATGGATCTCTGTGTATGCCATCAATCAGTCCCAGGTGCAGCGCTACCTGTCCTGCAGGAGCCTGAACCACGCCAAGATGTAAGAGGCTCATATGTACCCATGCACAATAGTCACATAGCATAACCGACAAAAATCAACTTAAGCGATTTATGCTATACATTTTTTTGCTTATTGATCTAAAAGGACACTCCCACGGTTCTCATTTACTAATCTAGATGGGCATGTTTTTATGCTTTTCTGCCCGTGCATATCACTCGCATTTGCGACTAAAAGCAAATAGATGCCAATGAAAAAAATGTTTAATTTTCAGACAATACATCACAGGTCACTTGAAAAAAACATCGGCACAATGTTCTCACGAACTTCCTAATACATCAAGTGTTGTAGCGCGCATGGGTGACCTAACTCGGGCACCACAAACACTTTCGACATATTAGCATTGCCACAGTAGCATTTTCGCCGCAGTTAGGAGGGCACTTAATGATCAACGAAAGACTAATATAAAACACAAAGACATCGCGTATATGGATGGGAGGTATTTATGGCGAAGCCTGAGAATGCAGGAGGGGAAGCCTTCTCTCCTCTATACGATCTGTAAACACGCTATTACTACGCTCTTGGTCAATGTGAACTATATGTTTATGTAATTATTTCCTGTTTTGATGTGACGGCAACATATTAGGGTCAAAAAGCTATAAAGATTCCCAACCGCTGCTGAAGTATTGTGTAACATCAGGCTTGTTGTTAGACCTGGGCATTCGAGGCTATAGCCCATATATACAGTCTATGCTATAGCCCCGGATCTTTTGGGAATAGCCCCGGATCTCTGTTCTGTCAAATAAGAATACGTTAAAAAAAAACATAATAATGATGAAAATCAGTGGCGAAGCTTTGTTGGGCTAGCTTACCTTAGCCCACCCTATCGTTTTGTCCTCAAATCTACGATATTCCAAATCCCCAATAGAAGTTAATTGCCAGCAACTGTTCCCTAACAATCTGGCATGTTTATCACCTCTTATGGCATTTCTGCATTTTATTGTCATTTTATTGTCTCAAAAGCTACAACTTTTAACCTTTGCTGTTGTTTTAGGTCCTTGTATTTGAACTATTTGGGCCTGTTGGCAACCTTGAGTCTGTCCATGTTTTCTGGCCTGGTCATGTACTCCATTTACCTGAAGTGTGACCCCCTCACTAACAACGATGTAGGATCCACTGACGAGGTGAGAGAAACCCAGCTGGCCCACAAAATATACCTATATCCCATCAGATGGATCTTATAGGAAACTCTGTGTGTCATGAATGAAACCACAATACTTACTGATGACAATCAAACAAAATGGTATGTTTTTGTAATTGATTCATAATCATGATGGAATTGACCAATTCATCTATGAACCACCTACATTCTGTGTATCTATCTTAGCTGTTACCGTACCTTGTCATGGATATTCTGGCAGTCCACGAGGGAGTGCCTGGGTTGTTTGTGGCTGCCGCTTACAGTGGGACTCTCAGGTGAGGCCCAAGACCACCAGTGTGTGTATACTCAGGGCCGTCCTTAGGGCCGTAAATTAGGATGATTTTAAGGGCCCAGCACTGACGGGGGCCCCCCCAGAGGACAGTATTATTAAAACTATATACAAGTAAATTTTGGCAAAATATTGATTAATCATTCATTCAATTAAATGAACATGTGGTTTGTTTCTCCATTTTTACAAAATCATTAGAAAGTCTTCACCCTATTATTACCCCTCTCGTTTGTCATTATGTCAGTAAAATGAAGAAGTCAGGTTGTCAAAAGAGGAAAGAGAGGAAAGAAAGAGGGGAAAAAAATATAAAATGCAAATTAATATATAACATTTAAAATGTATGTCTTTTATGAAAATATTTTTTTTTTTTTTTTTTTTGGGGGGGGGGGTGTCCATAACTGCAGTCTGTCAGGGGGCCCAGACAGAACCAGGGACGCCCAGGGACGCCCCTGCGTATACTAGCGATATTGTAGTGTAGAAAGGATCACCAAACAAGTCCTTCTTTGCTGCAGGTAGCCAATGGTTCAGTTTACTCTTAAACTCAGCTGCTGCTGTGCTTTATAGATACGATGGGTGATGAGTAATTGACAACACCTGCCACTAACTCACCTGTCCTCAAATCGTGTCTCGAGAGCCATGCCCCCAACTATGTCTCTTCCAGACAACAACTCATAGCCTCCCCACAAGCAGCTTTTCACTTTGAAATAGAAATCAAGGGCATTATAAGCACTGTTGTGTTCTGGTTAGAAAAAAGCACATACAGATACACCGAAGACACAAAATACACATATATCTTTATATGTATCTGTACATCTGTATATGTCTTATCTTAGCACAGTGTCGTCCAGCATAAATGCACTCGTGGCGGTCACAGTGGAAGACTTTGTCCGACCTAAATGGCCACAGCTGACGGAGAAGCAGCTGTCCTGGATCAACATGGGTCTCAGTGAGTCCTGTGCCAAACTCACAATCATTCAGTGGTGACGGTGGTGATGATAAGCGCTCAGGGATTCATTGGTATTGTCGTATGCCCTGCCAGCATTACGACATTTCAAGTCAAGCTCTTACAAGTGAATCATTGTTGGGTCAACTGATTTTTGAATAAGGCTGTCGTCACAAAGCGTGCACAGCGTGAAAATGATTACATTAAGACGCTCCATGAAGGCCAGGGGTCCGTGTACCATTCATTCTTTTGAATTTCAATTAAGAACGGAAAACAAAACTGTTTGTTATTTCACTATTCTGTTTTTAGTGTCAAACAAAAAAACAGATTTCAACCTCTATTGATACTGGAAATCCGCTTGATTTCCAGTATCTAATTTAATGTGTTCAATGTGTTGATTTTGATTTTGATATTTTATTCTCTCTGGCTTCGGTACCTCGGAAGTTATGCAGCTATGCTGCCTAGCGCATTTTTTTAAAGTTTCTGGATAGTCAGTTTTGTATCACTTGATGTTGGTCTGCCATCGAGATCCATGGGAAATACATCACAGAGTTGTTTATATATATAAACAAGCCTTTCCATCTGAGGAGGACAGATGTCATGCGGAGATGTTTGCACACCTATACCATGATGTCTCGGTGTTGTTTAATGACGCTTTAAATGACAACTACATGCCGCTTTGTGTAACCTCATAGTGGTTACCTGAAGGCAGATATAAATACACCTCTGTGTACCCTCTGCTGTTAATGCATGGCTAGAATTCTTGTCCAGTGTGACAAAAAAAGAAAAAAAGTAGATTGTGTTTTTTTTTTTCTTGTTGTTAGCGACACTGAATTCACCATTGACAGTAGAAGAAAGGAATTCACATGCAGCACGCTAAGAAGCATAACTTCCGGGGAACAGAAACCCGAGAATAAAATAACAAAATCAAAATTGGCACCTAGACTGTTTTTTGGTTGTTGTATATTTAAAGTAAACATTAAATTAGATATTGGAAATAAGGTCGGTTTGGCACTAGAAATGAATAATGAAATAACAAACTGTTTTCCCATCCATCCATCCCATCCATATCCTCCGCTTATCCGGGGTCGGGTCGCGGGGGCAGCAGCCTGAGGAGAGAAGCCCAGACTTCCCTCTCCCCAGCCACTTCGTCCAGCTCTTCCGGGGGGATCCCGAGGCGTTCCCAGGCCAGCCGAGAGACATAGTCCCTCCAGCGTGTCCTGGGTCTTCCCCAGGGCCTCCTCCCGGAGGGACGTGCCCGGAACACCTCCCCAGGGAGGCGTCCAGGAGGCATCCTCACTAGATGCCCGAGCCACCGCAACTGGCTCCTCTCGATGCGGAGGAGCAGCGGTTCTACTCTGAGCCCCTCCCGGATGACCGAGCTTCTCACCCTATCTCTAAGGGAGAGCCCGGACACCCTGCGGAGGAAACTCATTTCGGCCGCTTGTATTCGCGATCTCGTTCTTTCGGTCACTACCCACAGCTCGTGACCATAGGTGAGGGTAGGAACGTAGATTGACCGGTAAATCGAGAGCTTCGCCTTTAGGCTCAGCTCCTTCTTCACCATGACGGACCGGTGCAGAGCCCGCATCACTGCCGACGCCGCACCGATCCGTCGGTCAATCTCCCGCTCCATCCTCCCCTCACTCGTGAACAAGACCCCGAGATACTTGAAATCCTCCACTTGAGGCAGAATCTCCTCCCCGACCCGGAGAGTGCACTCCACCCTTTTCCGGCCGAGAACCATGGCCTCGGATTTGGAGGTGCTGATCCTCATCCCAACCGCTTCACATTCGGCTGCGAACCGCTCCAGTGAGAGCTGCAGGTCACGGCCCGATGAAGCCAACAGGACAAGATCATCTGCGAAAAGCAGTGACGCAATCCTGAGGCCACCGAACCGTAAACCCTCAACGCCCTGGCTGCGCCTAGAAATTCTGTCCATAAAAGTTGTGAACAGAATCGGTGACAAAGGGCAGCCCTGGCGGAGGCCAACTCTCACCGGAAACAGGCTCGACTTACTGCCGGCAATGCGGACCAAGCTCTGGCACCGGGATTACAGGGACCCGATGGCCCGTAACAGCGGGCCCGGTACCCCATACTCCCAGAGCACCCCCCACAGGGCTCCCCGAGGGACACGGTCGAACGCCTTCTCCAAGTCCACAAAGCACATGTAGACTGGTTGGGCGAACTCCCATGCACCCTCGAGTACCGCGCCAAGGGTATAGAGCTGGTCCACAGTTCCACGGCCGGGACGAAAACCACATTGCTCCTCCTGAATCCGAGGTTCGACTATCCTACGGACCCTCCTCTCCAGGACCCCCGAATAGACCTTACCGGGGAGGCTGAGGCTGTTTTCCCATTTTATTGTTTATTGTTTTTCGTTCTTAATTTAGATTCAAAATAACGAATGGTAGGCCTACATGGACGGGCGGGCAGCTTCCAAATGTCCATAGTTCGATTCTTGGATGGATGAATGGAAACAAATATGCAAATATTTTGCATATTTGTATACACATATATATTTTTATGATTGAGCAAACCTGAGCCCAACTGTCTTTAACCCAGTTCTGATTCAACATAACATCCTGCCTATCAAATTATTTCCAACCTTCCAGGTGTATTCTTTGGTTCGGTTTGTATTGGAATGGCTGGAGTAGCTTCGTTGATGGGAAATGTTCTGCAAGTAAGCATACTTCGTTAGATTTTTCCTGCACAAATATCCATTGTTTACATCATACATTCATGCATGGATTGAGCTGGCTAGTAAACAGCAGTGTAGACCCTTTTGCATGGTTCAATAACAGTGTAAGCTGGTGGCAAAACAAAAAACTGCAGGCAAAACTGCATGCTAATACAAATAGTAGACTACACAAATGATCCAAACTCTCCCATCTTGGAGTTTGGTCGAGTCCCAGAAATGGAGTATTGTCAGTTGTAGGATTGGACAACTGTATGTTACCATAATGATTGTCATGTTAATCATTCAATGGTTTAATGAGTTGAGAAAGTCAGATTCTGAGAGCAGCTCTTCTCTAAGACTCCACATAGATAAGATAAGACTTTATTCATCTCTGAAGGGAAATTGGGTCGCCGTAGCAGCCAGGGTACATATAGGCCTAAATACAATACAAAAATAAAATGAAATACCAAAAATCAAAAATAATAAAATAATAATAATCAAGATGCATCCCCACCGTCATTTGAGTGGAAGACATGCATGTCATTAGTTACAATATAATATAATATACTAAACACAATATAGAAAGTAAAGTAATAACTTATATTTGATTATGTGTCTAATCCTCCAGATACTAAAGTTTAAAACAGAGCTCTTGAATGATGGTGGCGGTGTTTAGGTTGAGCTGAGACCTAATGTCGATGTCCTAGCACCATGAAGCTGTAAAAGCACTTTCAACCTGTCTCAGGAAAACAACCATGCTCTCAAATGTGATTTTCATTGCTGGATATACAGATACACGTTCTAAAAACAAAACAATAGCCAGTGTCTGCTACACGTTCAGGGATTCTTCTGACTCCATCCTGAACCCACAAAATGACATTGTTGTTTACTGACAGAAAAGTAAACAACCAGCTGCAGATTAAACCAAAGGTGTCCTGTTCCTGCATGTCCCTGTCGTTTTCAGGCTGCCCTGTCCCTAATTGGAATAATCGGTGGGCCACTTTTGGGCCTGTTCTTCTTGGGAATGTTTTTCCGCACAACAAACTGGATAGTGAGTGATTCAAGAATACTTACGAGAATGCTTTTCCATCTCAAATGACTATATACGTCCAAACAATAGGAGTGGCATCACATTGTCTTTTCACCTTGACTCGGCAGGGGGGCCTGACTGGACTGCTTGTAGGCCTCACGTTGACTCTGTGGGTGGGCATTGCCGCTCAGATCTACCCGCCCACAGTCGAGAAGACCCATCGTCTGTCATTCAGCACCATCGACTGCATCAACGCAACTGTAGGTAACATGACAACTGCATACCCGTGGACCACTACAGTGCCACCTCCCCATAGGCCGGCTCTGGCAGACAGCTGGTACTCCCTGTCTTACCTGTACTTCTGCCCTCTGGGCACCCTGTGCACCATGATCATGGGCCTGCTGGTCAGCATCATCACAGGTAAAGGCATCCATCTTAAGCTCCACAGACCAGATGAGGACCATCTGGTCTGGTCAATATGGTTGTTATTATATAACAACAACCTATCATTAACCAATTCATTTTTTTATTAGGCGGATGTAAGCAGGAGAAACTGGACTCTAATCTGTTTGTGAGGAAGAGCGACTTGATTTGTTTCAAATGCTGTAGAGACAGGTCCAAGGTAAGAGACACAGCGATGAACAGAGAAGCAGCAACTGTTCATGCCCTGTTACTTACTCTGTGTATTTCTTTGCCTACACAGTCATCAGACATAGAGGACGAAGACAACGAGAAGACTAAGGAAAAGCTTGATACCATGGAGGAAGACGAGCAGAAAGTCACCAAATTCTAATCAGCATGGATTACTATGGTGTGAAAGGAACAACAGAACAAAAGTCCCCTTTAGCACATTTATACTAACCGGGAGCATATTGCCTGAGCCAATTCAAGTAAATGTGCAAAACTGGCAGGTGTTAAATAAAGAAATAAATACTGCCCAATTAAGTTATCTTTTAACTATGAAGTGTTTGTATTGATGTTAACTCGGGCGGCGGTAGCTCAGTCTATAGAGCATGTAGACAGAGTGGGTCGACCACTAACCGTAGGGTTGGTGGTTCGATCCCCTTGATCCCCTTCCTCCAACTGTCCACACGTCGAACCCCACAAATGTACTGATAGTAAGTCGCTTTGGACAAAAGCATCTGCTAAATGCCCTCTTTACCCTTTAACCCGAATCTGCCTACAACCAGGAACAATAAGTGCTCCTTCATAGAATACATGATAAGAATGTTTATGTATTGTAAATAAATATATATTCATATTCTATAACTCATGTACTGCAATATTACTTTATATAGAATTATTACAAGACAGACAGACAGACATACTTTAATGATCCCTGAGGGAAATTGCATATACAAATATATATTATTGCATTTGAAAAAATGTATATGAACTAGGACTAGGACACACAGCCCACACACTGCTTTGCTGCTCAGCGCTGGGTGCTATTTTAGTCTCCAAAACAGACAAGCACACACACGCGCACACACACACACACACACACACACACACACACACATACACACACACATATGCAGACACACACACACACACATGCAGACACACAAACATACATAGGCAGACACTGGTTTAATCGTGGATGCCGTCCCCTATTGGTGAATGTGTGCATTACGCTTGAGGAAATTGCTGCAAATGACACTGAAGTCATGGAATTACATATAGATACCAAGTTTTATACACAGGGTAAGGGAGGTGTCCTCTATGTGGCTGGCAAGTTTCATGTTCCTGAACCTTCTGAAGCAGTGAAGTTATATTTTTTTCAGCATTAGCACTTAGCTTAGCATTTATTTAAATTTACACTGATGTCATTTTTGACCCAAGACTTTGGATATGTCTTCAGGAGGGTGGCCTCTATATGGCTATGAAGCTTCATGGCCCTTTTGCATTGCCAAGTGGAATTGTGATTGATTGAATATTGCAAAAGTGGGATTTTGAGGTCGGCCAATTTGTATTTTTTTCAAAAATCTAAATAGAGATCTGGGAATGGCATGTCCATCGAGCATGTATACCTACCTGTGTGTCATTTGGGGAGGCGGTTATTTAGCAGAAGGATTTTTTTATGTTCACTGTGTCTTCACTGTATAGAAAATAACAGACGGACATTATGGGTCCGAGAGGCAAACATGTTAAGCATGTAAAATAAGGCATCTAAGTCTCAGAAATGTTCTGGGCGGCAGGGCTGACTGTTTGACTGCAAATTATAGCACCACCTACGGGCGAAATCACCCCGATTTTTTGTCTTCTTCTTCTTCTTCTTCTTCTTCTTCTTATTATTATTATTAGGGACCGAGCCTGTTATTATTATTATTATTAATAATAATAATAACAATTCTGAAAATGTCAATAGGTATCCAGTTACACTGTGGATGCCTAATAATGCTGAGCCTTGTCTTTGTACAATACCTTTGTTTGTGTGTGTGTGTGTGTGTGGGGGAGAGAGAGAGAGAGAGAGAGAGAGAGAGAGGGAGAGAGAGAGAGAGAGGGGGGAAAGAGAGAGAGAGAGGGAAAGAGAGAGAGAGAGGGAGAGAGAGAGAGAGAGAGAGAGATGACTAATTTCTCAGTTGAAAAGTTTGTGTGAGATTCATCATGTACGCTCATACTTATGTACAAGCAATTGAGAGAAAGAGCAATGCCGAGAATGAATCCAGATAAGAGAGATACGTAGGTGATCTGTAATAAACCCGGCCCCGCATTTCCTTGGCGACGTACAATAAAGGACGTTTACAAAGAGATGACCCGCCCACTACCTGCCTACCTGCCAGGAAGAGATTGTTTGGCTCTCTCTGGCTGGCAGGGAGCGGAGAGTAAACACTGATAGGGCAGGGTGAGGGACTTGTTGAAAACACACCTTCGGTTCTCGTCTCCTGTTATGATCTGCGTGAGGTGAGGCAAACTCTTTTTTACTAAAATGATACGCCGGGAAAGAAAAGTGATTTATCAAGTATGACAGTATGCCAACCGGTGGTTAGTTACTGTACCAATCCTTGTTTTTGGTCTCTTTGTTTTATGGTCCACCAGATTTGCCATAAAAATCATGAGGGTTAGGCTGGTGGCTTGTTGTGTCTTAAACACTGAAACTCACCTTTGACATATATTGTAATCGAAATATAGTCACGGCACAATCGGAGTAGAGCACATAAAACACATAACTGCTACTAGAACTTGATTGTCGTGGTTGATTTACAAGTTTCAAATCTGCCACCATTTCATTTGTTTCTTAACTCAGGACACACAATGCACCGGCTCCAGGAAACCAGTGTCGCCTTGTTGGCATGTTGCCTTCTCGCTCTGTCCCTCGCTGTACCTACACCGACACGTGAGGAGCCTTTAGCCACCATGTTAGTCAGCTCGACAGTCACTCCTACTACAGACCTCAGTGGTACCACAGTCAGGACCCCTCCTACTACAGACCTCAGTGGTACCACAGTCAGGACCCCTCCTACTACAGACCTCAGTGGTACCACAGTCAGGACCCCTCCTACTACAGACCTCAGTGGTACCACAGTCAGGACCCCTCCTACTATAGACCTCAGTGGTACCACAGTCAGGACCCCTCCTACTACAGACCTCAGTGGTACCACAGTCAGGACCCCTCCTACTATAGACCTCAGTGGTACCACAGTCAGGACCCCTCCTACTACAGACCTCAGTGGTACCACAGTCAGGACCCCTCCTACTACAGACCTCAGTGGTTCCATAGTCACTTCACTGAGCGTCTCAAACCATACCCCGGTGGCGTCTACAACCCACACCGCTGTCTCTCCAAACAGCACTACTGTTCCTACCAGCACTACGTTAGAATCTGCAGCTTCTTCTAGCACTTCGAGCCAGGTTTCACTGCACAGGAGCACAACACAGCCTCCAGACAGTACCACCATCACCACCACCACCACCACCACCACCAGGAACTCTGAACATTTTACAACCAGAAACCCTGAAAGCGAAACTTCAACCTTGACACTTCGAACAAGCCAAGCAACCCCACCAGCTGTGTATCACAGCACTACTCCAGCTGACACTACAAATAAATCCACACAAGACACCTCTAACCATGTAACACTGTCAATACAGCCTGCTGCCACAGAAAGTGAGTTCAGAGCTGCTTATTCTCATACATGGAATTCAGCGATTTTATAGAAAATAGTATATTTTGGATGTATAAGTTAAGCTTACCAATGCATTCACTCGCGTTTAACTTTTGCCCAATTGTCTTTTTTTCATTATTTCTGTGTTAATAGGTTTGACCCTTAAAGGTTCAGAGAGGAACATGACCATCGTCTTCAGTGTTGTGCTCGCAGTGTTTGTTTTGGGGTCAGTTATATACGTTCTCCACAGATGCAAACAGACACTGCAATATTCCCATCAACCTCTTAACAATACAGGTAACAATTGAAATCTGTCTTCATATCACACAATCAATACAAAGTCATTATGTTGTTATGAGCTGCTGCAGATCTCCAATCTCCATTTTCAACAGATCAATTTGAGGCTGATGAAGACACGCTAGTCATCTCGGGAGGACTTTATGATGGACATGCAATATTCGACCAACCACCACCACCACCCACAACAGAAGGATCACTCCACCTTCAGTTCATTCATGAGAGGGAGGGGAGAGAGAGAGTTCCTACGTTTTAGGTAATTGAGGGCTCACTTGAAATCAAGTAGGATTACATTACATATTTTCAGAATTGAGACTTCAACAACTGTGAACTTAGAAGTGTACTGTAGATACATTGGGGAATTTATTATAAATGATTTCTAATGCAATGAAAACGAGAACAATGCAAGGTTTCATAATATTTGTAATTACAACAATCTGAAATACAAATAGCAAATAATTTATAAATGAATTCATGAAACCCAACCAACTAATAAACTAACACATTTTGTGTGCATGGTAATGAAACAGCCATGCTTGTCATCAGTAAATCATCAATGAATTGGTGGGTACCTAACAAATTCACAAGAACAAGTACCTTATTGAAATGTCTAAAATGGCTAACAGATAATGAATGAACATGTTTTTAATATCCACAGACTTTAAAGTCTGTACAATGCTGAATACATTTTGAACAAACAATGCTACTATCTTTACTGATGTGAACTTAATAAGAAATAAAAACCCTTCTCTAAGCAAATATTTTTTGATCCATCTTTTTCTTTTTGTCTGAGCTAGTGACAGTAGTCCAACCAGCATCTCTCATCCTTTTAATTGCAGCCATCTTCAGTGTCTTTCCAGGGGATTTATACACGGCAGGGCTTTTGCTCTATAATACGGGTTGATACAATTTAAATGATAATACTTGAGAGGAGAATTACCATTTTCCAAATTGAAACTATGGGCAATAAAAAATAACATTACCGTCTTGAAGACGTTTACTTTGCTCTGTGTTGCAGAGAAACGTGGTTCAGGTTCATTAGCAAATGTCTATCAAGAAGAGGGACAATTAGCACTTGTTTTTTCATCAGTTACACATGTCATTTGTCTAGTTAAAATAAATCTTCAGGAAAAAACCATCTGCCATGAGAACATCTTACCAGGATATCATGGTGCTCAGAGCTGTCAGACTTGGGATCGAGCTCCAGAGAGCCCCTTCTCCAAGGTGCTGACTTCTCCACAGATGGGGGGGTTCTGATTCTGTAGGACTGTAGAAGAATCAAAGACAAACAAACATCAAAGAGATCCCACATGGTTGACATTTAAAAGAGGCTGCAGAAAGGTAATTGGGTTTACCTTGATTCTTGGTGTTGCTCCAATCCTGCTTACGGCACCTGCGCTCCAAGAAGGTGTCTTAAGGTCTTCTTTTGAAATATCCTTAGGAAGAAGAATTGCTGTTTAAGTCTGAGTGAATGCTACTGAGATAGCAGTGCAGAGTCTTAATTGTTGTTCAGCCATCAAACCTTGTTGTTTGGTGTCGGCCCAAATTTTTGAATGGTGTTCCAAGTTTTCATGCTAGTTTCCTTCAATATTGAAAGTAAATAAAGATGTATTGCTTTTACAGCTATTATAATAAATTATATAATATAATAGCATGACACAATGTCATTCTGCCCTTAAGTAACAAGGAATGAAATAAAAAAATATAAAAAATCCTACAACCATTAAATTGCATTATACTATCAAAAGTACTCTACAAATAGAACTAAAAGTACTGCATCTTGGTTTCCACCAGTCCACCTGAATGTTTGCAGTTGATGAACTTCCATGGTCCTTGTGTTTGCCGCCTGTCCGCTTGGTCTTTAGGAACGTCTCTTTCAGAATGTCTACGTTTTCCTTTGGAACTGGCGACTAGTGATAGAAAAATAAATGTTAGGCAAATAACATCACATTAATACAACCACAACCATAATTAATGTATCCTGTCTTGTGCTTTGCCTCAAATTGTTGACTGATCTTCAGTGAGGAAATGTCTTTCTTCATTTCATGCAACTCCAGCCGTAGATGTTCCTAATAGCAAATAAACAGAAATCAGGGTTCATGGAGACAAAGCAACGATGAGGCACAACTCCACGACTCTTACTTTCTCTTTCATCTCTTTCTTCAGGTTCTTTTTCAGGTCATCATTTTCAGTCTTAGTCTGGAAGAACTGCAACTCCTAAAGACAATAAAGAGAAGTTGACATGATGCTTTATTTTGTTTAATCAAAATAAAACATGTGTTTTAGCACAGCACCAGGGAATTTAATCTGGAAACAGCCTCTTTCTCGTTCTTCTTGTTCTCTTCAAGCTCTGCATCCTTTTCTTTAAGCATGTCATCACACTGGTTCTGATAATGACATAACAAGAACAAAGATATGTCACATATGGTACAGATGTTTGATGTTGGTGTATATTTCCACAAAGCCTTCATACACTCAAAAGGCTGCTTTACCTTGTGTTTTTCCATAAGTGCAACCATGTCTGCTATCTTGTGTTGACATTTAAGTTCCACGTCCTCCTTGTTCTTGGTGGCTTCTGAAGCTGTAACCTTGAGTATTTGCACCTATACAAAGGATGACAAGGATTTTTTGTTGTACGAAATATTGTCGTTGTCTTACGTCAAAACACCGTTAACTACCTCATTCTCAAGTTCAGCTGCCACAGTAATTTGGACCCCAAGTTCTTCAAGTAGTCTTTGATGTTCTTCTTCCTTCTCTCGTTTCTTCTGCTCACATTCCTCTATTAGACAGTTTATCTAAAGCAGAATGTCTTCATATTAAAAATGTATATTGATGTCAGAAGCAACTGGAGCAAGATTTACTCTACATACCTTATCTTCAAGATGACCGCATCTTTCAATCTCTTTTGCCATCTGTCTTTTCAGTATTTTATTCTAAAATTAAACAATGAAATGATTAGTCTCATGCTATAGTCTGTGTGTTTGTGTATGTGTTTGTTTATATCAACCAACCTCTTTGTTGCATTCTTCTTGGGTCTTAGACTTAGCTTCAGATTTTGTCTTGAGGTTGCACAGCTAAGTAATAAATGATGAATGAATGAGACAATGAATAACTGTCCCATAATTTAAGGAGGTATCCCTAAAATATGCCTTAAGTGTTACCTTTGCTGCCATCACTTTAATCTGCTTCTCTTTTTTGTTTATTTTGTCCTGCAAGTCTTCTTCCTGTATAAATATTATACACATTTGATGTTATCTTTGGTAAACTTCACAAGCCCTTGCATTTCAATAGTTTAATAAGCATGTGTTCAAAATGTGTTAGGACGCTTACACTTTGCAATAACTTATTCTCCAGATCTGCTGTTTTTTTATTTTGCTCCTGGATTTGGACATTCACCGACCTCACTTCCTCTCTAATAAATACAAATGTAAAATGTAATACAAATCCACACAAATATTTAACATTTAATAGTTATTATGATGCAATATTTACAATCGGTAGAAGTAGATGTACCCCCTAGCAACTAACCGTAAATGTTGGTTTTCCTCTTCTAATCTTCTGACTTCTCTTTTGATGTCCATCTCCCTTTCATCGCTAGCCTGGTGAGTTAAAGCACAGCCATATGCATTCATTCTCTCATCATTTAAGGACACTAGAGATAAATGTTTTCAATGTGTATACAATGTGTAATTGAAGACAACATGCTTTGTGCAGACCTTCAGTTTTTCCTGTAGCTTTATTGTGTCAAAGCATCCACTGTCAAACTGCTCTTGGATGGTCTTTTTCTCAGAGTGCACATTATCAAACCTTGACGACAGCTCTCCATACCTTATTCTGAAGTACAAAACATATAACCATGTTACTTAATGTAAAAAAAAAAGTAGTATTGTACAGGACATATAGACTCACTCATGTTGCATTATGTCTTTTTTTAGCTGTTCCATCTGAAAGGTTGATGCTTGTCTCTTCTCTAGCTCAATCAACAACTGGCCTTCCACTTCCTGTACTTTTGCCTGGTGGGGGCACACATAATGCTATGGTTACCAACATGGCCTTCTTTCTAGATCCATACCTTAAATGCATTCCTACATTTCGTTTGGAGCTGGACACAGGAGTACGTAACGAGAGGTAAATGATTTGAAACCGAACCTCGGCCATGCTGGCCTTCTCTTTCAGCTCGTTGTGTGCCTGTTCAGCTGTCAGAGAGGCCATCTCCTGTAGTTCCTTCTGAGCAGATAAAATCTCAACCTTACTCTGTGGGATATAACCAAAGTTATTTGGGTTGTATATTTGACAACTGGACTTTGACATTTTATACACATGCATGCAGTGTTCAAGACAAACATCCGTGTGTAATTTTGTGGAGCATTGATTACATATTGTATGACCTTATAAAGTTTGGCTTCCTCATTTGCTTTTGAAAGCTCAGCTGTTATTTCTTGAACTCTGGCTTCAAAACATTTGTTTCTCTCCATCAGAAGGTCAATGGATTTAGTTTTAACCTCCTGGGAGCAGAGACATGAATGTTAACTGACTGTGTGCTGAAGTCTATTATTTCTCCAGTGGGAAATGTACACCATTTGTTTCTAATATGTAATATATAAAATATATTTTACCAGTTCATCCTCCAGTACTTTGATCTCCTCATCTTTCTTTAGGTTCTGCTCCCTTGCTTCCCCTACAAAATACACATTTCTTGTAGCTTGGCAATTGTACAGGGGAAATGGTAACTTCATCTATTTGAGTAGGCTTACCCAAAACTGCCATGGTGGTCTCCATCTCCACGCTGATGCTTTTAAACTTAAACTCAAGCTCCTTTCCTCTTGAAAAGTTAAAAGAAATATGTTTACAGCATGTAATAGAATATGATGTACTGCATGTATGTAAAATGATGGGTCATTATTAGGGTCTGAATTATACCTTTCCTTTTCTGATGTTAGTGCTGATTCTCTTTCATTTGCTGCAGCCTGCACTACCACTAATGCATTTGCTTGTTGATTTTTTTCTTTGGTGAGCTCCTCTATTCTCAAATCTTTCTGTTGGTTTAATTGTTCATATTCTTCGTTGTTTTGCTCCAGTGCTGAGGTAATTCTTGCCAGGTTTTTCTTGGGAGGAATATACAATTTGCCTTAATGTATTTGAGTTATCTAATAATCTTATTGAGTAACATTAACACTACCTACCTCGGTTTCTTTACACATGTTTTCTGTATGTTGAAGTTTCAGAAGAAGAGAGTCCTGGTCACATTTTGAACTTTTGAGAAGTTCATTCTGTTTACCTGTAACAAAGTCATAGTTTGTAAATTGATTTTGTCTATGGTTCTCCAAACTAACATAATGCTGACTCTATGTATAGTTTACACTATATGTAGAGGGAAATCAAGGTTTTTTGACAGTCCAAAGGGTAACCACTACAGCATGTGACAATACAAAGGCAGAATGTATGGCTGAATCAATATAAACTGCATAAAGGCGTATGCAACAACCGATGCAGAAAACTGTACAAAAGCTAAAATAATGTATTTGATTAAAATCCAAGTGAAGTATGAACATGCTCATATGGTTTATATATATGGTTTGAAAAAGGTACAACCATAAAAGCATACCATTTTTGTCTTTAAGTTGTTTGCAACTCTCCTGGGTTTTGAGAAGGTTTACCAGCAGCTCCTCTACTTCATTTTCCTTCTCTTTCAGTTTTGTCTCAAGCATTTCAACCTAGATTAAGGGTTGGTCACACTGTCCTATCACTGAATCAACGTTTTCATTTTGAGCCTCCAATTAAATGTATTCTAACCTCATCATATTTGATGCTATATTCCTGTTCAACTTTATGTTTGAGCTCTTCAAATTGCAACAGGCTTTCTTTGACTGGAAACACAATAAATAATACATTTACAATTAATACTTTGAAGATCAACCGGAACACTGACATCACTTAATATCAGTTCACTTAATTGTATCTAATGATAATACAATAAAATAGTAGTAGATAGAGTAGAGTAGTGTTAGACCTTTCAATGCACATTTCATTTGAATGTATTCTAGATTATGTGTATATGACTGACAATCATGATCATTACACACCGTGCAGCATTTCATGTTGATACGCTTCTGCCTCGACACGAAGCTTCTCAAAGGCAGTGATCATCCCCTAAGTAAGAATTGTAGGAATACTTTGACTAAATATTAAAAGAATATTGTTGCCTGCTGATTGGCCCATATTCAGTTTTGTTTGAATGTTTTCTGAATACTACCTGAACACTTTCACTATTTTCCAAAAAGAGTTGGTGTGTTTCCTCTCTCTCCGACTCAACTGCAAAAAGTACAAAGTATGCATTCATGAAACATTAATTCATCTGAGAAATGTTGTTGCTTGCCATCTATGTAGTAAATTTACCCTTTACGTACATAAATGTATTTTCTCAGCTGAACGTTCAAATGTGTCTTTCAATAAATGACATAAATTCCTTGTTGCATTGTTCCTAGGTTAAAAAGTACAACTTGAATTAAATGTCGTTGATACAATTTTCAGAGAATAGAACAGCTTCTAAAACAAAGCACCCACTTGTTCCTCAAATCATCATTCTCATCTATATGTTCCTCCAGCTTCATACTTAGACCTTCATTTTCAAACTGCAAAAACATAAATGCATTTAGCTGTAAGTCTCAGGTATAGTGTGCTATTAGATTTTGCAGTGTATTTGTGGTGAGTCACACACCTGCAATTCTTGAATGGCTTTGCGTTGAGTTTCAATTACTCTTGTATTTTCTTGCAGTATGCGTTCCTTTTTCATATTCTCTGAGTCCATCTTGGCTTTCCAATACTTTATTTTGTCAACTTCATCGAACAGCATGGTATACAGTTGTCCACTATCATTCTGAGGAACATTCAGCAGAGATGCACTGATGTAAGTTTGCTGCAAAGTTGATACTTGGCACACATTTCTAGAAAGCTTACCTCATCGCTTTCTACTGAAGGTAAAACTCTTGACTTTAGGATATCTATAATACACATAATGAGCGACATTTATGGAATCTGATTCTTAAATTATTTGCCACGTATGATTATGAAATGTCTGCTTTTATTCATGTAGCCTACCTTGTCTGCCAGGTTTAGATGGAAGAACCATGTTTGCGTTAGACAAAGCTTTGTCAATACACGTATTATAACCCTGCACCCAAGAGGAGAATGCATGTTTATACATACAAATCGACTCGTCTTAAGCTCGAAGCCCCTGCTCCGCTCTGACAGGCAGTCAGTCGTAGGGTTAAGTGAATAGCCTGCTCAGCTCCGTAAGGGCTTGAAACGGATCTGAATCAGGTTGAACTGGTACCTGCTGCAGGCCAACTGAGTGCCTCACAACGCCGCAGTCGTCCACTATTTCCTGAGGCCGGACTGCCGATATTTGTCCTCGGTTCACCCTTGGAGGCACTAGCAGTTTAAAGTTGAATCCTCTGTCTTTATCCATCCCGGGGGGAACACGACCGAGAGGGGTTGCCTCTGGTTGCTACTGAAAATAGCACGTTAATGGCGACGAGAGAGGGTATTAGCTTAAATGAACTGATGTTCTTACGAAAGGTCAACAATTATCGGCTAAACTAATTATTAATGACTATCCTCCTTAGTATAAATATGGAAAATATGCAAAAACTGTAAAAGCTAACTGCATGACATGACTAAGCAAGAATAAAAAACACATAGGCTATACTAACGGGTTAACGGTTTTTATCCTGCATGCGCGTGAACTCGTTTCAAAGGTGCGTCAGCGTCTGCTTGTCGTTAACACAGGTCGCCTGTTTCATACACCCGGCTGCATATTTATCTGAATTCAATTCCCAGTAAATAGCATGAGATATATTGTGATTTTGTTCTGATATTGTAACTTTGTTCTTAATTACGTTTTCAGGAAATAAAGACTTTGTTATTGGATACATTCATTTATTTTGCATTAAAGGCATTTTGTTATTTAATGCACTGCACGGTCATCATTGCCATGCACTCCTGAATTAGAGGGCTAGACCATACAAAACACATCAGACAAATAGGCAAACATGTAGGCTATCTGGTGTGGCTGTGACAAACAGAGCAAGGCAGCATTAATTGCAAAAATAATTAACATGGAAGTGAGGCTTTGAGGTTTAGTAGGTTACCTTTAGTATTGAATATAAACCATAGAGTGTCAAACAGTACAGAAGTACAAATATAATTATATTAGAGATACAATTATTCTTGGTTGATATATGTGCAAAAAAAAAACAAAGATGGAAAAAGCATGTCTAGCTCAATATCAAAAGGATAAGTTAGACCGGATCTTCTGCCACCTTCGACGCTGCTTTGCTCTTATTGGGCTCATATCTCCTGCCCTCCACCTTAACCCTTCTCTCTTCCTCCTTCTTCTCTTTGTCCAGCAGACGATAGTTGATGCCCATGGCAAAGAAGAGGAACACACTGGAAACAATGAGGATAATACCGCATCCCTGGTAGGTGTACTTGTAATCATTGTAGATGTCTTTGAACCTCCCTGTGGAAATGTAAAAACATAATTTTCATTTCCTTTTCTATGCCGCTATTAAGGGGGACATTCTTGAGATCATTCTTCATTAAATCACGTGTGTAAGCAATGACTTATTGTAGATATCTGATTAGGAAATTGCAACAGGTATAGGTATATATTAAATCTAAGCAGAAAGATAAGGTTAGACCAGGGTAAAAGCAATGTATGATGGAACCTTTGCACAGGAAAATATATATATTTGCACAAATACTAGGCTACGTGTACACATAGGCTCACCATCTCCTTAACAATATTTATTTTTGTCATTATGTAATTTGCCATGAGTAAAATGTCTTCAGTTTACAGACACAAGGTCATAGTACTTACCTAGAAGAGGGGGCCCCAACAGCACAGGGCCACACTCCACAATGGTGACCAGCCCCACGGCACTGGAGAAGCGCTGGGCTCCAACGATATCCATCAAGGTCTCAAACAGCACAGAGCTCAACCACCCAAAGGCGAAGCCGAAGAAAATTGCATAAATGACAAAGCCTGTGTAGTCCATGGATATAGGCGCCATCACATGGCACACACCGTTGTACAAGACAGACGCAGCAAAGAAGTATTGTATTCTGGGTCGGATCCACTTGGTGTTGGCCACGATGCCCATGGAGGGCCGTGCAACCATATCTACAAAAGCGAGCACGGAAAGCAAAAAAGCTGCCTTCTCTTTGGGGATATCTCTACTCTTTCCGAAATTACTCAGGAAAACGAGTGGGGCGAATAGGCCAAAGAACATGATGAAGTTGCCCATGAGATACAGCAGGAAGCCGCGATGCTTGAACAAATTGAAGTCGATGAAGCTGTTGATGATTTGTGAGGCGGTCCTTCGCTCTGTGCTCCTCTCCACTGGTTTGGGTTTGGGCCCGATGGGTCGCATGAGAGAACCTGCAACACAGCAGTTGAGGAGAAGCCCCCCCAGGATCAGGAAGCTTCCTCTCCAGCCAAACTTGTCAAAGAACCAGGTGTTCACCGGTGCCAGGGTGGAGAGGAAGACAGGGCTGCCGGCCATGGCGATGCCATTGGCAATGGGCCTCTTCTTGAAGAAGTACTTTCCAATCATTGTTAGTGCTGGGTTGAGGTTGAAAGCTAATCCCAAGCCTAAAAATGAAAACAAGCAACCGCCACTGACAGTTAGCCCAAAGCATTCTTTGACACTCAACAGAGAATTTACATGAATATGACTTATAATGATGATAGGACTACTGAAGCAATACTGATGCAATTCTATTACAGAAAAAGTGGCAGTATTCCTTTAATACAACACTAGATGGCAGCAGCGTTACATGAAATAACGTTGTCAATGAAACAAAATATAAGTCACCTCCCACAACTCCAATGCAAAAGTAGAGCGCCTGAATCGAGTTGCAGAAAGAGGCAGCGATGAGGCCCGATCCAGACAAGCATCCCCCGAATATCATAACAGTGCGACTTCCGTATTTATTAACTAGGATGCTGCTGATTGGACCTGAAGATAAAGATGAAGATATGCACACACACACACACACACACACACACACACACACACACACACACACACACACACACACACACACACACACACACACAGATTAGAAGTCAAAAGCTTTACCTTTAACACACAGTTATATATTTTTCCAACAGAGGGCACTAATTCCCTAGCTCTTAGAGCAATGACTTCAAAACCAACTTTTGAAATCTCTTGTCAATGGCGCACTGCAGTAGGCCTCATACTTTTGAAAATCTATTTATATGTTAGGTTTCTTGAATAAATGGGAATAGTTTTATTCTGGTACATTTTACAGAGGAAGAGATTCAACTCGTATGACTAACTTCTGTTTGTAGCCTATTGCTGACCCACATGTCATGTTGTATCAAAATGGCTTTTAATGGAAACAGATATGTACATAAATTCATATGTGTTATCTTATCTGTTCTTTTTGATGTATAGGCCTACACCTTTAAAATGCAGCTGACTCTTCCAAAGGTAGAGAGATTGAACATGTGCGGCAACAGCAAATCGACTCTTTGCAATTCATGGCTAGAATGTGTCTTTAAGTACACAGAATCACAATAGTTTGTGGAAACACAAACTTAAATGGATGCAAGGAATCAGGTGCCAGAATGCCATTTCCCGACCATGGCTTATAATAACACAGCAAAATGAGAATGAGTATACGCATGAAAGATGCTTCCACCTTCCTGCCAAGTCCCTGTGCCTCCCAACGAGACTAAATAGAACCTGACAGCTTTTGTTTAGAGGTTGTCCAGACTCATTTGCGAGCGCAGAGCAAGACAAAGCAAGGCGTTTTTTTTTTTTTTTTGTAGGATTGTAACGAAGGTAGACTCTACAACACTAACAATGAGTTCTTTCCTGCCGCCTCGGAAAGCAGAGTGGCTAAGAATCATACAAAATAAAATGTTGGCGACCAGACCAATGTCGGACATTAGGAATGTAATGAATCTGAAATTGAAGGAGCGCAAGAGTGTGTAACAGCCGGTAATTCACAATCTTATCGTGAAAGTGTGTGTCATTGGAGAGTTATCGGAGCTGCAAGTGTGATGGGATGTTTGTTTACTTATTTGGCCAGTATTGCTCCACACTTCGGAAGGAAAGGTCAATGAGCTGGGCGCCTTGTCAGATGTGTTTATTGCATTAGAAATGAAAGAATACATTTATTCACCTTTAATTTGAATGCCCACATGCTGAGTGTGGTTCATTCTGGATTATAACCTTCAAACTATTTACTGTAGACTGGAATGAGACGCCAACAACACACACATTTTTTAACAAACCATTCTGGAAGAAAGTGTTTGTCCTTGTCGTGGTCATTGGGGTCTATCCTTGTCTTTTACAACTTACAGAACACAACAAAAGCTTATGTTACCATAAACTGACATGAATCGACAGAGATGGTATATTTGTTCTTGTTTTGCTAACTTTAATTTTTGGGGGTTTTAGACATGAAAGGGAAATAGTTTTCTAGAATACGTAAGTTGTGTCCTTGGAGACTAGACCCTTTTTTTAACTGTTTAACTTTTTTTCGTTCCTGACATATTTTAATTCATGCATGTAATTGACCTCGCAAAACACGGCAGAATGAACAGGCCATTATAAATATTTAAGGTTAAGTCATTGAATGTGACTATTTATTATTGGCTTTCAACACACATTTCATAATTTAATATTTAGCTGTCCATTAATGTTAATGAACACTCGTGTTTATTGTTGAATAACTAATGTTCCACCACGACTACAGTGAGCGCGCTGTGCTTTGGGGTATCTTGTTGTAGTCTTGCACTAATAAGTGACTCACGTAGGTCATGTGTGATGTGTGCTGATAGAAAAGGGAAGAGAGAGCTTACCTCCTCCATACATAACCGCCAGCATGATGGAGGAGATCCACGACACCTGGCTGCTGGTAACACTGAAGATGACCTCAATCTCTTTGAAGAAGACGGTGATGGACTTTGGAAAGGCGTAGGAGAAGCCGATGGAGATGAAGGCGCCCATCACCACCATCCATCCCCAGCCACCCTCCGGGGGCGTGTATCCTTGTGGACCGCCGACTGCAGGAGCCATTTCTGCTTAATAATATCCCAAGCTGCTGTCTGTGCAACGGGCCGTCGCCTGTTGGATGAAGGAACACAGCCAACAGGAACACCTCTGAATACCATCACAACGACCAAAAATGCTTCTGTGTTTCCATGTGTTGTTTTTGTTGTTGTTTATCTGTAGGCTCCAACGCTAGAAACATATGTGTCAGCATTAGATAAGAGAACATGAATATATACGCTACAGTGCCATCTGGATCTCACACAGCGTGTTTTATGCTTCTTCTTTTTTCATTTTTTTTTTGCGAAGATAAGGCTGGTGTACCGACAAGGCAAATGTATCACTGTCGCCACAGAGCAGAGCAATACCTGGGAGGGGAACCGCGGAGGAGGCGAGACGAGAAGTCACTGGAATAATGCCTGTTGGATGAAGTGTGAAGCTTACTGGAACAACCTCCATGACAGCGGATGTGTGCTCTTCAGCATTTGCAAACGTGCGTATGCATCAGCTCTGTGAACTCCCTGCAATTACTTTGATACTCGCACGGCCCGTTAACTATATGCCACAAAAGTTGTTGGGGATTTCTGTGTGACGACGTACAGCGTTCAGCGTACAGCTTATATGCTTAATGAGAACACGATGTTGGGAAGAATAAACAGTTAAAGATAACAGGCGTCTTCAAAGAGAAAGGTACAGACACAAGCATAGAGTCAAGGATTTCATCAGTGATCAGTTTGAAGCATGAATCGGGGAAAGTGTGAAAAAAGAGTGCAGCAGGAGCATTTTGAGAACCAGAAGACCACGCCCTCCATGATGAAGACCGTTACGCCATAAGAAAGACACAGAATACCTGCTAGACTGTCTGTAAAATAGCACCTTGAAACAATTATGCTTAGGCTATTGTGCGAAATCATTACATGCAAGAGAAAAAAACAATTATTTGTTTGTGAGTGTTTCACAATCTGCCTATGAAGTGGAAGAGTGAGGGTGGCGTTTATTTTTTTTATTACCAATTTCCTATTCCCATTTCCCCCCCCCCCCATCCATTCAACGTGCTTTCTATACCCGGGACTCTCACACGTCTCTCTGGTGGTGATGTATATGTACGGGATCCATCCGCAGAGTCAAATAGCTTTACGGTATCGTATTGTTTACACAGGGGAGGCAATGCAGACAGCACATCGATCAGCCTTGGAGAACACAACGGGAATGTGGGCTGCACTGCGAGACGGTCCTGGTTCTGGTTGGGGGGGGGGGGGGCAACGTGGTCTTTTGTGGCCCGGGTTGTTTTATTATTATTTATTTATCTCGCATTTTCATGCAAGGCAGACTTGATTTGGTTGACAAATTGGTCCAGTGGCGTGAAAAGTTATTGGATGAGCAAATTGTGTGCAATGAATGGTGAATATTTAATGCGAAGCAGAACTTTTGTTATTGAGCTGGGATTTGAGTGGCTACACTGCAGCCGTAAAAAAAAGTGTCTCTGTTGTCGTATATAAGCGTGTGGAACCGAGGGGAAACAAGGTTCTTTTTTACAAATTGAAATTGACACGGCCTTCCTGATCAAACCCTCCACATCAGCAGTGGTCGGCAACTTGTTGGGGTGGGCGATTGCAAATGGGTTATTTGCATCTGCTTTCACACACATCTTTTCAACCCCATGAAAGAAAACTTAAGAAATAAATCACATCTATAGCTTATAGCTAAGTGAGCGATCCCCCCAGTGACTCCTGATGCATGTCTGGCCACCCCCACGGAAAACAGAACACTTTCACCTGCATCATATCCATGAAAGGAGCATGTGAATAATAGCAGCACTGGGACAATGCTCACCTTTTTGCGATGCTCAAGGTGAGCGCGACCGCGATCGTCTTACAGGAGGGAAACACTGGTCTGTGTAGTGGTGGAAGAGGTCAGCTTAGAGACAGTCCTGCTCTGAAACACCAGAAGGAGCCAATCCATGCAAATTCACATTGGTTGAGCTCACCTTGCTTGATTTACTCATACCAGAACTGATCTAAAAGACAGACAAACATAATGTGCCTTCTAACATAGCATGTACATCTAAACCGTGCATTTCCCAGTCTATGAAGGAGTCTCGCCATGCCACGCCATACGCAGTCTCCATCCGTCTAGTGTTCTTACCTTGAAACCAGCTCTCATCAGCACCAGACAAGCCTGTCTGTCCGAGGGGAGGCCTCCCGCTACAAGGCAGGTGTCATCGTAGGGTCCGGCGGGGGCAATATGTGCGAAACAAACACTTCCTTCGTACGCGGCAGCACTGGATGGGATGGCATCCACCGTCACGGCAAGTTTCACAGGAGTGAAGTTTGAAGAGCTTCACACAGGCAAACACACACACACACACACACACAGTCAGCCACACGCGCGCGCGCACATACACAAACACACACACCAGGTTAGGAGTGCCGGAGTATGTATGTCACTGTGGTTCCCCCCCCGACTGTGTGGCGGGACCTCGCGCTGTGCTTTTTAAAAGGCGACCCCAACCACCCCCCCCCCCCCCCCCCCCCATCTACCCCCACACACATTCACACACACACACACACACACACACACACACACACACACACACACACGCAGCCCTTATCATGTGTGCACTCTCACTCACGCTGACACAAGTTGCTCTGTGCACTTTGGGGGGGGGGGGCGTAGAATGCAGCTCTGCGCGAGAAAAAAGAAAAGGATATCAAGTTGACGTCTGCGGCTTCAGAGATTAGACGCTTTGTGGAACACTGATTTCCTGCGTGTGTTGACACATCAATGCTGTTTTTTTATTGGGTCCTGGGAGTTATGGCCGTGTGATGAATTCCGGTCCACACACAGAGAACATCCATTGTTTACGTGGGGGAGGAGGGGGGCACCTGGGAGAGTGATTTCTGATGGCTGCAGGGGTCAGCCCTGGCCAGGGACTTCCTCAGTGCCCAGCGGGGTGCCATAACGGCCGGGCTGGAGGGCCCCGCGAGGCGCCTCCGACTCAACTCACTCTCCCTGAAAACCTGCTTTTTTGTTTCATGATCTTCCATATCGCTCATGTTTGCTTCAAATCTAATGAAGAGTTTTGTTTTGGATTTGCAGGGACTGCAGCCAACCTCGTCCCATGCCCCCCCACCACCCACCACCACCACCCCCCCCCCCCTGCAACGCAATGTCCTCAGGAGGGCTGGCATTTATTGCCGAGTGTATTGGGTACAGAAAGTAAATGGATTTGGGAAACACACACACACACTCTTGTTCATACACACATACACTTGTGAACGCAGACACACACAAATGAAACAGGCAGGCACCTACAAACACATATACACTCTCTCTCTCTCTCTCTCTCTCTCTCTCTCTCTCTCTCTCTCTCGCAAACACTCTCTCACACACACACACTCACATACACACTCACTCTTACACACAACCACACATTTGTGCACACACATACACACGCACACACACACACACAGACACAGACATGCACAAAGGCAACATGCAGGCACCATCACACTCTCGCGCTCATACACACACAATACAAAAGATCATAAGTGCACGCACACAGACACACACACGCACGCATACAATTTCCTTTTCACTGTAAAGATATGCGGGGGAACGGCGAAGGCTGACGCTGTGTCTCCCAAAGACCTCTGCGTGCGTCCATCTCTCATTCCCTCATTCTCTTTTTGGATGCAGAGTCAGGGTGAGCTGTCATCTCCACCATCCATCCAAATAGCAAACCATGCGCTGGGTTTTCACGTCAGATTAAAAAAAAAAACAGATCACCATGCAGATCAGCCGGCATTTCTCTGTTCTTTTTCGTTATATTCTGTCTTTAGCTTTGGAGTCTCACTACCCTGATTTGGCCTATCCCTTTGCCTCTCTCCCTCTGTTTAATGACATTTCCAACACACTGTTGGCTTACTCAAGGTGGAGAATCCTTGTGCTTATCAGCACCGTTCCTTTTGGAGGAAGTCAGACCACAACACACGCATGCTAACCGCAGCCGTGTTTGTGTGTTGCCTATGATTGGAATGTGTGATAAGCACAGGAGGGCTAATTGTTACTGCTCTATTGTGCCAGGTTTCAGCAAGTTTCCATAATGAAAGTATAAATTATTGTTGAATGATTGAATGGCTCGACTTGAGCTCTGAGACAGGGGTGGCCCCACGCTTGATAATTAATGCTGAATTCTGTACATTTTGTGCTTGGTGAAAAATAAAAAGAAGTGCAAATAAAATTAGTAAATTGAACATGTGTGAGAATGTATCAAATGTGCATTATTATGTAAATCAGACCAAATTAAATTAAGAAATGTTAACAAGGGTGCCCCCATGAGAGCGGCCCACTATACTTGGAACAAGAAGGGGGAGAAAAGCTCTTTTATAATTCCGGTTCCTTACAGTCTCCTGTTTAAAGTCACGCATGAGCAGAGATCAGAAACTTTATCTTAATAATGAAAAGGCGCACATGGCTGAGTCAGAGGGATTATGTGTGATTAGCTACGTGTGCCCATACTGCGATTCCTTCCTATAGCCACAATGAAAACCTCCACTATTGCCCATCAACTCAACTTAGTACCGTGTAGTTGCAGTTTTGTGAACGTTTTAGGTTGGTGTTAACTCAGACATAATCCTGTACTTCCTACGAAAGTAGGCAACCATCAATCCCAAGGATTTTGTTGGTAAAAGCCCAAGTTGATTTATGTACTATCTAGAAATTAAGAAAAAAAAAAGTCTTCAATAGTTATTGTTCATGATCATAATCATAGCTCCACCAATTTATAACGGGATTACTCGATGTACCTGAGAAAGTAATGAATTGCTGTTATTGAAGTTACAAAAAAATAACTCAATACTTGCCTGGTAACAACCTCCAAAGGAACAGTTTCCCTCTAGTGTCACGGTACATCTTCTTTAATCCTGCGTACATTCTTGCAGATTATTTTACAATTTACTCAGAAAGTAAGCTGAAACTACTGTAAAAGGAAGCCTTGTCTGTTTCCAATGTATTAGCCTGTGCTCACCTTATGGTAAGAATGTGGCATTACAAGGGGTATCCCTTGTAATACAAGATCCCATTGTATAGGCAATTAAGAAGAACTTGTAAGCTGAAACTGTAGAGTAAAAGGAAGCCTTGTTTGTTTCCAGGGTATTACCATGTTATGCCATATCCCCTGTAATAGAATATTCCATTGTCCATGCAATTAACACAGTCTTTTACCATGCATGTTGCAAGTAACATGTTACAATTTACTGCTAAAGGAAGCCTTGTTTGTTTGTTTGTTTGTTTGTTTGTTTGTTTGTTTGTTTGTTCGTAATAAGGCTCTTACCATATACCTTGTGACTGGTTTTTACTTTTCCAACAATGAAACAACATCTTTGACCATGTATGTCCTGCAACGTTACAAAGTAAGACATTCCTTTTTGGCAGGTGTTAATTGCACCCGGGTGTAGATAGCAATAATGGTATTTACACCCAGGGTTAATAGGCAATTTGGCTATTTACACCCAGGTGTCCATAATCACCAATACTATTTACACCCAGGTGTCCATAATCACCAATACTATTTACACCCAGGTGTCCATAATCACCAATACTATTTACACCCAGGTGTCCATAATCACCAGTACTATTTACACCCAGGTGTCCATAATCACCAGTACTATTTACACCCAGGTGTCCATAATCACCAATACTATTTGCACCCAGGTGTCCATAATCACCAATACTATTTACACCCATTCTACCACGACCAATGTGACTGACACACCAATGTGATTCACACTTTGTCAAACATTAAAGAGGCATTGTAAAATGCACAGATTTAAAATCTCACACTTGTGCTCTTCTGATGCTTATAAAGTGTAAGGGTTTGTTTACCAGCTGTACAGTAATTTAGTGTTTAACAGGTTAACAGCTGTATTGCCATGGGGGCTACTTACAAGGTATGAAAGTGATTTAATACAAATATTAGGCTAATGCGTGATCATGTGGTTGCCTGATCAAAGTCAAGTAAATTCCGAGGGTTGTTTTCTGTAGAGACGCCGACTATAGCTGTGCAGAGACATGAATTTCTCCCCATAACAAGTCATATAGCAATCACAATATCGAGGCTTGTTATTGTTGACATTACCTTTTCATGAGTTACAAAATGCTGAACTCATAAGCTGCTTGGCTTCCACCCATAGATGGTGCACGTTACAATAGAACCATTACAGCACCTAATTATTTTACCACAATTTCAATGCAAAATTTGCAGTGGAAATGTCTCTTTTATGATACACATCATTCTCGTTTACGGAGTCATGATCTGCTTATTTTAAGACATTTTCTACCTGACCATGTAGAAGCTTTCTACTCACTACCGCGTCTTTTGCTGTTGGCTGGTAGGTCTGTTACACCATGAGAAAAAAAAATTATCAACCAAACTATTATGTTAAAATCACTTTATTAAATTCAACCATGAAATTTGAACTTCACAAAACTATATTACATAACAACCGTCAATCTTAAAAATGCTTTTAAACAAAAGTTTGACTTGTGTACATCCACAAAAAGATCATACATTGCATTTTGATTGCAGTTTTGCTTTAACTGACCCTCGGTTCTATCACACTCTTCCATTGCCCCAATCAGCCGTTTCTTAATGTACTCCCTAAGACCTGCCATGTGCTCCTGCTGGATCACAGTTAGATCTTCCTCTCTGAGCAGGGCTTCTGCATAAAATAACACCTTTTTTTTTTTAAATTAATGAATAAATAATTTGATGGCCCACGTGTGTATTTGGAGATTTAAAACACACACACACACACACACACACACACACACACACACACACACACACACACACACACACACACACACACACCAAATCTATCACCATGTTTATGTTCTGCAAGATTAATGAATAATCTACTAATCTATATAGCCCATCCCTGGTCTTTACTTCCACAAAGACAGTACTTCCCATCAGGACGAATAGGCTGCAGCCTGACCCATCCGTCTGTCTGGTGACAGGGATCTTCTGTAAGGTCCATCCTTCAAGACACTCCCCGTTATGGACCCTCTCTCCTTCATACATTTTCTAAGGATTAAGAAAGAATACAATTGAATTCATATAAACAAATTAATTAATTAAATTAATAAAACAATGAGATGGTTCATTGACCCAATTTATCCCAACAGAGTTTGCAATAGTGTTGCCATTGGAGTCACTTCTCTCAGACCTCATGTACAACACGTTACAGCATGAGGCTCCAGAGGTACAAAGAGTTTTTTGGTAAATTGCCGATCATATGCCACATGAGGCCTGACGACACTGTTCCCTCATCAAAATGCACTCATCGCAAGGTAAGGCGCCATAAAAAGAGAAGGTTGAGGGGCAACTTGACTGAATGACTACCCAAGGTGGGCATTCGTGGCCTACCAGCCGATTCGATTCCTGCCTGCTCTGTCAAGGAAAAATGTGCGCAAGGAATGATTGTGCAGCAGCACTCACATACATCCACATGAGGTGCTCCTCAGCTCCCTAGGCACTGCTTTGGGTATGCAGGTGTGCCCCCGTGTGTGTGGACCCCTGACAGGGTCACTCCTCCAAATGTGTATGCGAGAAAATGTGTTCACCCGCTCCAATTGATAATACAGAACAACTTACGTGTTAGAACACCAACAACACTAACACTAACACTAACACCTGCAAAGTTAGCTAGCTTAAACCACATCTAACTACACGTAGCATTATCAAACTGTAAAATGAAGAAACAAACTATCGTACTCTAATACACAGAGATTAAAATAGCAATGTTAAACGTGTATGCCTACCTTGTATGGTTTATCCGCTCAGAGTGCCGGTTTGACTTTTGAATTTCCTCTGGCGCCATCCGTTCGTTCCACAAGCAACGAGATCGACGAGATCGTATGAGATCGACAGATTGAACAACCAATCAGTGAGCTGCATCCAGTTTGATGCGGCCGGAAGCGACACATGTCGTAATAATAATCTAATAAACTTTGGTTGCTTGGTAACTATAAACAAAAAGTTCTCGATTTTGTTATACTGCTAACTAACAAAGGATTTTAAGCGTTCACTGAACAAAGATTATGGAAATAAAACACCACTTTTTCATTTAAAAAAATCATCAGAACCTTTATTACCAAAACCCATAGACAGTAAAAGCCGAAACCTTTCTGAATTCTCCATATTCTCCCGATAGACGTACATGAATGCCCGCGCATGCGCATCGAAAAGGGTGTAAATAAATGAATAGCCTCCATTTCACTTACACGCAGGAGCAATTAGTCACTCCGTTCCCTTTTCCATGCAATACTTAGCTTGCGTTGACTTTATTGGGCTCAAACCAGTGTCACTTAAACCACATTGTACGACTGGAGCTTCACTCAGCCATCAGACTGGCAGGCAGCATCACTCCTTCAAGGTGTTTTTGTCATCATACTCTTAACTTAATTTGTGCAAGAAGGATGGAGGAATTGTTGTTGGCTTTTCCCTGCAGAGAAGACAACTAGCTGAATTACTGAATAGAATCAATCCAGAGTTCACCAGTATTATGGGTGCCAGAAATACCCCCAAACTGTCATCAAATACACGGTCTCACAATTCTCAGCGAGTACTCTTGTACTCGTTTTGTAGGTATGCACTTTTTGTTGTAAATAAATAGGCCTACATAAAAAGTCAAATAGTGTCCACCAATGTACACATATCGAATATGTATCATATAGGCCTACGGTCTATACACATTACCTTGCGAGGCAGATGGATTCACAAGATTACTTTTCCGCCAGAAACCATCTTTCCAGGCAGGTTTCAAGTAATGCGTGTGTGGCCGAACCGCTACCAGCGTCCTATGAGGAAGCACGTGATCTACAGGATGAAGTGACTGTGAGAGACGGGTGGTTCTTCCAAGCAGGTGTGGAATCCTTTTGGAAAGCGCCTGCCCCCATCCGAACGCTTTCCAAACACCACTCGGGTTACGTTGCACCCTCAAGCAGTGAGGGGTCACCTGCTGTCTACTGTTGACGATGGGAGTTGGTGTTGGGAACATTGGGAAACGTGAGACGTGTCCGGGCTAATTCCTTTGAAGATCGGCTGCTGTTTAGGGCAGGGTACTTTGTAATTCACCTATTGTGTAGCAATATGCATGAAACACTGTCCAACCAAGACGAATACTAAATCAAATCAGCCGTCAATGAGAATCAAAAAGGGGGAATACTAAAGGTTGCTTCCTTATAGCCTATAGGCCTATGTGCAGATTCAGTTTACTTTGCAAATTATAATGACTGACTTGTAAAAAGCTGCAGAACATACATGTTGTGTTTACAAAGTGTGTTTATTGTATGGAAATGGGAATAACCAATTACAAGGTAAAGAAAGGTAAGTGATATCTTATGTAACAAGAATATGGAAACAAACTTCCTTTTACAGTAGAGTTTCAGCTGATGAGTAAATTATATTATTATTATTTTTTATATCAGAACATACAGTACATGATTAAAGTTTGTGTGTACCACAGGGAAGAGAAAATAACAACTTACAAAGGGTATGATAAGAAGCTGGTAAAACCATGAAAACAAACTTTGCAGTACATTTTTAGCTTACTTTCACTTACATTTAGGGCATTTAGCAGACGCTTTTATCCAAAGCGACTTACAAAGAGTACATTTGTCATAAGAAGGTAAAACATTTGTTTTGCTGCTAATACAGTAAGAAGGTCACCAGCACAAGTTTCAAGAATTTCAATTACTAGGTTAACCATTGCCAATATAGAACATCTCCGACTAAGTGCCAAGTTACAAAGAGCGATTAAAGTGCCAAGACATACAACAAATAAGAGCATGAGGGTTTTTTTTTTTTTAAGAGGATGTTATGTTATGCAGAGTTCAGGTGAACTCTGCATAACAGGTGAACAAGTGGGTCTTGAGTCTCTTCCGGAAGATGTGGAGTGACTCTGCAGTCCTGACATTGGCAGGGAACTCGTTCTACCACTGCTATGCCAAAACGGAGAAGAGTTGTTATTTCGCCATCTGACCTCGTCCTTTTAGTGATGGAGGTACCAGTCGACCAGCTGAGGTAGTTGAGCGGAGTGCTTGAGCAGGGGCGTGGGGTTTCACTAACGCTTGGAGGTAGGTTGGGGCAGTTCCATTGACGGCTTTGTAGGCCTGTAGCATTGTCTAACCCTAACCCTAACCCCCCTCTTCCGTGACCTTATGGTCGTCGTGGGTCACGTGGGAGAACTTACTTACTGAGTAAATTGTAGAAACATTTGCAAGAACGTACTCAGTGTTAAACAAGATGTACATGTTCCTGTGGAGGTTGTTACCAGGTAAGTATTGATTCAATTTGAACAAAACCAATTGCATTGTTTTTTTAATCCAACAACCTTTTTAAATGGGTGAAGCCATGAACAATAAACTATTAAAAAAAACTATAAAAAGTTAATTATTAGAAAGTACTATTTAAATTTCTAGGTAGAACACCATTCATCTTTGGTTGTTACCAATATAAACCTTGGATAACCCCAGACATAACATTCCTCAGCAATTGTGTCCAACAAGAAATGGTCACAACTACATGGTACTTAGTTGATGGGTAATGGTTTTTTACTTAGTATTTCAGCTTTTCTCTAGTTTCTCTGTATTTACCTACGTATTTACCCAATGATAATTACCCAATAATATGGTCTAATTTACTGAGTAAATACTAAGTAATTAAGGGACTGTAAAGGGAAGGTTTATCGCACCATTAGCCCTGGAGTAATGATTGGCATAGCCTGCCTCAACACAATGAGTGCTGAACGAAGTAGCCTTTTCACGACATCAATTACCAGGGAAACTTGCCCTGCTATGCACATAAAAGTGTGAGATTTAGACCTTCTCAGGAAACATGTTTATGTGTTAATTATCATTTGATCCAGGGGCTTGAAACAAATCGGCCCCAATGCTAGGCTTATTACAAGTGCTATATTTGATTAATATAGCAGTAAGGCCAGAATTTTGCCCAGGGATGAATACACCAGCAGGCTATTGACACATTTCTACAGCTAAATGTTACTTTAATTAAAGTGGTTTATTTGTTTTTGGGGTGTATTTGTATGTAAATTATGATTTTAGTGCCACTAGAAAATCAAGCGGTGAAACGTGGAGTTGTACCAGATGACATGACAAATGTAGTTATTTCTTTTTCCATTTAGTTTTTTGCTTTGACATTTCTTGCCCAGAATCCCCCGTCTCACGGAGGTCAAATGTCACCAGTAATTATGCGTTATCAGCGGCAGGTGACGAAGGAGTGAGTGAAATTCTAAGCATCTTGGCTTCCTCTGTCCGCTCACCTCCACCTGACAGAGGCAGGTCACGGCTGTGGGGTTAACCAAGGTCAAGCCAAGGTCGCCATGTTGCCAGAGCCAATTAGCTTACATGCTGTATCACCTCTTGTTGAAAAACAAAACAAACAGCTCTAGAAGGCTTGCTAGAAATATACACTGTCCCTGCACACAAATACATAAGAACTGCTGTTTTTTGAATCTCACTCTCTCTCTCTCTCTCTCTCTCTCTCTCTCTCTCTTGTGTGAGAGAGAGAGAGAGAGAGAGACTCATTTCCTGGCAGACATACGTGTCTATTGTGCAAAGCCAAAAAGCAGCCCAACAGTAAGGCCAACATGGCTGTAGCCCACTGCCAATGTCTATCCTGCCGGGGAAGACATTGGATTTGGAGGGAATAAAACAAGCATTCAAACCAGCAACACACATGAATGCGGTGTGTTGTAGAAATTGCAAATGTCGAACAAAAGTTCAATATAATTTAACTGAAAATTGTAGCCTAAATGTAATCATTTAGGTTAAATTAAGTCGGCCTTCACACAATAAATATACAAGGGTGTCGAACCGTTTTCAAGTTTCGGCTGAACATGACCAAACTCTAGTATTTACCGTTATGGGTGTTTGTGTGTTACAAATGTAAAGCTTATTTTTCAGAAGATGCACCCATACGGAGGTGAATTGATATTTCCTGTTGTCACCGTGCTCACCCCTATTGTGTGTGTGTTTAGATTATGCTAGCTATTAATGGCAGCTAATTTTCTAGATAGCGGGCATTTTCTATTGAGACGTGTTCTGCGGTGTGTGGACACACGCGTGGTGGGCCCTGCATCCTAATGGGGGCAGGAACACTGCTCACTGTGTCTGAGTCATACCACCCCACCTCTTGTGTGTATGTCTACATGTGCATGTGTAAATAGAGTGTGAGTGTGTATGCTTGTGAGTGTGCTTGTGATCGTGTGTGTGTGTGTGTGTGTGTGTGTGTGTGAGCGCGCGCGCGCATGTGAACATCTGAGCGAGAAGCAGTATGAAGCTGCATACACTTGTCTGTATGAGTTCATGTGTGCGTCTGAACATGAAAGAGAGTGTGATGTGTGTGTGTGTGTGTGTGTGTGTGTGTGTGTTTGCGTGCTTTACAAAGGGGTAGGTCTAGTAAACAAAGCCAATGATTTATATTTTATGCAACAATTGAAATAATATTTGCAGGCTTCCAAAGTAAGCCTCAGTAGGTGAAATGTACACAATAAGATGCAAAGTTAATTGAGTTTGTTTACCTCAAACTGTGTGTGTGCATGTGAATTTGTGTGTGTGTGTGTGTGTGTGTGTGTGTGTGTGTGTGTGTGTGTGTGTGTGTGTGTGTGTGTGTGCAACTGCGCACGTGTCTGCATATGCAGTTTTCTGTGTGTGCCGATTCCACCTGTAAAATCAACATCTACCACACAGAGGAAGTATGGCAAAGGATTTCCACCATTACGGAGGGCCCATTCATGTGCAAGACACTTTAGTGGTTCAGGAAATAGCTTGAGCACTATGCAATGAATGTATGCAAGCAGCAGCCACAGATGACGTGGGTCAACGCCTTTGAGGCATTTGTGTGTGACCTTTGTGGGCGTCCCACCGTAGATGAGTCTTTTGAAATGGTTAAACAATGAAAAGGGATGTACATTTATACAGTAGTAATACATTAGGTTCATATGAAGTGGAACATATGGATCAATGGACATAGATTTGACATCTTGTAGAATGTGTTTGGGGTGGCTGTTGTTTCTTCCTGGGAAAACATGCAATACATAATAACATGCAATACATAATAACATACAATTCCTGGTTCATTAGGTTTTACGTGGGAAGCTATTAGCCGTTTTAGGTGCAGGGGCGGGAAGTCCTGATAGCAGGAGACGGGGATTTGAGGTGAAGCAGGCAATCCTGTGTCCCCCACGCCAACCAGCACACAGCACGGCTGACCTTGGGGGGCGTCGGGCGGAGGGGTAAAGTGATAAGGCAGGGTGAGGCGACGCAGTGGGGGCGGGGGTTATGAGTTAGGTTGTACCACCGGTAACAAGGGCCGGCAATACATCAGAGAGGCCATTTGGAGCGGTTTATCCCATGGGTGGGATGAGCCAGTGAAGCTGTGGTGGTGGAGGTGATGGAGGTGGTGGTGGTGGTGGTGAAGGTGGATGTGGTGTTGGTGGTGGTGGTAGTGGTGGAAGTGGTGGTGGCGGTGGTGGTGGTGGTGGTGAAGGTGGAGTTGGTGGTGGAGGTGGAGGTGGTGGTAGTGGAGGTGGTGGTGGTGGTGGTAGTGGTGGAAGTGGAGGTGGAGGTGGTGGTGGTGGTGGTGGTAGTGGTGGAGGTGGAGGTGATGGTGGAGGCGGAGGTGGTGCTGGTGGTGGTGGAGGTGGAAGTGGTGGTGAATGTGGAGGTGGTGGTGGTGGTGGAGGTGGTGCTGGTGGTGCAGGTGGTGGTGGGGTGTAAATTCCCGTCAACACGCCATCGATCATCTGTCAAGCTTGAGCGCACATTCATTGGGATGTAGGTCGGGACGGATTCTGCTCCTTTTTTAACGACGTAAGCTCCGTGATCACAGACCCTCCGACAAATCATTCGCCACGAAACACAGAAGCGCGGCGTAATCATCAGGATTTGTGATGATAGAAGAAGAAGAGCCAGATCAGCAGATTTAGAGCGCGCTCCCTGGGTCCACGTCGCAGGGTGCTTTAAGAGGGGGGGGGGGGGGGGACAATGGGACAGTGTTCCACTCAACGACTTTATGTATCAAGGGCATATAACAGCTGATTATCCATAGGTATGGATTACATAATGAGCATATGAGTGAATACTCTCATTGTGTGACCTAAGGCTTTAGATGTTATACTGCTGCTAGCCCGGCGTACGTCAAATGAAGTGCACTAAACCTGTCGCGGCGCGTGCCGTGTTAACACAGCGTCATTTCCGTGATGCCTTTACGCTGAGCCTGACCTTTCATACCGCCGCCTCTATTTCAAATCCCCGGGTCGCTCGCTCTATCATTCTCTCTCTGTCTCTCTGTCTCTCTCTCTCTCTCTCTCTGTCTCTGTCTCTCTCTCTCTCTTTATGCACCTCTGAGACTCCAGCCAGATGGCGGCTCTATTGAGGGACAGAGTCGGAGGGAGACGACATCAACTGTTCTGCGGTGGTGGCCATGAGAGGGTTTGGCTGGGCACCAAAGCTTTGGTTGTGGCTCTGGGATGGCAGCAGCAGCAGCAGCAGCAGCAGCAGCAGCAGCAGCAGCAGCAGCAGCAGCAGACGCCAGTATATTGGAATTCTCCCACATGGTCATGGTCCCTCTCCTGCTGGGCGGGTGGAGCTGGACGCTCTGATGCACTGTTCACGCTGGAAGTCTGACTACCGGCAAAAAGGTACCAGAGATATAATGGATAAGTTATGACAGCAGGTCCACATCAAAGGAAAGACAATCCCCCCCCCTACCCAAAAAAAAAAGGTTCTGAATGGAAGCTAATTCCAAATATTGGCAAATGTATAATTGAACTGAGCCATCTAGTGGATGGATTTGTTATTGCACCACGTTGATATTCAATCAAGGGATTAATCACATTCATGAGTCACATTCTTAATACAGCAGAGGAGAGTTAGCTATTAAATGGTGCTTTCAAACTCTCTTTTTTCCCATTAATGCACCTGATATAATTTATATCCCTCCACTGTTATAATTGTGTGGGTCAGCGGCCCGAGCAGAGTCTAACCAGTGCTTTTACAGAATCCATCACAGTCTTTTACAGTGTTACAGCCTCTCCCATATAGCATGCTCAAAGACATTCATTCATCATCTCATTCTACCACCATAACGCCTTGTCAGCGTGAGGATGAGAGAATAGACACAGGCCTAATGTCCAATAAAAACACAACAGAGCATAATATCTGCCAGAATTGGTCGGCTGAGCGCGGAACGTTCCGCCGTGGAGATCATGGGAGAATCGGGCTCTGCGCTGTGATTCAGGAGCCGGCCAATTCCCTATTGATAGTCTACAGGATTTCCTCTGTGTGTCATCATAAAACCCATGTACCACGCGAGTCCACAATGCACTCTTCTTTTTTTTGCATCTTATCTGCGCCTCGACTCATTTTCCGCTTGAGGAAGTCTGGAAAATTGACTTAGAATTGCTCCATGCAAATAGTTTGTACTTTGCATTTACACGGGTAGACACAGGGAGGCGGAGTGTGGCAGCAGGTATGCGCATGATTCTCGACGAGGGTTTTTCCAACCCGCAACATTCGGAAATATACGATGAGCTTGCTATGCAGCGCGGTAAAGCAGAGATCAGCATTCACTACCATCCTTATTAGGGACTTTGGAGAGGAAGAGGCCTTGCGGCAATTATATGTGATCTACATGCATTCATGTACGGCTGAGCTTTAGTGCAGTGGCTAAGCTCCTTTTGAAGATGCGAATCAAACACACACATATACATACACACAGACACACAGACACAGATACAGACACACACACACACACGCACACGTACACGCACACACACACACACACACACACACACACACACACACACACACACACACACACACACACACACACACACACACATTTATACTCTATTCATTCAGGAAAACTTCAATTGTAGAGATCCCATTATATATCTAATACACAATTTGTCTTCAATATATAGCCTATCCTTTTGATTTCATATTCCATTCATTTACATAGGAAATTGATGGAATGCATTCAGACCGACTCAGGCGGCAGTAACACGGTCTCCAATCCTACTTTAGCAAGGTCTTCATCACATGAAGTACTCGAAGCCTCAAAACACAGCTCCTCTTCCCTTCTGTGAAGTTTCTTCTACTCTTTCAGAAGGATAGTTACAATCTTACAGGGGAACACAAAAAAACATGGCCAGTGCCGAGTGCTGAGGAGGTGGAGACAGCTGTAGCGCAACACCATTTGCATTTCTTACATCTGTTTCTGTGACAGTTACATGTAATCGCTTTCCTCTCCCCCCCTCGTTTTCTCCTTGAGTGGTAATGTTGCTGTGCCACTCCGAGTCTTTGTCAGGCTCCCAGACTTTATGTAGGTCCAGATTGTCTGCAAAGCTCTTAATGAATTATTAATTAGTGGCTCCGCACAGTTAGGGCGTAATTTACCTCTCTGCATTTCACACTGTATTTTATTCAGCTCAGGGGGTGGCTGACCAGCCAACTTTGAGGCCATGCAATATTCATCAGAAGAAGGGGGGAAAAAAATGACGAAGCACACCGCCTGAGGATTTGTATGAAAAGAAACCAACAATGGAATCTACAAATCTTCTCCCAGCCATTCCCATTAAAGCTAGCCAGTAAGCTGTTTATTTCAGAGGCATTTTCGGTCAGATACGTTGAAATTCTCTCTACATCCTGACAGCAATCAAGTAATCCAATAATCTCAAAAAGATTAAAAAAAAAAAAAAAAAAACATCTGGTCTCTGCAATTGTTGCAGGCCAGTTTATAAGCATAAGTCATATAGCCTATACACACACATACACACACACACACACACACACACACACACACCTGTGTATGGTGGATTTGTTGGTAACCTTTTCTTCCAGGAGGCCATGTGCATTGTCAGAACCTGCACTCCTGGGGAGGATCAGTGTGTAGGTCATGCGTGGATGTCATGAGGAACAGTGCTGCCCTCTTGCCCCTCCCCCCCCCCCCCCCCCCCCCCCCCCGGGTTACAAAAAGCAGGTGCTGTTGAGTGCTGCTCCCGATGCCGACGACCCCGTCTGCGATACGCGCCCTCTGCTAGTCCTGAAGTAGGGCGAGAGGCACAGCAGCCGTACAGCTCGCCATTATAGTCGCTGGAGATACAGCTGGACCTTGTACAACCGCGTGCGACTTGTGCATTCGCGTCTTGCAACTGTATTTAATATTTCGCTTATATATTACTGTGACTGCATATATATATATATCCATCCATCTGCTATGAAAAATGTGTATGGAAACTCAAAAAAAAATTTTACAAAAACAAATAAACAAAATTACAAAAGTAAAAAAATAAATTACAAAAGTACCACTAGGCCAATTTGATGTGATCACTAGCTGTTTTTTTTTCAAAATCCAGTATGAGTATGAATATTTAAATAACTGCATTTATAAACCATGCGTAATCTATTGCATTGTTAAATGACTATAACTACAAAAAAAATATATAATTAATGTTAATTGACCTTCCTCCTGACGCCAATGAGGGTAAAGTGCAGTTAGCAGGAAGCCCCCCGCCCCCCCAGTACCTTGACCTTGAGCTTGACCTGTGCACGGTGGGGTGGTGGTGGTGGTGAGGGGGTGTGGGTGAGGGGGTGCAACACCACCTCAACGCTGAAAACATCTGTATGCAGGCGGCGGACGCGGAGCCGGGGACGCGACTGGATGAAATATTTATTTGATTCCCGTCGTCTGACGAGACAACATGACCGGCGGCCTCACTCCTCCAGCGTCGGAGGGCCGCCCAGAGCCGAGACGAGGGGGAAACTCACCTGACATCGTTTTCTGCTTGTTTCAGTCAGCGCCCGCGTGCAGCGTCAGGGAGGCAGCCGAGCCGCTCCGCTACAGCGCAGCTAAACGCCAGGGTTAGCGGCTCACCGCCTCTCCACTGAAGGGAAGACAAGAAAAAACACATCCAGGCTCCGGCTGCCCTTGAAAGAGACTCACCTGAGAGTAAGGGAGGGGAAAATAACAGTACACATAAATATGGAGAACGCTGGCCATGAATATTTAATTTGCTGGCAGTGCAGCAGCAAGCCAGCGCAAGATAAAAATAATGCATCCTTCCAAGTCAGGACCTGTTTATGAAGTTGAGCTAAAAGCTATTCTGTGTTATCAGATTTATCCACGGAGCCCTTCGTTGCCTTTGAACCTCAGCCATGCTTTATTCAGGCATCGGCGTCAAGGCGTTCTGCTGGATATTCTGCGGGATGAGCGCACGTCTTCTGCTCCGCTCGGCTCCCGTTGTTTACAACCCGTCAGTTTCAGACGTGGCAAAGCGGGCACCCAGGAGCTGAGTCTGACTGAACCGCAAACGCCAACAACTAGGGATGCACCGATACCGATACCAGTATCGGGTATCTGGCCGATACTTCATTAAAATACTCGTACTCTTATTCGTTTCTTAATTGCCGATACCACGCACCGGCCGTATGCAGAGATGAGTTGTCCTACCTAACTAACTCGGGGGAGATAATGAATGAGCAGAAACTCAGAGATTCTGCCAAAGGCTTGTGTGTGTGAAAGTTCGCTGCGAAAAGACGAAACAGTAGGCTAAGTCATGTCGGCGATTTGGGCATATTTTAAGATAAAGTGTCATCCGGCAGACTGTAAGATCTGTAATGCTACGGTGTCGAGAGGCAGAAAGGAAAGTACTTCCTTTAATACAAGCAATCTGATAAAACATCTTAAGACGCACCATAGTGCTTAGTACACAGAGTTCACTAATGCTAGCGGCGTAAGACCGAAGCAGCCAACCTTATGACGTCTTGCAAAAGCGAGAGAAAATGTCCAAAGACAACTCACGGGCAATACAAATACCAGAGGCACTAACTCACTTCATGGCGCTCGATGACCAGCCACTTTCAGTTGTTGATAATGTCGGATTTCGCCGTCTTCTAAAAGTGCTAGAGCCCATATATGAGGTTCCCAGTCACCTCTACATCACCGATGTGATGTTGCCAAAGGTGTATGATAAAGTGAAAGATCACGTTGACGTTATTTGACAACATAGTTCGTTGATTTGTTTAGCCTTTCTGAAGAAACATGGGAATAGTGCCACATGGTTTGTGTACTTGAAAGAAGGATACTTTTGATAACTGAAACGTGATAATGTGCTTATTAAGCAATAGTTCTGATCACTTTTTGTGATTATTATTTTTGTTGTTATTCGCTTTATCTGGTTATATTTACATTTTGTCTAATGTGATGGCATTTTGTCTTTGAAGGCTTTTTTGTTAAAACCAGAAAGCTCTGTTTAGTTTTGGCTTGGAATAGCCTGTTCATTTGGTATAGCCTTACTAAAGGCTTGACATAATCTTCAGAGGAGAAAATACAATCTGCTTTCAAATGAATTGCACTTCTTTCATAGAGATCAAATCTAGAAAGTATTGGTATCGGTACTCGGTATCGGCAAGTACACAAATAAAGGTATCGGTACCGTATCAGTTTGTAAAAAAAGTGGTATCGGTGCATTCCTACCAACAACGATCCCGGTGTCTTTGTTTGATTTGTTCCGTTTCTTACGGTGTCACGTGGGAAAGGAGGAAAGAAAGAGTGAAAGCCGAAGAAGAAAACACATTCAACATGATACCACGTAATGATCTGGAACACAAGTTTATTCGGACCTGACTCTTTGCTTTATGAGGTCTCAGTGTCGCAGTGAGATTCCTCACACAACAAGTAAATAAGTCTATGTGAAGCACCACTAATTTGTGGTGGTTAAATTAAACAAAAGAGGCACTAATTGTGATGCCATTTGCATTTCAACTACAAATACCGACAATTGATATATTTTGGAGGGGGGATTTACTGGGTTTGCCCCAGAACGGGGGTTGGTTGCTGGTGGTTAATCTTTTTCCTCTATGCCAAGGCATGCAATCAGGCATGCTTTGAGGGAACCACGCTTGGCATGAATACACAAGTGGAATAACACAGGGAGAGAGAAAAGTATCACATTTCTATTGTGTTTGAATGCAGGAAGAATTCCAAGGAGCGTGAGAGAGTGTGTGTGGATGATGGCAGGTTTAAGCAGCCTCACCTGGCCAGAGTCACACTGATTGGACTCTGGGGCCGGGCTGAGGCTGCACACCTGTTGCACGTTGAGCGATCAATGAGCACCAGGTTAAAACCAGCCATCACCACACACACACACACACACACAGGGAGCTCCTCTTGCATGGCAACATGTAGCACCAGCTCATGTATTGTCACTGTCCTTGGTGTGGAGGAGCCCAGTGAAAGTCAGCCCGGTGGAGTGTAGCCTTGTACATCAGTCCAGTAGCTCCCTGATGATACAACTACCAGCGATATTTACGTATTTACAGCGTTACTGAACCAGTCAAACAATCTGAAATTGTATTTTGGGTCTTTGGGTATTTTACTACAGTTTCCTAATGTAGCAGGTCTAAATTCTGAACGTGTAGCTTTATTGGGAGTGTGGGGACTTCCGCACTGTGGGGATACATTGAGGATGAGCTCATGCCAGGCCCTGCACTAAAGCAAGAGAGGGACAAATGCTAGCTTGTCTGAGGTGTACTATCACGTTTGTCTTTTCCTATTACAGGAAAATAGCTTCACACTCACATGTTGTCATCGACACAAACACCTGCATAATGAAGTGTTCGTAATCTATTATTGACATTGAAATTGGTAGATGCAAATTGAAAATGGGAATTGTATGAAAATCCGTCCAGTGCTTGTATTCCTCCAGCAAGTTCTGCACCTGCCCCCCCCCCCCCCCCGGAAGGCTTCTGCTGTTCTCCCCAAAAGCTCCACCACCCTTGGTTGAATATTTGCCGTAGCATTTCATAGGCTATGGACCTCTAGGGGGTGGGTGCTGGAGGGTAGCATAGAGTTTATGGAGCTAAATTCCACCACCACAACTCAAAGCAAATGTAATTGTATGACAGAAATCACAGGGTGTGTTCATGAATGTTATAATTGTGCCGGTGTTGTAAGGTGAATGTGCAGAAAACAACTTTACTTTTTTAGTGCTTACTTTTATTTCCCACTTTATAGTAACTTCTAGATACTATGACTGAATAATGGCTGAATCAATGTGGTTATACTTTTATATACTTGTACTTAGTTGTGGAATTAAAACAAAAAAAGTATTTTCCCTTCACATAGGTAAACGTGAATTAATCTAAATTAATAATGCATTTGATTACAGAAGTTTGAATGTTTCTGCAATTGTTAAATGTAAATTAAGTTAAGTCCGATAGATCGATCTATCTGCCCTGGTTCGACACAGCAAGCAACATAGTCCAGTTTAGAACAATTGCAACATGATTTGGTGAGATGGACATTTTTTATGGCAGTGATGTTCAATAGAAATGTCATAATGTTGAATTATGCATTAGGATCATAATTATGTTTTGCCTCCCCTTCTTGTCTTCTTTGAGCAGAAAGCTAAAGCCTGATGCTGTTCATGGCTGTATTTCTTCTATATACAAGCAGTTTGGGGAAAAGAACAGTATAACCTTGAAAATTATATCACATTGTCAATAGGACAATGTGCATTTTTTACAATTGTGAAGCTTTTCTACTTACTTAATGGAATATCCTTGAAAAAGTGAAGGATAGTTCTATCATTATAGTTTTACCGCCTCTTTTATAGAGTCAATCTGAGAGCGGAATCGGGGGAAGGGGAGGTGGTGGTGGGGGTGGTGGTGGTGGTGGTAGGGGTGAACATTTTTAGCTTAATGTCTCCAAATTTACTTTGCAACATAAAGCCACCAGATGCTGGCGGAGAGTGAAACGATGGGTAGAATTCATAATGAGGTGATGATGGCGGTGGCGTCCCAACATGTTATTACCTGATGATGTGTGAGGGTGAGTTAATAGTGCTGCTGACGCTGAGGATTTGACACAAAACTTCTGTCATTAGACAACCCCCCCCCCCGCCCCCCCAACACACACACACACACACACACACACACACACACACACACACACACACACACACACACACACACACACACACACACACACACACACTCAAAGGCAATCAAGGGGTGATGAGGGGGGGTGAGGGCGTTTTGGAAGAGTGACTGGGTCTGTACAGTGGGGGGGATGGGGGAATGAAGGCAGGATTTGATATTGATCCCATGACGGTAGCAGTGTTGAGCAGGGCCGAGCCGCTGTGCTGTTGCGGTTTATTTCATTGAGGATAGGTAGGAACGCACTCTCGGGCTGTAAAAACCACCAGCGAGCCCATTCAAGGACAATTGCATGTAGACGCTACACCCCTCTCACATATATATTGGAAAATAACATGACATCGTGTTCCTGTTGGAGCCGTTAACTGAAAACCTTTTGTGAAACGTAACGTTGCAATCAGGGTGAAAAAAGATAAATGATTGAAACTCAAATCAAAAGGGCCTTTTTTTTTTGGTGCAATTTTTATGGCTTGGCTCCATGGAGGAGACTCTCATTCATAGAGGTTTGAGAAGTACCACACTTTTATTCCCCTTAGAGGCCTTGTTAATGGAATCCTTCTATATTTGTTTAGCCATTTAGGAAACATTTCGCACCAAAGTGAGCCCATTATTATGGAACAAGTGGTGATTAGGCATCTTGTTCAACGCTGATTACAGGTACGCAGCCCAGGACGTTTAGGCCAGGAGTCAAACACACCGCGGCAATACTGCAGTAACAACGTTTTAATCCTCTTTAAAGTGTGAGGATGATGAACTAAAACCCATCATGAAGGTATACAGATATACTGTTCCATTATTCATTTGATACACCAGTCGGCATCTTAGACACCGTTTTAGCGGGGCAATAAATGAGACACTTATGATAAATTGTTTTTCCAATTTAAAAGTGCTCTGTCTTGCCAGGCAGAGATTTGTACTCGTAAATAAATACGGAATAATGACACTCACAAGGTTGTGTGTGAATATGTTAAACTGTTTTCAGTTTTTTATCTGCGTAATTGAACCTAAAATGCGTAACGTCTGCACCGTCACGGGAGACTAGAACAACCAAAGCGCGGGCTTGTATCTACAGTCAGCATACCTTATTCCTCCATTAGGAGAATCAATTAAGTAATTGTGGATATAAACATGCAATATAGATTTAGTCCAAATCAATTTGGGTGCTGGAGATATCGCGTCACTGTCCCTGGACAATAACAACAGATGATAATGACAAGTGAATGATAAGTGAATTCAGATCGTAAACAGAACAGAGCCGGTCCAACGTGGAAGAATTGTGTTCAAATGACTCGCGATCAAGTTGTTTGAACTCATCCCCTGTCACAGCAGTAACCATGGCAACTATGAAAGAAAACAAACAGGTATCCGGTGGTGAATTAGGTTGCATGACCAAACCTAAACACTGGGACATGGAGGCAGACTAAGACTTTAGACTCAGAACCAAAGCAGCATGACATCAACCTTGAGCGGTAAGACAAGGGGTGGAGGTGGTGACGGCGGTGCTGATGATGATGAGGATGATGTCTATGAAGCACCGCGAATGAAGCAAACCAATGCACATGATTGCACACATACAACAACCACCAGCACTACTTCCACAACATGTGTGAGAGTTTCTTTAGTTAAAAGGAAAAATAAAGTACTCTCATCCTCAATACCAACGATTAAATAACCAATGTCAACAATCCAGAAGAAGAAGCCAAAGGGTGAAACAACTTTCTAAACTTCAGTAAATCTTGACCTGGCGTGTAATCATTGCTGGCTGCTCAGTCAAGACAAGAGTTAGGTTGCGGGGGACACCGGGGACTTATCAAGGAGGTCTTTCATGGCCTGTCACACATACAAGCCTCTTTAAAGGGACCTGTGTGACTGAGATACACACACAACAAGCCAGCCTGCTACAAACGGCCAGCTCTGGTCAGCTTATAAGACATGTTGGCAACAGATAGAGATTGATGATAGCATCCAATGCAATTTACTCTGAGTCCAGGCTTGCTGGTTTGTTGGTTTGCGTTCTGTTAACGCTAAAAAGTAGAGGTCGCAAAAAAAAGCAGAAAATCATGGCGTCAGTTGGACTGGAAATGCAGGCATGCACAGCGTCCACGGTGGACTGATTGTCTGCTATCTATGCATGCAGATTGCTGGGAAAATTCATGGGGATTTGATATGTGATGGGCATGTTCCGGACTCCTGGCCGCAACAAGATTCAGAGCATAAAAAATATGGAACGATGCATCCACCGATGAAATAAACAAATATCACGCCCCCCCTTTAATCCTTTAACCGATGGCACAGTCTATCGATTAATTTGACTTCTGAAAAAGAAATAATTGGACGGCTGAATGTAGTGGATGGGAATCATTAAAATATAAAAAAATGACCTATGCTAAGTAGAACATACAGGGCAACTTATCAGGTAGTCTCCTGATAGCCGCGTGAGATGGATCGGGTGTCATCTACCGCACAGACTCTGCTCTTAATTGGTCGCCATAATTACGGCCAGAAGATGCATTAGTGATTGTTCTGATGCTAAGGTGTATTCAAATGAGTCTGAGAAATTCCCACTCGCCGTTCCTGCCACACTGCATGCCTATAAAATACATTTTTCATTTATATAGATATAGATAAATATATAGCTGTATACATATATTAACATATGTTTCACTTGCACATGGTTGTATCTTCTAAAGATGGTTGTTGAGGCTCATATACAGGTAATCAGAGGGTGTATGTTGAGTGCATCATTTGGACTACCCCAGTAACCTGAATCATTCTTGATAGTATTTGGGTTTTCACTAAATGTCTATTGAACATCTACAGAGGATGACATGTCTCATTTGTGTCTGGTGAGATTTGGTAAGTGCTGACAAAATTAATGTCCACATATTTTTCAGTAGCTTCCCCTGATTTTGAGTTGCATATCAATAATATCAATCCATAATATTTCAAATGACTGTCACTGTTAAGTATTCAAATATTCCCACATAATTATCAACATGAAAGCTGGTACTCAACAGCATGTAGATTTACAAGTCAACTTAAACACCCTAAAGAATACATGGAGCCTCACACAAGGGCTCCAGACACAACACATTGAACGCAGGGCAGACGAAAAACGCCACCATAGGCTTGCATCATGAAGAATCTACAATGTTGCACATAAAGGTTGCCAGAAAAGAAGATCTACTTTATATTGAACTTTTCTGCAAATCATATTTTGATGTCAATTAGTCTCCACATGAAAGAGTACAGCACAGAACAAACAAATAGTGACCGTAGCCAACCAACAACAAAACAAACCAAACCAATGAAGGACCAAAACCTAAATACCTAAATCCCCCCCCCCCCCTCCCCATACACACGCACACAAGCACACAAACACACACACGCACGCACACATACACACGCACGCACACACACACACACACACACACACAAACGCAAGCACGCACGCACACACACACACACACACACACACACACACACACACACACACACACACACACACACACACACACACACACACACACACACACACACACACAGTAGTCATGCATACAATACATACAATAAAGGGAGTCTGACTGGTTCTATATAGATAATACATTTTTTCCAGGGGAAAAAGATTTGTGTTTAATTTCCTTGATAATCCTCCCAAGAAACCCTTCCTTATGTCTCCTGCCAACCTGTAAATCCACTCAGTGGAGCTGAGCTGCCTCTCAAGAGCCAATCTGCATGCAAACACCATGCCCTGTGTGTCTGACATGTGCTTTCAATGTTTTGTGTGAGGAGGCCTGTTTGAGGTGTATTCTTGAGTGGGATTAACTTGACTTGTATATGACAAGCTCTCGAGTCATGTGATGGTTACTAGATCTAGTTACCAGACACTAGTTACTTTTATTGTTATACTACTCAAAAACAGGTGAAACTATTGAAATAGATTCGAACTTCAGTTGATAGCACTCACTAAATCTCACCTCATGTAAGATAATATTCAGGTGAAACATGAAGATGGATATTTGTTATTCACCTGCCATGTTGATTGAAATTCAGTTAATAGTCAGCTTACACTACATTTCATTTATGTGGATATGTTCTTAATCACCTTATTGACCTGAACCTTATTGTAAGATTTACACAATTATGACATGGCAAGTGAGGCAATGTTTATACTCAACTGTGGACTGTCCAGATTATGGGTTACCCGGAGAGGTAGACCACCTTGGAAAATTACAAAACTCCTCATACCAGACATTGCGACACACAGCTTTCAGTGAGCCAAAAGGAATTGAATAAATCTGTAGCTATCCAAGGCTACATACTTTAAGTGCAGGTCCATGAAAGCGTACAATGCTGAACAGGACTTTTTCTCATTAAGGTTCAACACAAAGCGACTCACATTGCTCTATTGGATAAATATTCAGTTTTCATAAAAATAAAAAAAAAACCTCCTGGAATGAATATGTGCACACGCACCTGCAAACGGGCTGCAGCTTCACCTACTCTGTGGCCCCAACGATCACAGATCTCTCGTGATACACGCCATTTGTGAGCATAACTCAAGCAAGAGCTGTTTGCCCCAGAGTTTGAGAGATCCACCCGGAAGCTTGATTTGACAGAGAGGTAAAGGGGCTGTTACTGAACAATCAGTGTCTGTTGAATGACAAGAAATAGACTTAACATTATTTCAGCTGCTCCCTGCAGACCGTCTGGGTTAGCATCTGTGTGAGCCAAAGATGGGAACAGAGGGCTGTTGGGAAATCTGACTTTAAACACCTCAGCACCCCAGAGATCCCGAAAAAGATTTTTGATAGAATTGATTGATTTATCATGTCTCACCCTTTCCCTGTGTCAGCGTGGATGTACATGCTTGTGTTGGTGTGTGTGTATGAATGTATGTGTCCATGTGTGTGTCTGCACAGAACGTGTGTGGCCTGAAGAGAGAAACACCTTGAAACAGCAGAGCCAGGGTAAAGGAAGTGAAAGGAAGCATAAGAAGCCACTTCCAAAATAGTCTTTTAACGTGTGGAGTACTGCATTTTGGTGACTACGATGGAATCCCATTAATTTTGGGCCCATTAATACAACTCAACTTCTTGTTTCTGAGTGTGAAAGTGATTTACACTGACCTGTCGCTAAGTGGGTTACTGTACTGGCTGATTGCCGCTGTAATTGGCAATTAGCATGACTCACAGACTATCGAGGAACCCAGGTAGCTCATTTCCCCTCTCCACAGGTTCTCACTATGGGAGAACCATCTCATGTGCAACGCCAACAGATCAATGCTATAACTCGGTCTTAATGTAGGAGCTCTTGTTTCTGCCTTTTTTCCCCGATAATTTAATTTTGCTCAAATAAAACATAGTGACTTGTGATTTAAGAGCCACGGCATGGCTGTTTAGTCATTACTTTTTCTTCTTGTGCGGGGAGTGCGGGGGGGATGCAATTCTCATCACAAAAAGGTTAGCAAAATCGTTTTCCTTTGGGCAGTGGGCTCATTTTTCTTCATCCTTGTCACTCGAAGTGGACTGCTGGGGAGCCATGAAACACTTTGGGGACACCATCATAATGGGGGAGACAAACAGCCCTCTTGGCCTTTCACCCTGTGATTTCATAAAGCAGCCAAAGCCAAAGCCACTAAACCGTGGTGGGGGGCCCGGTGTGTAGGGTTAAGGTGTTGGGCTAAGCACCTTTGTTTACTTAAATCAAAATCCAATACCCTAGCCTGGCAGTTTCTTTCCTCCATCCCTTGAGCTGCTCCTGCTTTGAAAGGATTCAAGGGCGGCACGGCGACAGCACGCGTGTGACCTTGACTTGGGGGCGGGGGGGGGTGGTTGTTAACCTCATGGGAGGTGAGTTATGGTTCAGCCGGACGGACGCGGACATGGGGGTTTCCTGTAGATGTACTGCTGATATACATGACTAAAGTGGCGAACTGGGCCCAGTCCTGGTGCTATGGGAGACGGGGTACAAGCTGAAACAGAAATGGTGTTTTGCTCAACGCTCAGCCTTCGCCGCCCTCCGAAATCATGTTTTGTTGTGTTGCCACATTTTTGCTTATGCGATGTTGTGCAAGCTGTGACACCCAGCGTCATCTCTGAAGAGAATAAAATGACTTAAAAATCCAAATTAATTTTGTATAACGTGATGTTAACGACTTTTTAATCAATCAAGATTAGCACAAATCGTGGGATTGAGAAATGATCTTGGATCCCGATTAACAGTAGTTAGTAGTAGTAGTTAGTAGTAGTAGTAGTGATTAACAGTAGTTAATAGTAGTAGTAGTGATTAACAGTAGTTAGTAGTAGTAGCAGTGATTAACAGTAGTTAGTAGTAGTAGTAGTGATTAACAGTAGTTAGTAGTAGTAGTAGTGATTAACAGTAGTTAGTAGTAGTAGCAGTGATTAACAGTAGTTAGTAGTAGTAGTAGTGATTAACAGTAGTTAGTAGTAGTAGCAGTGATTAACAGTAGTTAGTAGTAGTAGTAGTGATTAACAGTAGTTAGTAGTAGTAGTAGTGATTAACAGTAGTTAGTAGTAGTAGCAGTGATTAACAGTAGTTAGTAGTAGTAGTAGTAGTAGTAGTGATTAACAGTAGTTAGTAGTAGTAGTAGTGATTAACAGTAGTTAGTAGTAGTAGCAGCAGTGATTAACAGTAGTTAGTAGTAGTAGTAGTGATTAACAGTAGTTAGTAGTTGTAGTAGTAGTGATTAACAGTAGTTAGTAGTAGTAGTAGTGATTAACAGTAGTTGGTAGTTGTAGTAGTAGTGATTAACAGTAGTTAGTAGTTGTAGTAGTAGTGATTAACAGTAGTTAGTAGTAGTAGTAGTGATTAACAGTAGTTAGTAGTTGTAGTAGTAGTGATTAACAGTAGTTAGTAGTAGTAGTAGTGATTAACAGTAGTTGGTAGTAGTAGTGATTAACAGTAGTAGTGAACAACCGGTGGTGGTGGTCACACCCATGCGGTACCTTTACTGCAGCGTGGGGTGAAGCTGGCCTTCTGTAGCAAGAATCACACCAATTATCACACGGCTGAGGGGCGGCAATGCATAAAATCCATATGAAAAAAAAAGAAAAGAAAGCAGAATCATTTAACCTTCATGCCCAGTATTGTGTGTGGCTCTTAAAAAAACCAGAAAGGAGGTGAGCCTCTTCTCTTATTGACTCGACACCTGTACTGCGCGCACGCCTCCTCCTGGGGGGCTCGGGGGAGCAACAAAGGAGAGTTCCACATTAAATAAAAAATGAGCAAAGTGTGGGAAGTTTCATTATTCATCGCACACCGACATGCCCGGCTCGGCAGGTTCCCGAAGGGAACGGTATGAAATTTCAATTGGCATCATTGTATGTGTTGAGTTTTAATGTCAATATCGCAGACAGGCCTTCAACCGCCCGGCGGCCTCCCTGCTGACTCCAAACAAGACACTTCAAAAGGAGCACTCCTCCGGATCCCTCGGTCTTGCATTAAAAATGTTAACCTTGGAGACATGCTAACCGCTCGGCCGTGAACCGCGGCCACGCAGAATCCTAATGATCCTGCCATCGTTTTTTTCGAGACGAGGAGGGCGGGGGGGGGGAAGGCCAGAGGACTCGGCCACGCCCTCCGTCCACCCTGCCCCCACCCTCCGTCTGTCAGTCTGTCTGTCCTGCTCTCTCTCGATTTTGCTCCCATCCCCTCAACGTCGACACATTCACGGTCATGACACAAATTCTGAAATTCTCGGATTACTGCTGTATCGAATGTGCGCAAGCGAGTGTTGCGGTGGTCGTGGTGAACGGAGGACTGTGTGGTGAACGGCGGCGACGTGTGGCACGTGTTGTACGAGTAGATCACCACAACCCACTCAGCAGCAGAGCGGACATAGTTGTATCCTCACCACTGATTTATTAGCGGCAGTGCACAGCTCACGGTATCAATGGTCAGGGAAAACCTGAAAGAGAGTGCAACCCGCATAGCAAAAAGGACTTGCTACTGCACAGCGCCTGGTGGATTCATCAGGGGGTGTTGGAATTGGTGGACACTTCACTGCAGGTGTGTAAACAGCAAGCGGCGGTCAGCAGGAAGCTCTTCAGTCAAGTGCTGGCATGCCAATGTTGTTGCCACGGCGACAAGAAGTGTATCAGCCCTGGCAGAACACATTGTAATGCTATTCTTAATGCTGTAAGAATAAGGGATGTAACTGATGCTTAATCCCTTATTGTGGTCACACTTTATAATAAGGGTACATTCATTTACCATTAATGAACATGAGTTAATGCAGTAATAAGCATTATCTAACAGTGTATTTACAGTTAACTATCAACTATACAGTTATCATTTACAAACGGCGTTTACTTAGGTATACATGGCCTGGACTTTGTGAGTTGAACCAAACAAACAAACTGTAAACAAATACCTTGCACTGGAGCAGGCCGCTCGTCTATTGACAGAACCCGTCCTTGTTGTGGCTAACAATAATGGAGCAACAACAAACAAGAACTCTGTGCCGTCTTGGGTTCTTTCATTTCTCTTTGCTGTTCCTACGGATTCCATTCCATGCATTCCATTCGGCCGTTGAACGTTGGAAAATGTCTGTGGTTTTGTGAGCAGCACGCGATTGCTTCACATAGTTGTCTGATCGCATTTCACTGAGTGTTTTCTCCTCCTGACTGTACCAGCCCTGACCATGAGTAATTGTAATCTATATCAAATTCACGTACACCTGACGGAATATGTTTAGTATTTTCAGGTTGGCGGTAAAAGTGTTTCGATGGATGGTTCACGTTCACGCCTAAAGCGAACCCAACCATAGTTCACTTGGAAGCTGACCGAGACGCCCATTGTCAAGTGGACCAGAGTGTGTTTGTTGAGTCTGTACCGGAGTTCAACTGAGTGTTCACATCACTCCACATGAACCACCATTTGGGGAAACACTCTGGGGTTCAATTCAGCTGTAACAGTAGTCAAACTCTTTGCTAATGCTATTTAATAATGCTTTTTCCATATTGAACTCATCTTCATTTATAACCTATTATACCCTAATCGTAAAGTGTGACCATTATTTCATATCCCCAGGTTTGTAACTTTGTTAATTGTCCATTCATTTTCTTCTTCATTATCTTATGTACTTGGCTTATTGTCATTTATTGAGATAATTATTTTTTCCCCTTAGTTCTATCTATTTTCTTGCTTATTTGTATAGGTTTATTTTTTGTGACACAGTTTCTCATCTGTCTTTAAACTATACTTAAAATGTCTTTATATTAGGTTTGGTTAAAATCTGGTCATATTATAACATGTACATGTTCTCCTTTTAGAGTCCACCTTTAAGCTCAGCTTGTGACTTGAATGTCCAGTGTCTGTGTGGCTCTGCATGCACTTGGCAGACCGGAGCCCATGGGCTCCAGCTGACGCAGGGCCCAGTGAGTTGGTCACTAACACTCTCTGCTCCCTCGGTTCAGTATGTATGAAGGAAGGTCAACAAAATGAGACAAACAAAACACTGGACCTTCTCTATGGCTTCTCGCTCACTGACTGTGGGCCTACATGGGGAGTTCAAACAGTCCCTGTGAAGTTCATCTGAGCTGGGGAAGAATCCCTCAAGGAGTTGGTTTAGTTTTCTGATGCTAGCGATTCCTCTTACCGAGCTCATCATCATCGTTATCATCATCATCATCACCATCATCATCATCATCATCATCGTCATCATCATCATCTTAATCCTGAGCATTCAAAACACCCTCTCTGGTTTTTAAGATAGTTTCCCTGTGGAGAACCCATGAATTAAGGAGGACGATTCCATGCCTGAGTTGAGCTATGTGGTGTGTTTAACAAAGTCAGAGTCACAAAAAGAGTCAAAACTATTGGACTGGAGTCAGTTGAGTTTTGCGAGACACCCAAGACCACACGAATGAGAATAGCAAAGTTAAAGTCAACAAATATAGATAAATGTATGTATCTATATATATACAGTATATATAGATAATACATAGACTACAGACACAACAACTAGGTCTTCAGAAAGCATTCACATGCAGTTCACAGTTTGTTTATACCGTCCAAGTAAGGCTGTGGACACTGCAGTATACATGTGGAAAAAAAGAAACGACAACCTGCATTTGTAAAATTTACAGAGAGAGAACACATTTAACCAATGACTACTTAAGATACACTGGCATCACATTGATCATTAGCTGCTTTTAGATGAAATCAAAAAACCAGCATAGAGAACCCTGATACCTGGGGACAGAGAACCCAGCATAGAGAACCCTGACAGGGGGGACATGTCCGTTCCACATTTTAAAATGATCCACTCCCCCTCCCCCCACTTCCAGCTTTTACCAGTGTTGCACTTAATTTAAATTCCAGAATAGTCACATAACATGACAATTGCTCTTGGTTTACTAAGCATAGGATTAAAACACACTCTAAAAATGTGTAATAATTAGTATGAGTTCCATTTTTGTAACTAATAATGAAGGCAGTGTTGAGTGGGAAGTTCTTTGGATGAGCAGTTCGACTCGGCCAGAGTTGCAAGCAGCAATACCGGAGGCCAAAGCAATCAGCCCGTTCGGAAGAGGCATGTTTTTTAACAGGGGCTGAACCGGTAAGAATGACTGAAAAGGCATGACAGCAAAATGTACGGAGGCTGCACTCTGGCGCCAGATGCAGGACTTTAGATTTGGTACAATAAAGCAGGGCTACAGTTGTTTGTTTAGTTCAAGTGCTGCCCAGCCAGGGCCACCCTAATGGATGGAATTATTGAACAATAACAGCCAAGTCAATAAAATGTTCACATCTTCTAATCAGGAGAAGCGAGAGAATGTGAGAGAGTGTGTGTGTGTGTGTGTGTGTGTGTGTGTGTGTGTGTGTGTGTGTGTGTGTGTGTGACAGAGAGAGAGAGAGAGAGAGAGAGAGAGAGAGAGAGCCTTGGGGGGAATGAGAAATGAGGACACTAAATGAGACATGGTGTCTGCAGGCCCATAAAAGTCTTGAATTCAGATTATGTACTAAAAGTCCTTACTTGTCAGTCTTGTTCTATCGACTTCTGTAAGTCACGAGCCGCCACTGCTGACCAAGTTCCGGCGTTGTTCCCCTCAAACTGTCACACCGAATTTGCACCTCTGCTCCGATCCCATTCTCAGAAAGCCTCGGGACTCTCCTTAGCTCTCAGCAGTTTTAAAAGCACAGTTTGAGCACTCAGTCCACCACCAGCCAGCCTCTCTGATTACCCGAGCCGCACGGTTTGCATTGAGAAGCTAAAGTAAACCATGAATGGGATTTGTTTCATCTGAACCTTGGATTCTTTGTTTCTTAGGGTTTCCTTTGTCCAAATGAATAGTAGATGTCAGCAACACCCCTCTGAAGCCCTGGTGGGGAGGCGATGTTGCTGTGACCTTGAGGAGGGGCCAGTGGAGAAAAAAAATCATCTATTTGATCATTGATACACTAACATAATTGTAAAGGGGCATTTAGCAGACGCTTTTGTCCAAAGCGACTTAGAATCAGTACATCTGTGGTGTCGACATGTGGACAGCTGGAGGAAGGAGATCGAACCGCCTACCCTACGGATAGTGGATGACCCACGCTGTCCACCCGCTCTACCCACTGAGCTACTGCGGCCCGTAAAGTATTAATACAGTGAAACTTCCGTACTCGAACGCTTCTCAAGTCTAGCAAATCGCTTCTCGAACAAAAAATCTGACCGACTTCCTTCCCAGAACCCGGAACAAAATTTCGGAACTGGTACGCGTTGGTGACACAGGGATGCCGAGTGGAGCCTCTGTACACCGCGGAGTCTGTACGGAGGAGACTCAGGTCTGTACGGAGGAGACTCAGGTCTGTACGGAGGAGACTCAGGTCTGTACGGAGGAGACTCAGGTCTGTCCGGAGGAGACTCACGTCTGTACGGAGGAGACTCAGGTCTGTCCGGAGGAGACTCACGTCTGTCCGGAGGAGACTCAGGTCTGTACGGAGGAGACTCAGGTCTGTACGGAGGAGACTCACGTCTGTACGGGGGAGACTCAGGTCTGTCCGGAGGAGACTCACGTCTGTACGGAGGAGACTCAGGTCTGTACGGAGGAGACTCAGGTCTGTACGGAGGAGACTCAGGTCTGTACGGAGGAGACTCAGGTCTGTCCGGAGGAGACTCAGGTCTGTATGGAGGAGACTCAGGTCTGTACGGAGGAGACTCAGGTCTGTACGGAGGAGACTCACGTCTGTACTAAGGAGACTCAGGTCTGTACGGAGGAGTCTCACATCTGTACGGAGGAGACTCAGGTCTGTCCGGAGGAGACTCACGTCTGTCCGGAGGAGACTCAGGTCTGTACGGAGGAGACTCAGGTCTGTACGGAGGAGACTCACGTCTGTACGGGGGAGACTCAGGTCTGTCCGGAGGAGACTCACGTCTGTACGGAGGAGACTCAGGTCTGTATGGAGGAGACTCAGGTCTGTACGGAGGAGACTCAGGTCTGTACGGAGGAGACTCACGTCTGTACTAAGGAGACTCAGGTCTGTACGGAGGAGTCTCACATCTGTACGGAGGAGACTCAGGTCTGTACGGTGGAGACTCAGGTCTGCAGAATAGAGACTCAGGTCTGTACGGGGGAGACTCAGGTCTGTACGGAGGAGACTCAGGTCTGTACAGAGGAGATTCAGGTCTGTATGGAGGAGACTCAGGTCTGTACGGGGGAGACTCAGGTCTGTACGGAGGAGACTCAGGTCTGTACGGAGGAGATTCAGGTCTGTATGGAGGAGACTCAGGTCTGTACGGGGGAGACTCAGGTCTGTACGGAGGAGACTCAGGTCTGTATGGAGGAGACTCACGGCTTTGTGCATCATTATATTTTCCATTTGACACCAATCGAGTTGAAGGAGGAAATCATCACAGAGCCTGAACATGGAACGCACACATTTGATATCGCTGCGCTTTGTAGAATAAAGAAGTGATAAAGACGTTATTGTTATTCTATTACTAGTTATCCAGGTTAAATGTAAGATTTTGTATGTGAAATGCTATGTGTGAAGGTCTGAATACGCAATTATTTGGGACTCCATTTTACATTCATTCTTGTGGGAAAAATAGTTTTCAGTCTTTCACCATTCACAACTCAAACAGCCTTTTGGAACAAAGTACATTTGAGTAGCGAGGGTTCACTGTATATACATTCTCAAAAATGATGGTTATATTAGATAAAGGAACTTCAGCATTTTCAGTTGTAACCTTTGTTATTTTCATGGCTATTATTTTCGTAGTTATATTTAGTGAAGTAAAGTAAAAAATTGAAAGAATGACAAGTAACCGGTGTGTTTAGATCAAGCCAACACCCAATTCTTATTAAGAAAGTCCAACCTAATCCAAGCAAATCACCAAGGAAAACTTTGGACGCCAATAAACAGCCGAGGATAATAGGCTGTCAGCGATATAATGGGTTAAAAAGCAGGAAAAACAAACACAGGGGAATCATTAATGAGCACGGGGCCACCGGCACACCAAGGCTGTCACACACCTAAACACTCCTGAAAATACCATTTAAAGCCCCTTTTAAAGCGGCTCGCTCCAGTAGTAGATGTATTGTTTCCTCACCACATGAAAGTATGAACTGGGTGTTTTGAGTGCAGCAGTAGACCCCTGTTCACTGAGGCTTGTGACACAAACATAGGTGTGGCTCACAACACTAATTATGGGTCAGCTACTTTTATTTACCACTGCACGGGTAGTAGACTAAACCAGAGAGGAGACATGTCCTAACTGTGCCCTTGTATTTAAAAATAGCAGACCCAAAGTCGAATAGTAAAAAAGATTATACCCTCTGTCCTTTCTTAACAACTTTTCCTTGCCCTTGAATGAAAATGTCACGTCAAGGAAAGATGTGAAGGAGAATTCATGTGGACTTCAGGGAAGACAACCACATTACTAAGACATCCGACTGCACTTGCATTACGCTAAGTATTTGTGCAACAGCAGATGTTGTGGGAGTGGGTCTGCCGCAGTGACACTAGTGTTCTGAAGTACGAAGAAAAGTGCATCTTAGATACTTTAAAAAATGCATATAGGCTCCCAGCCACAAAAGTGAAACAAAATGGCCGTCACATTGAGAATTGTTGCCCATGCTCACACTAATGTCCATTTCACTCAGTGAGGAACCTTCCTAAGCAGAAAAGACTGATGTGATATGTCGATGAAGGTGGGAGTTTGAGTTGCTCAGTCCAATAAGGAAAATTTGGTGAAATGGTTAACTAAACATGTGAAAGGGTTCACAACCTTAGAAAATATACCAGTCCTTTAAAATACATAGTAGCTGTGTAGTGGTGGGAATACATAAAACAGATAACACATTTTGCAATGCAGTCCATTTAGTACTGAGACCAACGTTGTACAATTAATCATAGAAAAGGGGAGTAAATAAGAAGGCAACATAATGTTAACAGCTCCCACCTCACCATGTCCAAGATGAAGCTTCAGGAGTCCAATAATCCACATGTGGAACACCCAAAATACTCATAGAAATAGGTCCAACCATAAATCCAAAGGAGTAACCCAATCTTAACAGATAATCTTCAAAGACTTCAAAGGTCCTTCTTCACAGTTTCAGCCAACTTGCGAGACTCCCACATGAGCATGTTTTTAAGCTTTATTAGTTGATAACCACTGTCAATTCAGCCACAATTTTAATCACTATTAGGTATTATTTTGCTTGCTGTTTTCTCCACAGACCAAATCCCTGGATTGATTGAGCATTAAACTGATTGGTTAACAATTCTAAGAAATGTTAGAATGATGGCTAACGTTAACTAGTAAAGTAGTAGAGTAACATTATGGTTTATGAACTGGTCTTTCATGGTTAAGTTGTTCGTTATTTTACCTGTCCATTCAATAGAGAGAGTGGACAATATAAATGATGACCCTAGCATATTATGAACAGCCAGACATGTTGGGCAGTTTGACAGTTATTTTGATTACGTATGGGATGGGGAAGTACGTGGATATAGCAGCTTAGATATTACTTACATTGGAAGTCTCCTTCTCACTAATGGGGAAACTTCCCTGGATCTTTGTGTTATTCCTAAGGATGCTGGGTATCCTTTGTCCAAATGGCAAATTATTGTATGGCAGGATATAGGATATGATAGCCTACTCCAGTATCCCAGAGAAAAGCCTGGTATGTCTACAAAAGATCATGCTTGTGAATCACAAGATTACGAAAATCACTCATCCTTTAAAAGACTTGGATCCATTACTGCCTTCTGTTTCTGTTATGGGGAGTGTTAAATCACATTTTCTATATCTGGCTTTTGCAATTAGCGCAGTTAGCAGCACAACCAGTCCTGTCCATCGCTACGGGTGTCTATCTGTTCATGCTCTCCCTGGTTCCACGTGCCTTTCACCTGTGACGTTGCCCAGAAACACGTGTATAGGAAAGGTTACACATTTTGCCTTTGCTGATTAATATACACAGGCAGGAATGTTATCTCATTCAAACAAGTCTCTTATGATAGGAAGTAAAAAGAGGCCTTCATGTCATTTTTAAAAAGTGACAGGAACATATCTACCTTCACCATGAGCCATTTAACAGTGGACGTTAGCATACTTATAAATTATTGATTTGCTTAATCTGGTCAGACAGATGTTCCACCTGCATACATTTTGTTGCCTACAGAACATTTCTTATTTGTTTTCAATTATTTTAAAAGTGTATTTATTAAGTGTTCAAAAAACAATCATTATATCAAATGCAGTAGTAAAGTATCTGAGCAGTGCAGTACACTGGCCTCAGTGTAATCTGATAATGTACTGTAAGACTTACTAACCAAATACTACATAGCAATAGCCTGGCTGACGCGTCCACATCTCGATGAGATGGTGGTCTGGGAACTAGGTGTGCATTTTATCGTATTTGAGGCATGGTTTACGAATGCCTAGAGCCGTTTATTGGGTGCTACGAATGTCTATCAAATGGCGTCTGGTTCTTCACATGCTGCTTTGCGCGCGATTCATAGCCAATTGCTACTAAAAATTAGCTACTAAAATTAAATTAATTGCTACAAAAGCTACTTAATACACTTTCTAAGGCTGCATCGAACGGTAACGTTGTGTCCGCTGCCATGTTGGATTAACACGCTACAAGCTTCGGTGTCGCGCATAGACGTCTTCATCGTCTTGCTGCCCCCCGTTCTGTGATTGGTTCCCTAACTCAGGGGAAAATAAGGGCGGTGGTTTCCAGGCTGTCTTTGCAGTGAGAATGAAATCGCGCGCAAAGCAGCATGGGAATTCCCAGGCTTACATAGCAATAAGATTCATGATCATTTGAGTGTGATTTGTTTCAAATATTACATCTCTCAGCTGCTATTGAGTGAAATGCGTTTTGAAAATATCTGTTTTGGTTGACTGGGTGTAAGACCATTTAGATTTTAGATTCATATTTCTGACCAATCAGAGCATCTCTACCCTGATTGGTCCCGCTAATCCCTTTCACCTATCAATCACAGGTGTGTGAATGCAGCATTTCTCAATGACACGCAGGCAGCAGAGAGTGAGGGGAGTTTTTTTTGCTTGTTTAGTTAGTTAATCTGTCTCTCTTCCCCCTTTTATAACTCTTGGATCTGACCTACAGCAGCATAAACAGTTAGTGTGGTTGCATAAGAGTACAGTGTAGAGCTGAGCGCTGGGACAGGGGCATCAGCAGCAGCATCTGGAAAGAACATGCTCTGGTGTCCCTGGATGAATATCAGGTCAGGGCGTCCCCACTGAAGTCACCTTGCTTTATTTCCACCCACTGTCCTTCAAAATGTCCTGCATCCGTGTAGAACAAAACACGGCTGAAGTGTCTTCCGGTCCCAATACTAATCACCCGCCATCTGCCCCCATCCCACTTCATCATCTGTAGTGACCCTGACCCACACAAAGTCACGGTCAGGGACGCCATGATGTCCAACACAAGGTGTGCTGGAGCCATAACCTGGGGCTGGAAAATGCACGACAGGTCAGCAGGAGTTAGCATAGGAACGCCCGGTCCTTTTGATTCGTACATTTACATACATATGTATTTTAAAGACAATAAACACTGAAAAAATTTACTCGGTGCCATGTGTGGCAGACACCGTGATAGTATAAATCCATTAATAGCAAATGTCTGGGCTGAGTGACTACTGACTAAAATAATCATTCATTTATAATTTCATTGATCGTCATCATTTTGGGGTCCCACACACACACACACACACACGTGCGCGTATGTAATAAATGTTTAATGATATGTATAACATACCACGCATCTATATACACACATACACCTGTATGTGTTATAGGGTCACATGTTTGGTAACAAGTCATATGAGTGCCGGCGTTCCGTCTACACCGGCCCGCGGGGAACACGTCCTCAAACAGCTGTCCTAAGATGGCCACCGGAGGGACTAACAGAACGACTGCCAAGCACCTCGGACAGAAGCCCTCTGTCAGTTCAAATCGCTGTCGCCTCACTTCCTTACTTTCACATTGCTTACGGCGTGCACTGGATAGGACTCTCTCTCTCTCTCTCTCTCTCTCTCTCTCTCTCTCTCTCTCTCTCTCTCTCTCTCTCTCTCTCTCACTCTCCCTCTCGCTCACTCTCCCTCCCTCTCTCTCTCTCTCTCACCTCTTTCTCTCCCATCCCCCTCTCTTCCTCTCTCTCTCCCTCTCTCTCTCAGAAACTCAATGGCAACGAGGTCGGGGAGAAATGTCAAGGCCCATGATGAAGACGTTTAGAAACGCCGTTTTAGAGGAATGGTGTTTTTAGAGGAGACACAAAGGATAAGCGCTCTGTTATATACAGGATGATATGAATCAGCCGTGCGGAGTTATGAAGTGTTCCTTGACAACGCTCTGCACAACACAATAAAACTACTTCTTTCCTCGCCGAGATTGCATGGAGAGGAGGAATGACCTCATAATTGCATCGGACCCGATCCAGAAAGTGACCGATATAGCATGTCCCATTTATATTCAAGGGTAAACACGGCCGTCATTTGCATTATCGGGGCACTAATGAGCACCCTGGTCATGCGCATTAATTGGATGCCTTCACCTCTGTCCCTTATTGATATCTTGCTCCGTCCAAAGTTTATCATGATAAGTAATGAGTGGATTATGCACTGAAGGTCCAGTGGCTAACTCCATCTGTGAGGCAATGGAGGCAGTGCACACAGTGGCTCCCCGGGGGAATGGACGAGGGACATTGTCTTTCAATGACAAACAGACTCTCTCTCTCTCTCTCTCTCTCTCTCTCTCTCTCTCTCTCTTATATAAATACACACACACACACACACACACACACACACACACACACACACACCCACGCTCAGAGACACAACACTATAAAATCAGGTAACGTCTCAAACTCATTCCAGACCTAGTAGCTGATCTCCTTTTATTCACACAGTGCCAGTTTTTGTTTACCTGGACAAAGAGAATGACCGCACTCTCCCCAAAAGGGTGAATTGCGCTCATGAAATCCCAATTGACGCTAACATCTGCCAGAAGCGAAGGCCATGGAATTTAAAAAGCACATACCTGTAATAACTATTTAATTGGGAGCCATTTACACAATGAAATAACTTTAGATGTTTCCATATACAGTCAATCCGGTTCAGGTAATTGCAGGGTGAAACAAACGCCTTTCACTCATTTCACAGCACCCAGGGAGCCATTTATTCTTCCACAGTGCATCACATTGATATCATTTTAAATGGCGTTTTACTCAAAATATGGAAGCAACAATTAAAGCAAACACTCACATAAAATGTCTTGGCCAAAGCTGTGAATCGCTAAGGAAGATACTAAAACAAAAGCTGCTCATCAAGAGCACATTTATCAAAAAATGAAAATGGCGAAAAGCATTTATTGAAGTCTGCACAGATGGTACTTCTCCTGTGGGCAGGAAACCATGGCAGCACTCTGGCTGGGATTCAGGGAAATATCTCTTTATGGTTATAACTCCCATTATCCTAGAAACTGCTGCACGGCTACATCGGGCAGGTGTTGTAATTTCCCTGTTCCATGGGACTATATTTACACTTAATGTTTAATACGTATGGCGTATCATACAAGCAACTGCTTAAATGGTGACCATTTTGTTGAGGTTCACATCTTAAGAGTTTGATGAAGAGACGATGATGTTGCATCAAAGTAGTGATTGCCCTCTCCTTCCGTCATCCTCTCCCCCTTTGTATTTTAAAGAAGCTTCGCTTCGGGGAACCGCTCACGCAATTGTTAGCATTGGCTTTGGTTGAAAATGTATGAACTTCTTGTTCGTTGCGCATGCAACTGAGGCCAGATCTCAAGGCTTGTTGTTGTGTGTGTGTGTGTGTGTGTGTGTGCGTGTGTGTGTCTGCGTGTGTGTGTGTGTGTGTTCATTTCAAACAACCACTGAAGCTCAACAGTCAGGCGGCTGTGCCTCACGTCGAAGATTTGAACCATCAGATCGAGGATCTGGTCTAAACCTGTTATTAATCCTTTAGCAGCTTTCACTGTACCGTCCAGGATGCTCCTGGCCTGGACACTTGGGAGTTCTGTTGGGCCACAATGTCTCCCCGGTGTTCTCACGTTCTTTACAAAGATCATATCAATGGTATCACTTTGATATTATCGCTCTATGCTTTTCTTCTTCAGTGCCTTTTTGGTCAATCATTTCCAATCCAATGCACTAGCTAAGTGTAGGTCCGTTGCCAGGGTCTGTGCGTTGCGTCATTACCAAGTCCTTGCTTTGTTGAATACTCGATTTATATACGTCAATTAACGCGCTCAGCGGTCTATTATTTCTGACAAGCCCCAGCTATGAATAACAGACCTTTGCAATGGATGCTTTTCCACCCGTAGCATCTAACGGACTATTCTTTTTGAGTGGAAGCAATAAAGACTATTCTAAATCCATGAAAATTAAATTGCTTGCTTATATCCATCCATCCATTATCGTAAC